>BLAL01000026.1:0-388090 GCA_015698045.1 Rhizophagus clarus
TGGTGCTGGTGCTGGTGCAATAATTCCTGGTGGAGCTGGTGCCGGTCATCCGTATGTAATTCCAGCCCGTCCCTGTCATGTTCTAATTAAAATGCGTAATGAATTTCCTACACAGCAGAATGCCAGACGTCAGTTAAGGTTTGGTAACCTTTTTCAGGAAAATATGCCTGTTCGAGATTTCTATGATAAAGTTAGAAGAAGTACTGAACTATTAGGTTATGGTAATGATGTTTTAGTTAATCAGTTTCTAAGAGGTCTGAATGATGATTGTGTTATTGAGGCTGAAAGGATTGGTGCTGAACGAGATATAGAGGAATTAGTAGGTCTTCTTGAACGAGTTGAAAAAAGAAAGGCTGAATTACGTCTTGGTAAAGAAAGACGAGAAAATATACAGTATCAGAGGGATAGACAAATTATTCCAGAGCAATTGCCACCAGTTAGTCAGGAGCCAGTTATATTAAAACCAGTACAAAATCATGCAGTTACCCAAGGAGAAATGAGTCGATTATTGCAACAACAGGCTGAAGAGTTTCAATCCCAAATTCGTCAATTACAGGAAAGTCTTAAGGCTCGAGATATAAAACCTGTTTATAGACCTAAGCCTAAACCTACGCTTCGATATCATGATGATTGGGATGATATTCCTGATGAAGCTTTTAATCCGCCTGATGAAGATGAGGTTGATAATAGGCATTTACAACAGTTGTTTGATGCTGTACCAGGTGGACCTGCTCCTAGAAATACATTAGCACAAAGATTAGCTGGTAAGATTGCTAAAAGAATCGCAAAAGCTAGAGAAAGACGTGAAGATGCAGAGTTAAATAGGGCAATGCGTGAACTTTCCTTAGATGATCATGATGATCCTATGGATACTTCCAATGCTATTCGAGGTGTACCTATAGAACTTGTTCAAGGTGAAAATGGAGAAATTATGCTTGTCCAAAAAAAAAGATAGTTTCAAATAAAGGTAAACCATCACCACCAGCAATTAAATCAGCATCATCTAAATCGACAAAAACGGCATCTAATTCGACTAAGATGGTAAAACTTCCTGCTATTAAGCCACAAACAAACTTTACTAAAATGGAGCTCTTAAATCTTCTAAAACTTGCTGATATCAGAAAGATTATTCAGGAGATCGTCTATAAAATATTAGAAAATTATGATAGCGCTCCTCAAGAACAACCAGCAGTACAGGAAGAGTATTTGGGTCCAATGGCTATGGATATTGATGTCGCTCGATTGGAAAATACTAAAGATCTTTTAGCTATAAATGGAAATGTAAATGGGGTGGATATTCAGTGTCTAGCCGATTCCTGTGCTAATGTTTCCTTTATCCAAGAAGAAGCATGTCACGAACTAAAACTAAAAGTTGATAAATCTATAAAGCATAGTATTACTGGTGCATCAGGGGATGGTGAGACACTTGGTATAGTAAAAAATGTATCGATAAACCTTTCACCACCACAGAGTGGTAGTTGTATCATTAAAGAAGATCTTGTAGTCCTAAAAAGGTATAAGCATAGAGAAATTGGTTTGAGCCGAGCGTGCCTTAAAAGGTATAATTATGATGTTCATGAATCTCGAAGTCATATTGCCCTTACCTGCAATGATAAAGACTATTTTATTCCTATAATTCCAGATGCAAATAGGACATAAAAAAATATAAAATTAGATCCATTTAATAAGGGTAGTCTGGATCTTCATCAGAATCGCTTGAATCATCACTTAGATCTTCATCAGATTCATCAGATTCATTCGGCATCAATTGCCAATTTGCAGGATTGTCTGGATCTTCATCTCCCAGTAATCTGGTTGCCAAGATGATTCTTCTTCTAGTTCACCGAATCCTGGGATTTCATAAGGATCCAACCCATTAGCTAGCATGTTAATATGATAAATTATATAAATCTTTTCTGTATCTTTATATGCAAATCCACCTTGTAACATAATTTTTTCTATCTCTACTTGATACGCAAAAGCTACCTTTTTTTTATCAGCCAAATCCATAAATTTTTTATATAATAGATCTGTAAGAGTTTTATTCATACCTAAATATTTTTCAAAAACAGGATCTACTTCTTTATCAAAAATCTTATAATGTTCTACAGCTTTCCAGTAGTCCTCTTCGGCAAGCTGGTTAAGTTGATACATGATGACACGAGCAATTTCATGTATCTGAAATATATCGGTTCTCTTGAAAGTAGCATTAACATTGTGGCCAGTTTCCTTGATTGGAGTATTTAGCCAGTTTTCTACCCACTCTGGGGATATATCTAAGAATTTAGCAATGTCAGTATACATTTTTTAGTATATAATGGATATGTTTAATTTCGAATATTTATTATATGATTTACTTTATTATACCCTTATCTTTAATTACAATTTTAAGATTTTTCGAAAAAAAAATATAACCTATTTTGTATTATTATAAATGTTTATTAGATTGGGGACGTCTTCTTGTAATTTATCAGCTGGCTCCCATGTAGATTCATCTTCTGGATAGCGCTCCCATTTGACTAAGTATTGGAGTTGACCCTTTCTAGTACGATGCTTAATAATCCTTTCAGGTACATATCTTTCTGGCCGTCCTCTTATGACCGAATCAGGTGGGGGTTTTTCGTTGATAGGAATAACTTGCAATTCTTTTCTAGTATATGCACATCTAGATACTCCTAACCTGCCATGTGGTCCATCAAGTAAATATGTAGGCGGTTGTTCAGGAGAAAGGATAAGCTTCTTAATTATACGAACTTTTGGGTCCCATTTAATGTCGCCTATTCTGAACTTACCATGTAATTTTTTTCCAAGTACTGATATAGGTTCAAGAAGTTTAGTTCGAACTTGTGTCCCCTCTAGTAGTAATTCTGTATTTTTATCTATTTTAGGTGGACCTTCTGGGATTTTAGGCGGATCTCTTTGCCACTGTTCATCTACTAATCTTACTATATCATGGAAATCTTCAGACCATTCCACTGACGTCGCACCAGTTTTTAGTTCCTGTGCTGTCATCCTTTTGAGAAGTGGTTCTTGTATAGCCTGGATAGCCCTCTCTGCAAATGACTGCTGTCTATAACGTCCAGGTTCGCCAAACCTCATCATAACTCCAATGCTATTAAGGAAAAAATCACGTATTTGTGAGTTAGTAAATTCTGAACCAGAGTCTGTTTCTAGTCTATAAGTAGGAGGTTGGATACGACCACGTCCATATATTTTAATAAATGCTTTTAATACACTATTGGCTGTCTTATTTTTGATAGGCTCAGCATCTACTCGTCTTCTGGATATTTCTACTACTACGAGAAAATAATGGTATCCCTTGGGGTCTATAAGCATTTCTCCTAAATCAGACTGCTGAGTAGCATTTTCTTTCCAGACGATTACTTTTGGACGCTCAGATCTTTTCTCCTTTAGAGGTCTTCGATAGATGTTATAATGCTCTTGATCTTTAAGAAGACGTGCTGGTACCCCTGATAAATTATAAAATTTGTAATACCTCTTTAAAGGGGTCATAATGCTTAAAATTAAAGATTTACTACTAGAATTCAAATTTGTGAATATGACAGAGATATACTGTACAAAGTGTAGAAAGAAGACGGAAACCTCTTCAGAAGTTCAGGATATGACCGATAATGGTCGATATCGAATTCATGGTGATTGTATTATCTGTGGGACGCACAAGAATACCCTTACTGGTAAGAATTGGGAGGTTAAATTACATAGTAAAAGAGAGGTTCTGGATGCTAAGAAAAAGAGAAAGAAGACTGCTACAAACAAGAAGGCTAAGAAACTTGGTCTTAAGATTTTGGATGCCGATGACAAAGTTCAGGCTTATATTAAGAGGTATTTAAAGGAGACAACAAAAGAGAGTTAATTAAAAATATGACACGATTTATTAGTGATAAACATAACAATGGGAAGACCAACAACTCCTCCAAGTACTTCGAGATTAGAAAGTGACCAAGAAGAAGGAATACCAACTCCTATACAAGGTGATCAAGAAATAGAAATACCAGCTCCTACACAGGGTGATGGCACTGTAAGTGAATATTTTGAGTTGATAAAAATGTTTGCTATAGCCCGGAATGAGGATTTGGATGATGTAAACATTAAAGTAAAATTCATTCTTGGATTAAAACTAGATAATGCAAAGCGTGCTAAAGAGTTTGGATTTGAAAAACCATTAAAAGAGATAGTTGAACATTTAGTTGGGTGATCAATATTAGCTGTTTTTTTTTTCAGGTACGGTATTCTATGGATAGGTCCTGTAATATTGCCACTTTTTAGGCATAGCCCAATATCGATGACTGGTATGGGGGGTATATATAGGAGTTCGTACTAGGTGATAGGGTTTTTTTTTTTGCATATCTACTTGGACTTTAAAGTGTGTCTGAGCTCGTTCCTGAAAATGGGACAGATTGGGCCAGATGGGACACATTTTATACCCGAATTTCAAAAGTTTTTTCTGGGAAAGGTGATCTGATTTTTTTTTTAAATTCATCTGTCCTACTGTCCCATCTGTCCTATACTCTCCTTTCTTATTCGTTTTCTTGTTCTTTCCTTTGTTAGATTAGTAATTTGAGTAGTTATATATGGGACAGATGGTAGGACAGATGGGGTATTTTTTGGGACAGATGGGGGTATGGTATGGAAATGGTATTTATCCATGGTATTGTTAGAGACGCGCCGTAGGCGCTGGAGCCTAACTGGAAGGGGATCTGGTAGGGTTTCCCCACGGAGGGGGGATGTATAGGGGCTTTAGCCTCCGCTGGGCTTTGCCCGGCACCGACGACACTGGCGATGTAAATTAAAAAATACTCGTCCCATCACGCTTCTGGAAGTTATCCGGAAATCCTTTGTTAAACTTTTTTACAACCGCTTGTCTACCATTCTAGCTACCCATAATGTTCTTTCAGGTGGCAATTTTGCGGGGCTGCCAGGAGGTACCTGCCGTGATCCGATCATCACTCTTGAGTCCATCATTCATGATGCCAATCACCACAATTCTCCTCTCTGGATTTTATCGCAAGACATCTCCAAAGCATTTGATTCTGTCAACCTTACTATGTTGAAATTCGCTTTGGAACGCATCCGTCTACCTGCGACTACTATCTCGCTTATCTTATCTTTGTTTATGAACCGTTCAAATTGGGTGTTTACTGCTCACGGTGAGACTTCTTCCTACCGGGTTCGCATCGGCATAGACCAAGGCGAAGTGATTTCCCCACTCCTATGGGTTATCTACATTGATCCTCTTCTGACTGTTTTGAAATCTGAGATGCTGGATCCTTAGATCCTACGATCCCCATCGTTACTTTCTACTGATACGGTCTCTATTCCCGATATTTTTATCAACAACTTGGTCTTTATGGATGATTCCACTCTTATTTCTTCATCGAAAGCTGGACTGGAGCATATGTTATCAATCACTGAAGAATTTTATTCGTTGAATAATACTTCTGCTAACCATCAGAAATATGTCTTGATATCTAATTCATTGCCTTTAACCACTACCTCCACTGTTCTCCCTGTGGAATTTCACTTGTCCTTATCGTCTTTGAACGCTATTCCTTCCATTTTTGTCACTCCTCTTTCTATTACTTTTTCTTTCCAGTTTTTAGGGGTATGGTTTAATATTAAAGGCTCTTGCGACTTCGTTAAAAAACAAATCGCCAGTGAATGTAATTCCTTCGCCGCCACTCTTCGCCCGGCTAAGCTCTCTGCTAAACAAGTGGTCTACCTCTATAACTCGGTGCTCATTCCTAAACTTGAGTACTGTATGCAAGTCACTCACCTCTCGGTTTCAGATTGTTATGCTGCTACACGATCTATACGATCACTTGTCAAACATAAGGCTAATTTTTCCCGTTCTCTCCCCAACCCTATACTTTATCTTTCCCAAGCTTTGGGACTGATTAATTTATCTTCGCATTTGATACAATGCCATGTTAATAATTTATTTTTGATGGCTAACTCTTCTACACCTTTTATTCAACGTTTATTTATGTATAGATTGATGTTGATTCAATTTAGGTTTTTGATCCCCATTTCTCCCTTGATGGTTGATGATTGGTCTTTATGGTCCAATATGAATATGTTTAAATGTGATTATATCGCGTGCACTATTGCTTCCATGGTCTCTACCCCCTTCCGCTTGCAACATGCTCAATTTTCTTCAACGTGTCTGGAAATTACTCTTCCTGACCATACCCCTTTATATTCGTGTATGAGCCCGCATGTTTTTAAAGCTTGCCTCAAGGTCCTTCGAAAATGTCACCTTTATTATTTATCACAATTAATTGCGCCATCTGGCTCTCATCTCATTTCTTGGACTGCTTATCGGACTGCCTATATTGCTCAACTTGAGGATAAGCGTGGCCGTTCTCTCCCTCACAAATGGTACTTGGACATCAAGACCCATACGACCATTCCTGGCTCTCATGATCAGTTGTCTGATCAATATGTACGCCCTCCTGCTGCTACCTCTTTTATTGTCTTGCTTCCCGGTGCTACTACATCGCAAAAGAATCGGCATTGGCTCGTCACGCTTGATGGCAACGGCGCTCCTCTCTTCGGCAAACAACTTAGCGTCCAATCTAAGAAAGATACCTGTGTGATCGTTCATTGGATCTCTGACTATCTCTCTTCTCCTGGTGATGTTATTCGCCTTCGTCCATGTCCAGGCTGTGACGCGCATGTTCCGTTCCCTTCGGCTAATAAATATTCTGCAGTCCATCCTCGTTGCACCTTCACAATTTCTTTGTTGCGATCTATGATCCTGCCTACGAATTGTGATCGTATTCGCCAATCTACTTCGGAAGTCCTTTCTCCTTATACTTGGGCCGACCTTGGTATCACGATAATTCCTTATTATCGGCGCCTCGATCTTTTGCCAGATTTTTCTTCTTCTTTGGTGGTCGCGGATGCTTCTGTTGTGGCTCCCTTTGTGGACGATCAAAATTTACTCTCTTCACCGGCTCCCCTCCCCTCAGGTTCTCATTACCGTTATTATACTGATGGTTCTTTGATAAACCTTGGAACACCTGAAGTCTCGATGGGTTGGTCTTGGGTCCAATTAATTCCCGATGCTGGCTATCTTAATTCTGTTGCTGCTTATGCGCATAGCACTATACAAAATTGGCCTTCTTCTACCAGAGCTGAAGCTGCTGCAATTTACGCTGCTTTATGCATCACCCCGGCTGACTCTACTGTTACTATTTACACGGATTCCCAAGCTGCCATTGATGGTTTGAGACTGTGTGCGTCTTCTTCCTATACTAATAGTCGCTTATTTTACAAAACTACCAATTTTGAGCTGTGGGCTTCTATTGAGCGACTCGTTCATAACAAGAATCTCGCAGTTTCTCCCGTCAAAGTTAAAGGTCATGATGGCAATTACTGGAACGAATTTGCTGATTCTCTTGCGAATTCCGCTCATCACTCTGATATGGCTCCTCTTCTACCCGTGGGCGCTTATACTTCCTCGTATTCCGTCCACCTGGTGTATGATAAGGTGGTTTGCGAATCCAATCCCAGGCGGCTCTTCAAGCTCCACTTCCAGGCCACCTTTTTGAAGAACCTTTTATCTCTCAAACGTTTTCAATTTTTATATTGCCTAAATGACAGAGACGACTATGTCGTGGACTGGGAACTTACCTGGTTTACTCTTAATTTCTCCCCGGCTCATGATGCTTCCTTCCAGGCTTCTCACGCTGCGCGTCACTACACTTTCAAGTTTAAACTCTTCCTCGATAATTTGCCTCTCCTGGAAAAGTTAAAAATTACCCGCTCCGATCTCTATATCAATCTTCTCACGTTCCGTTCATGTCGTGATCGCAAGGAGGACTTGATGCACTTGATCCTCTGCTCCAAACGAAGATCTGTCATGCATCAAATCTTGCAATCTTATCAAAATCATTTATTCTCTAAGATTCGTGAAGCCGGTGCTTTGGCTGATCAGGATCCTACACCCTTGCTCAGGAAACTCTCTTCTCTTTCTTGTTGGACCTTTTCTTCTTCTAACTGGTCCTCTTATGCGCTCATCCGGGGTTGTTTACCTGCCATGTTTATTGACTTATTTGTTGAACTTTCTATTCCCAGGCCGTCTGCTATGAAGGTCGTAGCTGCGATTCACAACAATTTCATCCAGAAGCTTAGGAAACGTATTTGGAACTCGCGTACTTATGACAAAAGTAAATGGGAAGACGCGATGAACATTACTCTTAAATTGAAAACTACTCCTCGGCCGTCTAATTTGCCTGCCACTTCGTATGTGCCTTACTCCTCTTTACCTCCTCCGACCCATCTCGTGACTTCACGTGACTCCGAAGTTGATTGGATAAAGAACTTGATGGTTCAAGGTTTGCCATGGTATAAACATTCGTCGGGTTTTATGGGTCATCTAACGGTGCTACTTAATAACAGCTTTTGCAGGATGGGATGTCGATTTTTATAGTGGGCGTGTTATCCGTTATTATGTTAGCATAGTTGCTTCTACTTTGGTTGGAATATATCAAGGGGGAAGATCTAGGGAAATTTAGTGTAATGCGATTTATTCTTTTAGGATAGGTTTATTACTATATTTTTACTTAGGAGACTATATAGTTTTGTTTTTAGTTAGTTTTATTTGTTTTGTTTCTTTTTATTTTCCTTTAAATTGTATCAATCTAATAACGATTAATAAAGATAAGGCTACTATGCCGCGTTTGCCCTTGAATTTAAATTCTAACGATCTGCGCTCCTTTTTCTACTGATCACTCTGTCCATTTTTTCAGCTAACACTTTTTCATAAAAACTTATAGTTTTCCCTATCCAAAAGTCCTCGATTATGCCTAATAACGTTGTTAGACGAGGCCGCGGCTCCTTTAATTCTAATAGTAGGAAGGCCAGCCGCCATGAACGGAAAAAAGATAATAACAACTCTGATAACTCTGGTTCTGACGGTGAGAACACTGTCCAACAAAAACGCTCTCGTACCATCTCCGAACAAGCTATGGATGAAGATATCGTCGCTGACACAGCGGCTGGCGTTGAAGTAGAAGGTCCCTCTTCTCCTCCTAAAGAAAATAATACTGCTTCAACTTCTCTCTCCTCCCATCCGAATATGGCTGCGGCTTTTTCTGCGCCTAACGATAACGCGTCTGATGGACTCAACGTGTCCATGCATGCTCGAACAATGACTCCTGCATCCCCCCCTAATGCGTCGCCTAATAAGGCTACTGATGATGATCTCCCAGTTGATCAATTCCTTGTTCAATCTCCAACTTTCTCCATCGACAGAAATGATTTTCAAGCTGCAGCTGCCCCCAACTCTGCTCCTGAAACTCTAAAAAATTTCACTACCAATAAGGCATTGATAGATGCCGTCAACAACACCTTTTTAGAAATGTACGAATCGTACACTGATAAAGCAAGAATGACTGGTTCTGGTGATGCCAAACGCCTCATTATTCATTTCCAAACCAAGAAGGCCCGTGACGCTTGTGTTGGTGCTGCACATCAACAATTCCCAGATCTCGTCTTTCATGCCCATGATCCCAAGCAGCTCCAGAGTGATGAAGATCTCTGAGCTATTCAAGTTACCGATATCCCCTTCTTCTTATCAAAAGACAATATTATGTCTTATTTCAAAAAATTCGGTAATATTGCGTCCTGTCGAGTTTACTCCAGGAAAAATGCAAAAGTACAGCAAGCCAGGATTGTTTACGATTCTGCCCTCTCCATCGCACGTTTTGATTCCCAATGGGCCGTGTATTGCTTCTCCACCTGCCTCCGGGTGACTCCATGTCACTACACGGTCGATCAGAAATCTTCCCGTCACGAATTTGTTGCTACGCTCACACAATTACCTCCTAACACCAAGGATATTGACCTGGCCCCTCTCACTAGGGATCTGGGTGCTAAAGCCGTCAATATCCCCCTCTCATTAAACTCTTACAAACCCAAGAGATGGGCTTACGTCACATTCAATTCCCAAGAAACCATGGATGCCGCGATGGAACAAATTATTGGCTTTCGTGGTCACACTTTGCAGTGGAACCTCCCCAACAATACTAATAAACTTTGCCACAGATGTGGCAAATTAGGCTGTGCTCCCACTCAATGCCCAAGCCGCCAAGAAAGGGGCCGTTCTAGGGGAAGGAACCCGGTGGCTGCTCTTAAAGAACGTTTCAATATCAACCAGCTTGCCAGGCCAAAAGCGCGCTCCCGCTCTGGATCACGTTCGCGCTCATGCTCTAAAGGTCCAGGCAATTCCCAATCCTTTCAACCATAGCAAAAGTCTTCAGCTAACGCCCGAACTACTAACACTCCTCGGCGGGATCGCTCTAAATCCAATGATAAACGTGACCGTTTGGTTTCCTTTTCCGCAGCTTTGCGTACTCCTCCTTCTCCTTCATCACCCAATCAAGCCATTACCATGTCTCCGCATGAGGCCGCTAATATTTTATCTTTGTTGAAATCTCTCCAACAAGACATGGCTGAAGTCCGCGATTGTATCACTACTTTAGAGCTCAACGACCAGCGTATGACTCGTATTGAACAGCATCTTGGACTGTTACCTCCACCTGAAGTCCCGGCCACCAATCAATCTTCGGATATGCTCATTGATGCACCGATTATACCTAATCCCACTGTCACGCTAGTACCCTCTCGGCCAACTGCTTTGCCTGTGCAAACTCCCCTTAATCCTTTGTCTCCTGGTTTTACTCCTTCGCGACCTGTTCGTGCTCACCTCTCTGCTCCTGTTGATATCCCTGACATCTCGTCCCCTTCCTCTACTTCTCAATTGATCCCTTCCCCCACGCAAACCCGCGATGAAATTCAAGCCATTAATGCGAAGCATTCAGCCATTGAGAACAAATTGGACATGCTGGCTAACTCTATTAGCGGTTTCATCAGATCCATTACTTCTTCTTCTTCTTCCTCGAACTCAGCTGATACAGCTGGTTCTAACTAATTTTCCCTCCTCTTATACTCACCCCGTCTGATTTTATCAATGTGTTTTAATGACGGACAATAATTTTAATTATGATTCCTTTGTTCGCAATCCTCCTAACCCTTTAGATATAGATAACCTCTCTTTACAGGACTCTTTATTTTCTTCTACTTCTCCTACATCTCTTTCCCGTAATTCTTTTAATATTTCTTCTTTTAACATCAACGGTCTTAAGATGTTTTCTCACAACAAAATCGAACTATTAAATAACTTCTTTTCCCTTAAACAAGTCTCTTTTGGTGATGTCGTTGACACCCATCTTCATCCCAAACAAATGCACTTTTTGTCTAAACGACTTTCCAATTATACTGTTTTTTATTCTGTTTTGGATACCTCCCAACATGTTCGTTCTTCTGGGGGTGTTTCCCTCTTTATTGAAAATTCTTTGGCTTCTCACGTTCATACTTATTCCTCTCTTTCGTTGCGCCTGCTTTCCGTTGACTTATATTTCAAAGGTCACGTTAAGCTACGCATCTTTGTTGTTTACATCCCCCCCACCTCTGATCAATCCTTACGCGATGAGACTATTGACCTCCTCATTAGCGCTTTATTGGAAGCCAAGAGATTAGGTTTCCATCACACCATTTGTGGTGATTTCAATTTGCATTTTGATCAATTTTACCCTCTATTTTTCAATCAACCTCAGATTGCCTCTAAACGTATCCATCGTCTTTTTAATTTCCTTTTGTCAAATGGATATGTTGATTTTACCCCTGTTAATTTTTCTCCCGCCTCTCTGGGCACCTTTCATCGTTCAGATGTTATTTCCCGAATTGATTATGTTTGGTCTTGCCTCCTCCTCAAACGTTTTTTACTCACCTCCGTCATTTTCGACGCCCGTGACGTTAATTTTTCTGATCATAATCCTGTTATTACGTATTATGATTACTCCTTTTTATCTTCGTCTATAAAGCCAGCTCGTGCTCGCCAACTCAAACGTCAAGTTCGTCGTATTTTTTCCTTTGATTCAGTTACTCCCTCGCAGTGGGATGACTTTTCTGTCCACATTGATACCTTATGTAGTATATCTCCCGCTATTTTTGCCTCTTGGCATATCAATCGGATGTGTGAATACTTGCACGCTAACATTATTACTGGTGCTAATGCTATTCTACCCGCACGTACTGTTGGTAATGACCACCCCCTAAACTCCCTAAAGATTTGGAAACCTTAATACAACACTATCGTTTTCTTAATCGCGTTATTCACTCTATTAAATTATTACGTAAATACCCACATACCCTTTCTTCTTCCTGTGATCGGAAATGGTCTGGTTATTTGCCCCGATTGAATATTATATTTCATTTGTACAAATCTACATTTCCCGCCGTTCCTGCTTTACCTTCATCTTTATTTTCTTGTCAGTCGGATAATTTTAACAATCTGTTTCAAACCCTATCTCATGCTTCCAAATTACTAAGGGGCTTACACCTTTTGAAAGAGAAGGAATTTCAGGATTCCTCGATTAAAGCTTATCTAGAATCTCGAGATCAGAACTTCGATACTGATATCTCCTCTTTTATTAATTCAGCGCTTTCTCGCTCACGTTGTCGCATCGTGTTAGATCGTGTCTTTATTGATCATCCTACTACTCCTCAGTTGCTAACGGATCCAAAAGATATTTCCGATGCTACAATTAATCATTTCCAACATGCAGTTCCCATCAAGTCTACTCCCCCTTCGCACATCTCAGCGTTACCTGATAGATGGCATTCAGTTTACTCACCCATGGCTTCTGTATCTTCCGATATTTACGATTCCCTCCTGTCTCCTCCTTCCTTAGAGGAATGGCTCTCTACGGTCTCTTCCATGCCTAATGGCAAGGCTCCTGGTCCTTCCATGATTACTTATGAAATGCTCAAACATTTAGGACCTACTACCAACTCTTTACTCCTTATTTTAATTCGCAAATGTTTTGCTTCTGCTGACATTCCTGATCTATGGCGACAAGCTATGGTTTTCCCTATTCCCAAGCCACATGAATGGCGGTGTCAATTAAAGAACACCCGTCCCATCACGCTCCTAGAAGTTATTCGAAAATCTTTTGTCAAACTTTTTTACAACCGCTTGTCTGCCATTTTGGCCGCCCACAATGTCCTTAAAGGTGGTAATTTCGCTGGCCTTCCTGGAGGAACCTGTCGTGACCCAATTATTACTCTTGAATCTATTATTCATGATGCTAATCACAATAATTCCCCCCTTTGGATTCTTTCACAAGACATCTCCAAAGCTTTTGACTCAGTTAATCTTGCTATGCCGAAATTCGCTTTGGAATGCATACGCTTACCTGCGTCTGCTATCACACTCATCTTGTCTCTCTTTATGAATCGGTCAAATCAGATTTTTACTGCATATGGCGAGACTCCTTCCTATCGGGTTCGCATTGGTATTGATCAAGGCGAAGTGATCTCCCCCTTTTGTGGGTCATCTACATAGATCCCCTTCTGACTGTCTTGCAAGCCGAGATGCTAGATCCTTATATTTTGCGACCTCCAACTCTTTCTTCACATGCGACAAGCTCCATTTCCGATATTTTCATTAATAATCTGGTCTTTATGGATGATTCTACTCTTATTTCTTCATCTAAGGCTGGAATGGAGCACATGCTTTCAATCACAGAGGAATTTTACGCGCTAAATAACACTTCTGCTAATCATCAAAAATATGTTTTGATTTCGAATTCATTATCTTTAACCACTACGTCTACTATTTTACCTGTGGAATTTCGTCTTTCTCTCTCATCTTTGAATGATGTTTCTTCCATTTCTGTTACCCCTCTTTCTATTACTTCTTCTTTTCGTTTTTTAGGGGTTTGGTTTAATATCAAAGGCTCTCGTGACTTCGTCAAAAAACAAATTGCTGGTGAATGTAATTCCTTCGCCACCACTCTTCGTCCAGCCAGGTTATCCGCTAAACAGATTGTTTACCTTTATAACTCGGTGCTCATTCCTAAACTGGAGTACCGTATGCAAGTCACCCACCTTTCTGCGACCGATTGTTACATTGTTACATGATCTATACGGTCGCTTGTTAAACATAAAGCTAATTTTTCTCGTTCTCTTCCTAACCCTATACTTTACCTTTCTCAGGCTTTGGGATTGATTAATTTATCTTCTCATTTGATTCAATGCCATGTTAATAATTTATTTTTGATGGCTAATTCTTCCACTTCTCTCATTCAACGTTTGTTTATTTATAGATTAATGTTGATACAGTGGAGGTTTTTAATTCCCCTTTCTCCTTTAATGGTGGATGATTGGTCTTTGTGGTCCAATATGATTGCTTTTAAGTGTGATTATATCGCTTGCACTATTGCGTCTATGACTTCTACCCCCTTCCGCCTACAACATGCTCGTTTTTCTTCAGCATTTCCGGACCTCACTCTTCCTGGCCATACTCCTTTATATACGTGTATGAGCCCGCGTGTCTTTAAGGCTTGTCTTAAGGTCCTCCGGAAACGTCATCTTTACTACTTATCACAGCTGCTCGCGCCTTCTGGCTCCCATCTTGTTTCTTGGGCTGCTTATCGGGCTGCTTATATTGCTCAACTTGCGGATAAACGTGGTCGTTCTCTTCCTCACAAATGGTATCTGGACGTTAAGGCCCATACAACCCTTCCTGACTCTCACGATCAATTACTGGATCGCTATGTATGTCCTCCTTCTGCTACTTCTTCCATCACTCTAATCCCTGGTATTACTACCACACAAAAAAATCGGCATTGGCTTGTTACTCTCGACGGAAATGATTTTCCTCTTTTTGGCAAACAACTCAGTGTACAGCCCAAGAAAGATACCTGTACAATCGTTCATTGGATTTCTGACTGCCTCTCTTCTCCTGGTGACGTGATCCGCCTTCGACCATGTCCGGGCTGTGATGCGCACGTCCCATTTCCTTCGGCTAATAAATATACCGCCGTTCCACCTCGCTGTACTCTCAGGATTTCTTTGTTAAAATCTTTGATTCTTCCTACCGATTGTGAGCGTATTCGTCAGTCTACCACGGCAGTCGTTTCTCCTTACTCTTGGGCGGACCTCAGTATTACGGTTATTCCTTACTGCAAACGTCTTGAGGTCTCGCCCGACTTTTCTCCTACTACTTCTGTAGTTGAGTATGACTCGCCTGGGGATTCTCCTTTAGGCGCTTCGTCCAATTTTCCGTCTCCAGTCCTTCTTCCTTCAGGGTCTCATTACCGATACTATACTGATGGCTCCCTAATTAACCTGGGTACACCTGATGTTTCGATGGGTTGGTCTTGTTTCCAGTTAATACCTGATGCTGGTTATCTCAATTCTGTTGCTACATATGCACATGGCACTATCCAGAATTGGCCTTCTTCCACTAGGGCCGAAGCTGCTGCGGTTTATGCTGCTTTAAGCGTCTCTTCCGATGACTCTACCATTACCATTTACACGGATTCTCAAGCTACCATTGATGGTTTGAGCTTATGTACTTCTTCTTCCTATTCTAACAGTCGTCTGTATTACAAATCTACCAACTTTGAGCTGTGGGCCTCTATTGAATCTTCCATCCGATCAAAACGTCTCACTGTCTTCCCTATCAAGGTTAAAGGCCACGATGGCAACTATTGGAATGAATTCGCTGATTCCCTTGCTAATTCTGCCCATCACTCTGATATGGCTCCTCTCTTACCTGCAGCTGTATACACTTCTTCACATAACGTTCGCCTGGTGTTTGATAATATTGTTTGTGAATCCAACCCTAGACGGCTCCTTAAGCTTTACTTCCAGGCCACGCTTTTGAAGGACCTCTTGTCTCTCAAACGTTTCCAATTTGTCTATTGTCTATCTAATAGGGACGATTATGTTATAGACTGGGAACACACTTGGTTCACTCTCAACTTTTCCCCGGTCCATGACACTTCTTTCCCGGCTTTCCATGCCGCTCGGCATTATACCTTCAAATTTAAACTCTTCCTTGATGATTTGCCTCTTTTGGAGAAGCTGAAACTCACTCGCTCTGATCTGTATATCGATCTTCTTATCTGCCGCTCATGCCGCGATCGCATGGAAGACTTGATGCATTTGATCCTTTGTTCCAAACATCGATCTGTAATGCATCAAATTTTACAATCCTATCAAAACCACTTGTTTTCCAAGCTTCGAGAAGCTGGGGATTTAGCTGAAATGGATCCTACGCCTATGCTCAAGAAACTTTCTTCACTCTCATGTTGGACTATTTCTTCTTCTAATTGGTCCTCTTACGCGCTTATCCGAGGTTGTTTGCCCGCAATGTTTATCGATTTGTTCGTTGAACTATCCATCCCTCGGCAATCTGCTATGAAGGTCGTAGCCGTGATACACAACAACTTCATCCAGAAGCTCAGAAGACGCATCTGGAATCCGCGTACTTATGACAAAAGTAAATGGGAAGACGCGATGAACATTACCCTTAAATTGAAAACTACTCCTCGGCCATCTAATTTGCCTGCCACTTCGTATGTGCCTTACTCTTCTTTACCTCCTCCGACCCATCTCGTGACTTCACGTGACTCCGATGTCGATTGGATTAGGAACTCGATGATTCAAGGTTTGCCATGGTATAAACACTTATCGGGTTTTATGGGTCGTCTAACGGTGCTACTTAATAACAGCTTTTGCAGGATGGGATGTCGATTTTTATAGTGGGCGTGTTATCCGTTATTATGTTAGCATAGTTATTTCTACTTTGGTTGGAATATATCAAGGGGGAAGATCTAGGGAAATTTAGTGTAATGCGATTTATTCTTTTTAGGATAGGTTTATTACTATATTTTTACTTAAGAGACTATATAGCTTTATTTTTAGTTAGTTTTATTTTATTTTGTTTCTTTTTATTATTTGTAAATTGTATCTTTTAATAATAATTAATAAAGATAAGGGCTACTATGCCGCGTTTGCCTTGAATTTAAATTCTCTGCGCTCCTTTTTCCGCTGATCACTCTGTCCATTTTTTTAGCTAACACTTTTTCATAAAAACTTATAGTTTTCCCTATCCAAAAGTCCTCGAATATGCCTAATAACGTTGCTAGACGAGGCTGCAGCTCCTTTAATCCTAATAGTAGGAAGGCCAGCCGCCAAGAACGAAGAAACAATATTAATAACTCTGATAACTCTGGTTCTGACACTGAGAACACTGTCCAACAAAAACGCTCTCGAACCATCTCTGATCACGCTATGGATGAAGATAACGTTGCCGACGCAGCGGCTGACGTTGAAGTGGAAGGTCCCTCTTCTCCTTCTAACGAAAATAATACTGCTTTGACTTCTCTCTCCTCCCATCCGAATATGGCTGCGGCTCTTTCTGCGCCTAATGATAACGCGTCTGATGGACTCAACGCGTCCATGCATGCTAGAACAACGACTCCTGCATCCCCCCCTAACGCGTCGCCTGATAAGGCTACTGATGAGGATCCCCCAGTCAATCGATTCCTTGTTCAGTCACCAACCTTCTCCATCGACAGAAATGATTTTCAGGCTGCGGCTGCCCCCAACTCTGCCCCTGAAACTTTAAAGAACTTCCCTACAAATAAGGCACTGATTGATGCTGTCAACAATACCTTTTTAGAAATGTACGAATCGTACACTGGAAAAGCAAGAATGACTGGTTCTGGTGATGCCAAACGCCTCGTTATTCATTTCCAATCCAAGGAGGCCCGTGATGCCTGCGTTGGTGCTGCTCACCAATAGTTCCCAGATCTTGTATTTCATGCCCACGATCCTAAGCAACTCCGGAGTGATGAGGACCTCCGAGCCATCCAAGTTACTGATATCCCTTTCTTCTTAACCAAAGACAATATTATGTCTTATTTCAAAAAATTTGGTAACATTCAATCCTGTCGAGTTTACTCCAGGAAAAATGCCAAAGTACAACAGGCCAGAATTGTTTACGATTCTGCCCTTTCCATCACTCACTTTGACACCCAATGGGCTGTTTACTGCTTCTCTACCTGTCTCCGGGTGACCTCATGTCACTATACAGTTGATCAAAAATCCTCACGCAGAGCATTCGTCGCTACGCTCATACAACTTCCTCCTAACACTAAAGATATCGACCTGGCTCCTCTCACTAGAGATCTTGGTGCCAAGGCCATCAATGTTCCCCTCTCCCTGAACTCCTACAAACCCAAGCAATGGGCTTATGTCACGTTCAATTCTCAAGAGATCATGGATGCCGCTATGGAACAGATCATTGGTTTCCGAGGTCACACATTACAATGGAACCTCCCGGACAATACTAATAAACTTTGCCACAGATGTGGTAAATTAGGCTGTGCCCCCAATCAGTGCTCAAGCCGCCAAGATCGAGGTCGTTCTAGGGGAAGGAACCTGGTGGCTGCACTTAAAGAACGATTCAATATCAACCAACCTGCTAGAACTAAAGAACGTTCGCGCTCAGGTTCTCGTTCGCGCTCGCGCTCAAAAGGTCCTGGTAACTCTCAATCCTCCCAGCCACAAAATCCCTTGGCTAACACCCAACTTAATAACAATCCTCGCCGGGATCGCTCTCAATCCAAAGACAAATGTGACCGTTCAGTATCTTTTTCCACGGTCTTACGTTCTCCTTCTCCCCTCTCAGCACCCAATCATGCTACTACTATGTCTCTTTACGAGGCTGCTAATATTTTATCCTTGTTGAAATCTCTCCAACAGGATATGGCTGACGTTCGTGATCGTATCACAGCCTTAGAACTCAACGATAGACGTATGACTCGTATTGAACAACACCTCGGTTTGCTGCCCCCGCCTGACATCCATCCACTAATCAGACTTCTGAGATGCTCATAGACGCACCGGCTATACCTGATTCTACTCTTAAGCAGGTCTCCCCTCAACCAGCTGTTTCGCCCGTACATATGACTCTCAACCCCTTATCTCCTGGTTTCACTCCCTCACGACCAGTTAAAGCCCCCATCTCCGCTCCTGTTAATATCCCTGATATTTCCTCACTATCTTCTACTTCTCATATGGCTCCCTCTCCCGCCCAAACTCACGACGAAATTCAAGCCATTAATGCGAAGCATTCAGCTATTGAAAACAAATTGGATATGCTTGCCAACTCTATTAGCGGTTTTATAGGATCTATTGCTTCTTCCTCAATTTCCTCGGACTCAGCTAATACAGCTGGTTCTAATTAATTGTCCTCCTTCTTATACCTTCCCCGTCTGATTTTATCATAGTGCTATAATGACGGACAATAATTTTGATTACGATTCCTTTGTTCGCAATCCCCCCAACCCCATAGACATAAATAACCTTACCTTACAAGATTCTTTATTTTCTTCTACTTCTCCTTCACTCTCCCCCTGCAATTCCTTTAATATTTCCTCTCTCAACATTAATGGCCTTAAGATGTTTTCACAAAATAAGATCGAATTATTAAATGACTTCTTTTCCCTTAAACGCATTTCATTTGGTGGTATCGTTGATACTCATATACATTCTAAACAAATGCATTTTTTGTCTAAAAGACTTTCTAATTATACTGTTTTTTCTTCTGTTTTGGATACCTCCCAACATGTTCGTTCTTCTGGGGGTGTTTCCCTTTTCATTGAAAATTCTTTGGCTTCTCATGTTCACACTTATACCTCACTTTCATCACGTTTGCTTTCTGTTGACCTGTATTTCAAAGGAAACATTAAGCTTAGAATTTTTGTTGTTTATATTCCTCCTACTTCTGATCAATCCTTGCGCGATGACACTATTGACCTCCTTATTCTTGCCTTATCGGACGCCAAACGATTGGGTTTTCATCACGCAGTTTGTGGCGATTTCAATATGCACCTAGATCAATTTTACCCTTTATTTTTTAATCAACCTCAAATAGCTTCTAAACGTATCCACCGCCTTTTTAATTTTCTCTTAGCGAATGGATATGTTGATTTTACTCCTATTAATTTTTCCTCTACCTCATTGGGTACCTATCATCGTGCGGATGTCGTTTCCCGTATTGATTATGTTTGGTCTTGTCCCCTTCTTAAACGCTTTCTACTCACCTCTGTCATTTTTGACGTGCATGAACTTAGCCTTTCTGATCACAATCCTATTATTACCTATTACGATTTTTCTTTTTTATCTTCTTCTATCAAGCCAGCACGTGCCAGGCAACTTCAACGACGTTCTCGTCGTATATTTTCCTTTGATTCGGTTATCCCCTCGCAATGGGAGGACTTTTCTGCCTTTATTGACAATCTATGTAACACTTCTCCTGTTGCATTTGCCTCTTGGCACGTTAATCGTATGTGTGAATATTTACACACTCACATTATCGCTGGCGCCAATGCTATCCTACCCGCACGTACTGTTGGTAATGACCATACCCCTAAACTCCCTAAAGATTTAGAAATTCTGATACAGCATTATCGCTTCCTCAATCGCGTTCTTCACTCTATTAGATTATTACGTAAATACCCGCTTACCTTTTCTTCCTCCCATGACCGTAAATGGTCTGGCTATTTGATTAGATTAAACAATATATTTAATTTGTATAAATCCATTTTTTCTCCCATCCCTGTTTTACCTTCGTCTTTGCTCTCTTGCCGGACGGATAATTTTAATTCGCTATTCTGTACTCTTTCCCATGCCTCTAAATTATTAAGAGGCTTACATCTTTTGAAAGAAAAGGAGTTTCAGGATTCTTCTATCAAGGCTCACCTTGCATCTCGTGATCAGAATTTTGATACTGACATCTCTTCATTTATCAATTCAGCGCTTTCTCGCTCACGTCGCCGCATTGTGTTGGATCGTGTCTTTATTGATCATCCTACCACTCCTCAATTGTTGACGGATCCTAAGGACATTTCTGATGCCGTGGTTAATCATTTTCAAAATGCTGTTCCTATCAGATCCTCTCCACCTTCGCATATTTCAGCTCTACCTAATCGATGGCGCTCTGAGTATTCACCCATGGACTCAGTTTCTCCCGATATTTATAGTTCCCTATTGTCTCCCCCTTCCTTAGAGGAATGGCTCTCTACGGTTTCTTCTATGCCCAATGGCAAAGCTCCCGGCCCTTCCATGATTACCTATGAAATGCTCAAGCATCTGGGACCTACCGCCAACTCTTTGCTTTTAATCCTGATCCGCAAATGTTTTGCTTCTGCTGACATTCCTGACTTTTGGCGGCAAGCCATGGTTTTTCCCATCTCCAAGCCGCATGAATGGCGATGCCAATTGAAAAATACCTGTCCCATCACGCTTCTAAAAGTTATCCGAAAAGCCTTTGTTAAACTTTTTTACAACTGCTTATCTGCCATTCTAGCTGCCCACAATGTTCTTAAAGGTGGTAATTTTGCGGAGCTGCCAGGAGGTACCTGCCGTGATCCTATCATTACTCTTGAGTCCATCATTCATGATGCTAATCATACCGATTCTCCTCTTTGGATTTTATCGCAAGACATCTCCAAAGCATTTGATTCTGTCAACCTTACTATGTTGAAATTCGCGTTGGAACGCATTCGTCTACCTGCGACTGCTATCACGCTTATCTTAGCTCTATTTATGAATCGCTCGAATCGAGTGTTTACTGCTCACGGTGAGACTTCCTCATACTGGGTTCGCATTGGCATAGATCAAGGCGAAGTGATTTCCCCACTCTTATGGGTTATTTACATCGATCCCCTTCTGACTGTTTTGAAATCTGAGATGCTGGATCCTTACATTCTACGGTCCCCATCATTACTTTCTACTGATACGGTCTCTATTCCTGATATTTCTATCAACAACCTGGTCTTTATGGATGATTCCACTCTTATTTCTTCATCGAAGGCTGGACTGGAGCATATGTTATCTATCACAGAAGAATTCTATTCGTTGAATAATACTTCTGCCAACCATCAGAAATATGTCTTGATATCAAATTCATTGCCTTTAACCACTACATCCACTATTCTTCCTGTGGAATTTCACTTGTTCTTATCGTCTTTGAACGATATTCCTTCTATTTCTGTTACTCCTCTTTCTATTACTTCTTCCTTTCGCTTTTTAGGGTATGGTTTAATATCAAAGGCTCTCGCGATTTTGTTAAAAAACAAATCGCCAGTGAATGTAATTCCTTCGCCGCCACTCTTCACCCTGCCAAGCTCTCTGCTAAACAAGTGGTTTACCTCTATAACTCGGTGCTCATTCCTAAACTCGAGTACCGTATGCAAGTCACCCACCTTTCAGCATCAGATTGTTATGTCGCTACGCGATCTGTACGCTCGCTCGTTAAACATAAGGCCAACTTTTTTCTTTCTCTTCCCAACCCTATACTTTATCTTTCCCAAGCTTTGGGACTGATAAATTTATCTTCTCATCTGATACAATGTCATGTTAATAATTTATTTTTGATGGCTAATTCTTCTACACCTTTTATTCAATGTTTATTTATTTATAGATTGATGTTGATACAGTTTAGGTTTTTGATTCCTATTTCTCCTTTGTTGGTGGATGACTGGTCCTTATGGTCCAACATGAATATTTTTAAGTGTGATTATATCGCGTGCACTATTGCTTCCATGGTCTTTACCCCCTTCTGCTTGCAACATGCTCAATCCTCTTCAACGTTCCCGAACCTTACTCTTCCTGGCCATACTTCTTTATACTTGTGTATGAGCCCGCATGTTTTTAAAGCTTGCCTCAAGGTCCTTCGAAAACGACACCTTTATTATTTGTTGCAATTAATTGCGCCATCTGGCTCTTATCTCATTTCTTGGAATGCTTTTCGGACTGCCTATATTGCCCAACTTGAGGATAAGCGCGGCCGTTCCCTCCCTCATAAATGGTATTTGGATATCAAGCTCCATACAACTCTTTCCGGCTCCCATGATCAGTTGTCTGATCAATATGTACGCCTCCCTTCTGCTACCTCTTCTCTTGTCTTACTTCCTGGTGCTACTACAACACAAAAGAATCGGCATTGGCTCATCACGCTTGATGACAATGGTGCTCTTCTCTTCGGCAAACAGCTTACCGTCCAACCCAAAAAAGATACTTGTGTGATCGCTCATTGGATCTCTGACTGTCTCTCTTCTCCTGGTGATGTTATTCGCCTTCGTCCGTGTCCAGGCTGTGACGCACATGTCCCGTTTCCTTCAGCTAACAAATATACTGCTGTTCAGCCCCGCTGCACCTTCAAAGTTTCTTTGTTGCGCTCTATGATTTTGCCTACCAATTGTGAACGTATTCGTCCCTCTACTTCAGAAGTTCTTTCCCCTTATACTTGGGCCAATCTTAGTATCACGGTAATTCCTTATTATCGGCGACTTAATCTTTTGCCAGATTTTTCTTCTTCTTCCCTTGTAGTTGAGGATGATCCTACTGTGGCTCCTCTTGTGGACGATCAATCTTTATTTTCTTCATCAGTTCCTCTCCCGTCAGGATCTCATTACCGCTATTATACCGATGGTTCTTTGATTAACCTCGGAACACCTGAAGTCTCGATGGGTTGGTCTTGGGTCCAGATAATTCCTGACGCTGGTTATCTTAACTCTGTTACTACATATGCGCATGGCACTATACGAAACTGGCCTTCTTCTACCAGAGCTGAAGCTGCTGCAATTTACGCTGCTTTAAGCGTCACCCTGGCTGACTCTGCTGTTACTATCTACACGGACTCCCAAGCTGCTATTGATGGTTTGAGACTGTGTGCGTCTTCTTCATATACTAATAGTCGTCTGTTTTACAAAACTACCAACTTCGAGCTGTGGGCTTCTATTGAGCGCCTCGTTCATACCAAATGTCTTGCGGTTTCTCCCGTCAAAGTCAAAGGTCATGATGGCAATTACTGGAACGAATTTGCTGACTCTCTTGCGAATTCTGCTCATCACTCTGATATGGCTCCTCTCTTGCCTGTGGACGCTTACACCTCTTCGCATCCCGTCCGCTTGGTGTATGACCATGTGGTTTGCGAATCCAATCCCAGGCGTCTCTTCAAGCTCCATTTCCAGGCTACCTTTTTGAAGGATCTTTTATCTCTCAAACGTTTTCAATTTGTATATAGCCTGTATGACAAAGCTGATTATGTAGTGGACTGGGAACTTACCTGGTTTACTCTCAACTTCTCCCCAGCTCATGATGCTTCCTTCCAGGCTTCTCACACCGCACGGCATTACACTTTCAAGTTTAAACTCTTCCTCGATGATTTGCCTCTCCTGGAGAAGTTAAAAGTCACCCGCTCTGATTTCTATATCGATCTTCTCACGTGCCGCTCATGTCGCGATCGCATGGAAGACTTGATCACTTAATTCTCTGCTCTAAATGACGTTCTGTCATGCATCAAATATTGCAATCCTATCAAAATCATTTATTCTCTAAGCTTCGTGAAGCCGGTGATTTGGCTGATCTAGATCCTACACCCTTGCTCAGGAAACTCTCTTCTCTTTCTTGTTGGACCATTTCTTCCTCTAACTGGTCCTCTTACGTGCTCATCCGGGGTTGTTTACCTACCATGTTTATTGACTTATTTGTTGAATTGTCTATTCCCAGGCCGTCGGCTATGAAGGTCGTAGCTGCGATACATAACAATTTCATCTGGAAGCTCAGAACACGCATCTGAAATCCGCGTACTTATGACAAGTGTAAATGGGAAGACGCGATGAACATTACCCTTAAATTGAAAACTTCTCCTCGGCCATCTAATTTGCCTGCCACTTCGTATGTGCCTTACTCTTCTTTACCTCCTCCGACCCATCTCGTGACTTCACGTGATTCTGAAGTTGATTGGATCAAGAACTCGATGACTCAAGGTTTGCCATGGTATAAACATATGTCGGGTTTTATGGGTCGTCTAACGGTGCTACTTAATAACAGCTTTTGCAGGATGGGATGTCGATTTTTATAGTGGGCGTGTCTTCCGTTATTATGATAGCATAGTTGCTTCTACTTTGGTTGGAATATATCAAGGGGGAAGATCTAGGAAAATTTAGTGTAATGCGATTTTTCTTTTTTAGATTAATTTTATTACTTTATTTTTACTTAGGAGACTATATAGTTTTATTTTTAGTTAGTTTTATTTTTCTTATTTTCTTTTTATGTTTATAAATTGTATCGGATAAATAATAATTAATAAAGATATTGGCTGCTATGCCGCGTTTGCCTTGAATTTAAATTCTGAACGATCTGCACACCTTTTTCTGCTGATCACTCTGTCCATTTTTTCTCAAGACAAACTTATCATATAAACTTATAGTTTTCCTATCTAAAATATCCTCCTGCAACCCCCAAAACGTTGCTCGATGAGGCGGCGGTCTCCCTAATACTAATAGTAGAAGGGCCCACCGCCATAATAAAAGAAATAATAATAATAATTCTGATAACTCCAGCTCTGACAGTGAAGGCGCCGCTCAGCAAAAACGTACTAGAACTCACTCCGATAATACTATGGATGAAGACTTTGTCGCCGATACAGCGGCTGACGTTGGAGTAGACGGTCCCTCCTCTCCTCCCAAAGAAAATAATACTGCTTCAGCTTCTCTCTCCTCTCTTCCGAATAGTGCTGCAGCCTCCTCTTCTGCGCCCAACCAAGACGCGTCTAATAGCCTTAACGCGTCTATGCATACAAGAACAATGACTTCTGCATCTCCCCCTAACGCGTCGCCTAACAAGGCTACTGCTGATGACTCCCCTGTTGATCAAATACCTATTCCGTCCCCCACCTTTTCCTTTACTAAAAATGATTATCAAGCTGCGGCCGCCCCTAACTCGGCCCCTGAAACTCTAAAAAACTTTCTTACGAATAAGGCATTAATCGATGCCGTGAACAACACCTTTTTGGAAACGTATGAGTCGTACACTGGTAAAGCGCGAATGACTGGTTCTGGAGAATCCAAACGTCTTGTTATCCACTTCCAAACTATGGAGGCCCGTGATGCTTGTGTTGGGGCCGCTCATCAGCAGTTCCCAGATCTTGTATTCCATGCACACGATCCTAGACAACTCCGGAGTAATGAAGATCTTCAGACCATCCAAGTCACAGACATTCCTTTCTTCCTTACTAAGGATAATATCGTATCTTACTTCAAAAAATTTGGTAACATTGCTTCCTGTTGAGTTTACTCCAGGAAAAATGCCAAAGTTCAACAAGCCCGCATTGTTTATGATTCTGCTGAATCAATCGCCTGGTTCGATTCCCAATAGGTGGTATATTGTTTCTCAACCTGTTTACGAGTCACCCCGTGTTATTATACGTTAGATCAAAAATCTTCTCGTCGCGCATTTGTCGCTACGCTCACCCAATTGCCTCCCAATACCAAAGATATTGACTTAGCTCCCCTCATCAGAGAACTTGGTGCTAAAGCAGTCAACGTCCCTTTATCTCTTAATTCCTATAAGCCCAAACGATGGGCATACATCACCTTTCCCTCTCAAGAACTTATGGATGCTGCCATGGAACAGCTCATTGGATATCAAGATCATACTCTACAGTGGAATCTCCCTGACGACACCAACAAACTCTGCCATCGTTGTGGCAAATTAGGATGTGCTCCCAACCAATGCCCACTCCGCCAACAACGGGGCAGAACCTGTGATCGGAACCCTGTGGCTGCACTCAAAGAACGGTTTCATGTTGGACAGTCCTCTCGGCCCAAAGCTAACTCGCGCTCACGTTCTCGCTCGCGCTCTCGCTCTAAGGGCCCAGACACCTCTCAATCCTCCCAGCACCAGCACTCTTCTTCCGCCAAGCCCAAAACTACCGTCCCCAATAATCACAGTCGCTCTAAATCTAATGATAAACGCGACCGTTCAGTCTCGTTCTCCTCTGCACTATGCACTCCCCTTAATCTTCAACGCGCTCACAGCCCCCTTCCTTGTCCCCACAGGAAGCCAGTGAAATTTTAACCTTGCTAAAGGCTCTGCAGCAAGATATGGCTGACGTACGCGATCGCATTACTGCTCTTGAACTCAACGACCAACGAATGACTCGTATCGAACGGCATATTGGTTTGCACCCTCTGCCCTCTGTTTCACCCAGCACTACACAACCTTCTAGCATGGTCATCGATCTCCCCGATGTCCCTAACCTTCCTTGGTTAAAAATTCTCTTAACGGCACGCCACCTTCACATCCTCTCAACCCCCTTTTGCCTGATTTTGTCTCTTCGCCACCTCCTGTAGTTCCTGCTCGCAATCCATCTTCGGCTGTTGGTACTTCTGCTTCTACCATCCCTTTCTCGCAACAAGCTAGCGCCAAAATCCAGGCTATTAATGAAAAGCATTCAGCCATTGAAAGTAAAATGGACATGCTTATGGCCTCCATTGGTGGCTTTATTGGATCAATCAATACCTCTTCTACCTCAAACTCGGCTAATACAGCCAGTTCCAATTAAACTCTTTCCCCACTTTCTTTTCCCCGTCTGATATATCATTGTGCTTTAATGACGGACAATAACTTTAATTATGACTCCTTCGTTCGCAATCCTCCCAACCCCATAGATATAGAAAATCTCTCATTACAGGATTCTTTATTTTCTTCTAGTAGTATATCCCCTCTTCCCCCCAACTCCTTTAATATATTTTCACTTAATATTAATGGTCTTAAAACGCACTCTCAGAACAAAATTGAACAATTGAAAAACCTTTTTTCCCTCAAACATATATCCTTTGGTGGTGTCGTCGACACCCATTTACACCCGAAACAAATGAATTTTTTATCAAAATGCCTCTCTGATTATACTGTTTTTTCTTCCTCTTTAGACACCTCACAGCACGTACGCTCTTCTGGCGGTGTTTCATTATTCATCAATAATTCTTTGGCACCTCATGTCCATACTTACACTTCTCATTCATCACGACTGCTTTCTGTTGACCTGTATTTCAAAGGCAACATTAAGCTGCGTATTTTTGTAGTTTATATACCCCCTACCTCGGATCAAGCCTTGCGCGACTCCACTATAGACTTGCTCATTCATGCCCTCTCAGACACTAAGCGATTAGGCTTTCACCATGCTATCTGTGGGGATTTCAATATGCATCTAGATCAATTTTACCCCATATTTTTTAACCAACCCCAAATTGCCTCCAAACGTATCCACAGACTCTTTAATTTCCTTTTGAGCAGTGGTTATGTGGATTTTACTCCCATCAATTCCTCTGATTCTTTAGGCACTTTTCATCGTGCCGATATTATTACTCGCATAGACTATATTTGGTCGTGCCCTCTTTTAAAATCCTTTTTGCTTACTTCTAACATTTCTGATGCCTGTGACAGATCTTTGTCTGATCACAACCCTGTCATCACTTATTTTGACTCCTCCCTCCTACGCTCTTCTATCAAATTGGCTCATGCTCGTCAGCTTAAACAACGCACATGCCGTATTTTTCTTTTGGACTCTGTTTCTCCAGCTCTGTGGGATGACTTTTCGGCTCATATAGATACTGCTTGTAATGTATCCCCCACTTCCTTTGCCTCTTGGCATATCAACCGGATGTGCGAATACTTGCACTCCTCTATCATCGCTGGAGCCACTGCCGTTTTACCCTCACGCACGATTGGAAATGATCATACCCCGAAACTTCCTAAGGATTTGGAAACTCTTATACAACACTATCGTTTCCTTAATCGGGTTCTTCATTCTATTAGACTTTTGAAAAAATATCCGCAATCTTTTTCTTCTTCACATGACCGTAAATGGTCTATCTACCTTATTCGTTTGGGAAATATATTTCGCCTTTATAAATCTTATTTTTCTCCCATTCCCGTCTTACCCGCTACCTTATCTTCCTGTCGGGCAGACAATTTCAAACATATTTTTGACATTTTATCTAATTCCTCGTCTTTATTAAGAGGTTTACATCTTCTGAAAGAAAAAGAATATCAAGACCTCTTTATCAAATCTCACATTGAGAAGCGTGACCTCAATTTTGACACTGACATTTCCTCTTTCATCAATTCAGCGCTCTCTCGTTCCCGTCGAAGGATCGTGTTAGACTGGGTTTTTATCGACCATCCTACTGCTCCTCGCCTGCTGACTGATCCACTGGATATTTCTGATGCTGTGGTTAATCATTTCCAGCACGCGGTTCTGGTTAAGTCTACCCCTCCTTCGCATATCTTCGCATTACCAGATAGATGGCGATCTGAGTATTCACCCTTGGATTCAGTTTCGCCTGAGATCTATGATTCTCTCCTATCTCCCTTTTCCATGGACAAATGGTTAAGCGCAATTTCTTCTATGCCCAATGGCAAAGCTCCAGGTCCCTCCATGATTACTTATGAAATGCTTAAACACCTTGGCCCTGTTGCTAACAATCTACTTTTAATTCTGATACGTAAATGTTTTGCTTCCGCTGACATTCCTAATCTATGGCGTCAAGCTATGGTTTTTCCCATTCCTAAGCCACACGATTGGCGATGCCAATTACAAAATACTCAGCCCATCACGCTTTTGGAAGTTATCCAAAAATCATTTGTCAAGCTCTTTTACAACCGCTTATCTTCCATCCTTGCTGCTCATAATGTTCTCACTGGTGGTAATTTCGCTGGCCTACCTGGAGGAACTTGCCGTGATCCTATTATAACTTTAGAATCTATTATTCACGATGCTAGTTGTACCGATTCCCCTTTGTGGATCCTCTCTCAAGATATTTCTAAAGCGTTTGACTCTGTTCATCTTACTATGTTGAAATTCGCGTTGGAACA
The DNA here is from genome assembly GCA_015698045.1 of Rhizophagus clarus. Taxonomy (NCBI): domain Eukaryota; kingdom Fungi; phylum Glomeromycota; class Glomeromycetes; order Glomerales; family Glomeraceae; genus Rhizophagus; species Rhizophagus clarus. Next base: position 29,614 of record BLAL01000026.1, read on the forward strand.
TATTCGCTTGCCTGCTTCTTCCATCAAACTTATTTTGTCACTTTTTATGAATCGATCAAATCGAGTTTTTACTGCTCATGGTGATACTCCTTCTTACCAGGTCCGCATTGGTATTGACCAAGGCGAGGTGATTTCTCCGCTCCTCTGGGTCATATATATCGATCCCCTCTTGTCTGTATTAAAGAAAGAGATGCTGGATCCTTATATTTTGCGATCTCCATCACTTCTTTCAACGCCTCCTAATGAGCCATCCACCCTTTCGATTAACAATTTGGTCTTTATGGATGATTCTACCCTGATCTCTTCGTCCAAAGCTGGTTTGGAACATATGCTATTTATCACGGAAGAATTTTATGCACTAAACAACACTTCTGCCAATCATCACAAATACGTCTTGATCTCAAATTCTCTACCCCTAACTACCACTTCTGATATCTCCCCCGTGGAGTTTAATTTATCTTTATCCCCTTTAAATAGGATCTCTTCTATTTCAGTCACCCCCATCTCTATTACTTCTTCTTTTCGGTTTTTAGGGGTCTGGTTCAGTATTAAAGGCTCTAGGGATTTTGTCAAAAAACAAATTGCTTATGAATGCAATTCCTTCGCCGCTACTCTTCGCCCGGCTAAACTCATGGCCAAGCAGGTCGTTCACCTTTACAATACGGTGCTCATCCCTAAGTTGAAATACCGTATGCAAGTCATACATCTTTCGGATAAGGACTGTTATATTGCTACAAGACTTGTCTGCTCGCTGGTTAAGCAGAAGGCTAACTTTTCTCGAGCTCTTCCCAATCCTATTTTATATCTTTCCCAAGCTTTGGGATTGATTAATTTGTCTTCTCATTTGATTCAGTGTCATGTTAATAATTTGTTTTTAATGGCTAATTCTTCTACTTCTCTTATTCAACGTTTATTTGTTTATAAATTAATGTTGATTCAATTTCAATTTTTGATTCCTATTTCTCCTTTGATGGTGGATGATTGGTCTATATGGTCCAATATGAATGCCTTTAAATGTGATTATATCGCTTGCACTCTTGCTTCCATGGTATCCACCCCCTTCCGACTGCAACATGCTAATTCCACTTCACTATGTCCGGACCTTACTCTACCTGGCTCTACTCCTCTGTATACATGTATGAGCCCTAAAACATTCAAGACTTGTCTTAAGGTTCTCCGAAGACGTCATCTGTATTATCTCTCGCAATTGATCACGCCCACTGGCACTCATCTTGTTTCCTGAACTGCCTACCAGACTGCTTATATCGCTTTATTGGCTGACAAGCGTGGTCGTTCTCTCCCGCATAAGTGGTACTTGGATATTCAGGCCACTACCACCATTCCTGACTCGCATGATCGTTTATACGATCGCTACGTGTGTTCTCCCACAGAAGTTCCTGTTGTTTCTTTAGCTCCTGGTGTTACTACTAATCAGAAGAATAGGCGTTGGCTTATTACACTAAATGGCAATGCTGCTCCTCTTTTTGGCAAGCAGCTTACTGTTCAACCCAAGAAAGACACTTGTATAATTTTTCATTGGACATCTGATTGTCTTTCCTCTCCTGGGGATGTTATCTGTCTTCACCCATGCCCGGGTTGTGATGCTCATGTTCCCCTCCCTGCTGCCAATAAATAAACCGCTGTTGAACCTAGGTGTACTTTTACGGTCTCCCTTTCAAGGTCCTTGATTCTCCCTACCAATTGTGATCGCATCCGACAAACTACTACAGATGTGGTTTCTCCTTATTCCTGGGCTGACCTTTGTAGCACGGTGATTTCATATTACAATCGTCTATCTATTCCTCCTGATCCTTTTTTCTCCATTCCAGTGGTTGATGGTCATTCAACAAGGCCCACACTCTTGCGCAATACGCCTGAACTCCCTTCTCCTGTCGTTCTTCCAGCAGGTTCTCATTACCGGTATTATACCGATGGTTCTCTTATTAACCTTGGAACACCTGATGTTTCGATGGGTTGGTCTTGGGTCCAAATCATTCACGATGCTGGATATTTGAACTCCGTTACTGCTTATGCACATGGCACTATCCGATGTTGGCCTTCTTCCACTAGAGCTGAAATCGCTGCAATTTATGCCGCTCTAAGCGTCACTCCTGAAGATTCTGTTGTTTCTTTATACACGGATTCTTAAGCCGCTATTGATGGTTTGCGTTTTTGCGCTTCCTTTACCTATACTAACAGTCGCTTCTATTACAAAACTACCAATTTTGAACTGTGGGCTTCTATAGAATGTTGCATTCGCGAGAAACGGCTGTCTGTTCTTCCCGTCAAAGTCAAAGGTCACGATGGCAATTATTGGAATGATTTTGCCAACTCTCTTGCTAACTCTGCGCATCAGTCAGATGATGCTTTTCCCCTTCCTGAGGCCGTCACCACCTCTTCGCATAATGTCCGCTTGGTTTACGATGATATTATTTGTGAATCCAATCCTAGGCGTAAGGTTGCTTGCCGAAACTAGTGAGTTTCGGCATGCCGAAACTGCCGAAACTGGCGAAACTAGGTTTCGGCAAGCAGCCAAAAATGCCGAAATGCCGAAACTGCCGAAACTGCCGAAATGCCGAAACAGTTTCGGCATTTTGGCATAGTTTCGGCATAATATATATTAATACTTTAATATAGTTTCGGCATAGTTTCATTTTTCTAATAATGTAATTAGTGTAACAAAATAAAATTCAGCCACCACATGACACACAACCAATCATATCTGACGGTCATTCAGGAAATGATCTGACATCATTAATATCAAAGATAATCAGTTACTTTTCGTCCTTTAACTCCTTTAACTCCTTTTTTTATTTATCATTTTACTGTTATAATCCCCAACTGTTACGGCTATACCTTGAAATTTGAACCAAATCATATGATTATCTGTTATGGATTTTTTAAATTACTTCGTGTTTGCCTTGCATTACTTTTTTTACTTAAACACGTACAAAATAAAAAAACTTTATACACATTTCAATATGACCAGCACTTTAGACTTAGAAAAAAATAAAAATAAAGGTGGTAGGCCTCCCAGCTCTACCTGGGAGGATGCTATTAGAGGAAATCCCGTTGGTTCAGGAAAATATCATGCCACTTGTAAATATTGTAATTTTTCATGGTCACGAGGTGATATATCAAAACTTGAAGAGCACTTTGCGAACCACTGCTCGGAAGCTCCAGGACCCATTGTTAGAAAATATTTGAATAAAATATTAGAGCGTGAAGATAAAGTTAATAAAAAAGAAAAATTGTTGGGAGTAATCAGTTAAATATTACAGACTACCATGATTCCACAAAAATTCCTGATGGTAGAGTAACTAGGATTAATCGTGCCTTGGCTAAATTTTTCGTTGCATGTGGTATTTCATTCCGGATAGTCGAGCACCCTTTTTTTATTAACTTTGTAAAGGAGCTTAATTCTTCGTATGAGCTGCCAACCAGAGAATTTTTGTCAGATCAGTTACTTGAGCGGGAATTATCAATGGTGAACTCAACTGTCACATCCGTCATTGAAAATGGAGCTAATTTGACTTTAGGTTTTTGATACTTTTTTTATACTTTTTTAAAACAATATTCTTAATGTGTTTTTAAGTAATAATATTAATATTAATATAATTTAGCGTTCGATGGTTGGACGTCCTCCACTCATCGTTCTATATGGAATTTTGTTATTATGACTCCGTCGAGAGAAGAGTATTTGTATAAACTTCAAGATTTGTCAGAACATTCGCATACAGGTAATTACGTAGCCGAAGTGATTGGAGAAATAATTGAAAGGATCGGCCCGAATAAAATATCAGCTATTGTGTCCGATAATGCCTCAAACGTTCGGAATGCACGCAAAATTATTGAAGAGAAATACCCTAACATCGAAAACGTACGATGTATAGCACATGCGGTCAATCTTATCGCGTGTGATATACTTAAAGAAAGTTTTGGAGATCGTTTATTACGAAAAGTTAATACATTAGCTTCATTTTTTAAAAATTCCCATCAAGCTGGAGCCAAACTCACACAACTCATCAAAGAGAATAGTATTCATGGAGGAGGCATTAAGTTATATTGTAAGACGCGATGGACAACGGCTAGCGAATCAGTAGATTCGGTAATTAGGTTGGAACCAGTACTAGAACAAATTATTACTAATGAAAGTAATTTGTTGAACGATAAGGTCAAACGTGTTATCCAAACACGGAATTTTTTTTCCGATTTACGAATTCTTTCATTCGTTTTAAATCCATTGAGAAAAGCCGTCTTGGCTTTAGAATCAAGATCAGCGACGCTTGGAGATTGTTTTTTAAGTTTGATAAGACTATCAGCAGTTTTGAAACAATTACCCAAATCATTTAATCAAAACTTCCGTAACCATTGTTTCAACGTGATGAACGAAAGATTCAAAGAGTTCGATGATGACAAATATATAACCTGCTTTTTCCTAGATCCCCAATTTAGGAGTAAGCCTCTCACAGCCAAAGCTTATTCAAGGATCGTGAGGTGCGCTACTACAATTGGTAAAAGGTTAGGATTTGATCTTAAAGAATCCAGGGCTCTATGCGAGCAAATTAAGGACTACCGTGATAATAAACCACCCTTTGATCTTGATGAATCTTGTTCTCTAGACGATCCTCTAAATTGGTGGAATTTGATCGATACTGACCCTCGACCGAACAGCCTCCCAAGAGTCGCTCGCCATCTATTAGCGATTTGTCCAAATTCCGCAAGTTGCGAACGAGGATTCTCAACACTTGGCTGGCTATTTAATGATCGGCGTTTAAATTTGAATATAAGTCGACTAGAATCCATGGCTAAAATGATCATGCATTGGAAGTCCAATGCTAAGAAAGAGCTTGGTTTTTATGGTATAGAAAAAAATGATACTCGTATTAGCGAAACTGAAATGAACATTCGAATTGCAGAGGCTCTGGCAGAAACTAATGATGATGATGATGAATGTGATGTTTTATCAAATGAAAGTTTACCTAATCAAATTACAGTTCCTTCAGATAATTGTGTTGTCCTAATAGAACATGTATGGATCGATAAATTTGTTGATTTGTCACACAAATTAATAATTGAAGAAATTGGAGAGATCCCGGACGACATTTTAGATGAATCTGAAGAAGAATACGAAAAAATTAATACAGATGATGGCAATGATGATGAGCAAGAAAGCGAACAAGAAAGCGATGGGGGAGGAAATTTTGATTATAATGTAGAGGATTTATTGAATGAATTCATCGATGTAGATGATGTAGATGAAGAAGAATAATTTTTTCTTTATTTTTAGGAAATCATTATAACAATAATTCTTTTATTAATAAAGTAAATTTGTAAATAAGTTTATAATTATATTGATTTATTTAAGAGTTTAAATTAAAAAATTTTTGTGTGACGAAATTTAAACAACACCGACGTGATGCAAACGAACTCTTTCGATCTTGTTCAATTTGTGTTCGATTTGTGTTTGATTTGTGCTGATAATTCTGGTAAAATTTCGCTCGTTTTAGCCAAATTTTGTTAAATTTGTGTTGATTCGTGTTCAATGTGTGCTCTAAAGAAAGAGAAAGAAGTTAACAATTAAATTTTATCACACAGGGATGATGATTAGTAATTTTATATCGGTATTTGTTTAACGATGCAAGATGACTTTTTTATACAAATCACATTGTATGTATTATGCACTGATTTTTTTATTTTTTTTTAAGGGATGTACAAAATATTCCGATTTTTTTTTAAAAAAAATGATTTTTTTTTAAGAACAAAGAGAATAAACAAAGATTTATTATTTTAAGGATGATATTTAAATTTAATGATGCAAACTAATAAATCAGTATTTTGAAGAAAGGGAACAAAAAGGAATTGTCCAAATTTTATTTATAAAAGGATATTTTACGATTTACTCATCTCATTCTTTTTGCGTTTTTCCTCACATCTTAATTTTGTAAATATGCCCAATCGTCACTCTCATCGCCAGTCCCATCGTCACTCTCATCGCCAGCCCCATCGTCACTCTCATCGCCAGCCCCATCGCCAGCCTCGTCGCCACTCTCGTCCTATTCAATGGTTCGATGAATACACCGATTACTTGGTGGAAGAAAGAAGAAGAAGAAATGACGAATTTCATAACGAATACGGGAGAGATCGATCGAGATTCTGGAGGTCAATCGCAAGAAGGTTCATATGTATAATATTTAATATGTTAAAATATGTTAAAAATAGAATTATTATCTTTAATCCAACTAATTCGTTCGTTTGAATCAGACTAAATCGTCATTTTAGAACTTCGAGGTTCACGGCACAACGATGCCACCAAAAATGGAGGAATCTTCTCAGGGAATACCATGTATGAAAAATATAATGGCAAAAAAAAATATTTGCTTAAAATTGAAAATATTTAACTAAATATTATTTCGTTTTTTGATATTTAGAGTTTTTGCCTTTATCGTAGCGGTGTCCCTGGAAGAAGATGGTCGCGTATCGGAGCAAGATATTATCGCACATTTAGATCGAGATTTTGGGAAAGACGAGGTAATTATAAAATTTCTATAATTAAAGTTTATTCACATCTTAAATTAACCAATTTATTTTAGATACGCGACACGATCGTAGAAGGGCAAGAAACCTACCTACGTATCGTCACCGAAGATAATTTATTAATTTTATTATATTATTTTATAGTGAGTAGCTAGGCCCAGTCCGTACCAAATATCGGCTGGAGACTCACATTTTTTTTGGGCTGTGAATTGATACTGACGTCCACGTCGTACAGCCTGGGTACTATTTTTTAAAATAGTAGCGAACAAGTATCAATATTTTTTTTTTTATCAAAATTAAATAAAATAAAAATAAAATGGTGAACTTTTTTAACTGGGATTTTATTTCTTTAGTGATAAATTTGAATTTAATTGCTAGTTTTTATCATTGGATTACGTATAATAAATACAATAAATAATTTAAATTTTAAAAAATAAATTTTTATCTGTCAGATACTATTAACATGACGAAAATATGCCGAAACTCTATTAAAATATTAGTATTACTTATGCCGAAACTATGTCAAAATGCTGAAACTGCCGAAACTGCCGAAATGCTGAAATGCCGAAACAGTTTCGGCAGTTTCGGCAGTTTCGGCATTTCGGCATTTCGGCATTTCGGCACTATGTATGAGTTTTGGCGTTTCGCGTTAGGCCAGATGGGTTTCGGCAAGCAACCTTACCTAGGCGCCTCTTTAAGGTTCATTATCAGGCTACCTATATGAGGGACCTTTTGTCACTCAAACGCTTTCAGTTTACTTCTTGTTTGACTAATCGGGATGATTATATCGTTGACTGAAATCTTACCTGGTTCACCCTTAACTACTCTCCATCTCACGATGCTTCCTTTCAAGCTCACCACGCTTCAAGACATTACACCTTCAAATTCAAGCTTTTCCTTGATGACTTACCTCTCCTGGAGAAGTTGAAAATTATCCGTCCGGACCTTTATATTGACCTTTTAACGTGTCGCTTCTGCTGCCTTCGCAAAGAAGACCTGATGCATCTCATTCTCTGTTCTAAACGACGTACTGCTATGCATCAGATTTTTCAATCCTACCAAAATCATTTGTTCTCCAAGCTCCGTGAAGCGGGTGAATTGGCTGATGTGGATCCCACTCCGATGATCAGGAAGCTTTCTTCTCTCTCTTGCTGGTCTATTTCCTCCTCTAATTGGTCCTCGTATGCTCTCATTCGGGGTTGTCTGCCTACAATTTTTATTGATTTATTCGTAGAATTATCCATTCCTAGGCAGTCTGCTATGAAGGTTGTAGCTGCGATTCACAACAATTTTATTCAGAAACTCAGAAGACACATCTGGAAACCACGTACCTATGACAAAAGTAGATGGGAAGATGTGATGCACATTACTCTTAAATTAAAAACTACTCCTCGGCCTTCTAATTTGCCTGCTTCCACGTATGTGCCTTTCTCCTCTTTACCTCCTCTGACCCATCTCGTGACTTCACGTGACTCCAGAATTGATTGGATTAAGGACTCGATGCTTCAGGGATTACCATGGTATAGTCATTTGTCGGGTTTTATGGGTCGTCTAACGGTGCTACTTAATAACAGCTTTTGCAGGATGGGATGTCGATTTTTATAGTGGGCGTGTTATCCGTTATTATGTTAGCATAGTTGCTTCTACTTTGGTTGGAACATATCAAGGGGGAAGATTTAGGGAAATTTAGTGTAATGCGATTTATTCTTTATAGGATAGGTTTATTACTTTATTTTTACTTAGGAGACTATATAGCTTTATTTTTAGTTAGTTTTATTTTATTTTTGTTTTCTTTTTATTTTTTATAAATTGTATCAATTGAATAATAATTAATAAAGATATTGGCTACTATGCCGCGTTTGCCTTGAATTTAAATTCTTTCTTAAAGAAATTATAGATATTAGTCATATGAACCTATTGGCAATAGAGTCCCAAAAATCATAGCGGCTTCTACCATTAATATTGTGGTAGGCGCGGTTTCTGTCTCAGCGTATGTCAACAAGTTCATCCATCATAGCCCAGTTCCAATGGACGTTATAGTGGGAACGACGTGAACGTGTATGGCGAGGCATTATTAGTTTAGATTTGATTTTTATAATTTGATTTTGGGATGAGTAAAAATTTGAAAGAAAGTCGTAAAATGTCACTTTAAATAAAATTTGAACAATACCTCTTTGGTTTGATTTTATTTCTCGTTTCAATTAAAATTTAATTTATTACACTTTTCATCATTAAATATATTAATTAAATCATGTACATGTTTAATTGTTTTAAATATAAATATCAATATATCATATTTAAAAATAAAACAATTTATTATTAGCACATTCTATTGAATTTTAAATATTTCGCATACATTTCTTAAAAAAATTAATTTTTTTTAATCAATTTAATTAAAAATAATTATATTCTGATTAAATATTTTGCGTGCATTTCTTAAAAAAATCATAAAAAAAATCTTGTACATCGTACATGCAATTACTAAATATCATCTCCTTGTAATAAATAAAAAATTACGCAACACAAATTCAACACAAATTCAACACAAATTTAACAAATTTAACGAAATTTGGCCAAAATTAATAATTTTTTACCAGAATTATCAACACAAATTGAACACAAATTGAACACAAGTTTCAGTCACGATTTATTTATGTCACGCTCGCATTGTTGATAATTAATCTGCATGATATGATTGTGCATACAGTATCGTATTTTCTGGCCAATCAAAATTAGGCTGATCCTTGCATGTGATTTAATCTGCACGCGTTTTTTGTCCTATTTATTTTTTGTCTCTTTATTTCTTTATTTTTTTGTTCAATATTTTTCTCTTCTTTTTATTATTTCTTTATCCTTTTGTTCAATATTTTTTAATTATATACAGAATATTTACATATATTTCATAATTTATTGCTTTGCAGGTATAGAAATATTTGTTTATTAATAATAATTATTTCATTATTTTTTACTTCTTTTTTACTTTGTATCGTAATACTGACAATAATATACATGTTTCCTTTATTCCTTTTTACTTGTACTTTAATACTAATGATCAATACTAATAATACTAATTATGTTTTTTTTATTCCTTTTACTTAATACTAACAACATGTTTATTTTTTATTTTGTCTCCCCTTTCTTTTATTTTTAGTTTATTCTTTGCAGGTATAGAAATATTTGTTTATTAATACTAATTATTTTCGTTTTCTTTTTACCTCTGTTACTTTGTGTCATAATACTAACAATAATATCCATATTTCCTTTATTCCTTTTTACTTTTACTTCAATACTAACGATACTAACAATACTAATTATATTTTTTTTACTCCTTTTACTTAATACCAACAACATGTTTATTTTTCCTCTTTCTTTTGTTTTTAGTTTATTCTTTGCAGGTATAGAAATATTTGTTTATCAATACTAATTGTTTTAATACTAACGCGTTTTTTACCCTAATTGTTACTTCATATCGTAATACTAACAATACTATCTACGTTTCCTTTTTTTCTTTTACTTGTACTTTAATACTAACGATAATATCCATGTTTCTACTGTTTCTTTAACTCTTTTTACTCTAATATTAACAACACTAACAATACTAACAATATTTCTTTTATCTTTATATCTAATACCAACGTTACTATAGCTGTTTCTCTTCTTTTTACATCTAATTGTATCGTTACTCTTTCTTTTTTTACTTTTATATATTCTGTATATAGTAATAAATACTTGTAATTTTTTATAATTTAATTCATATTATATCTAATAAAATATACATTATATAAACTTATAGTACAAAAATGAATTTTGAAACATTACAAAATATTTATGTAAAATTACGAATCGTCAAAATATTTTAAAAAGTTGCAAAATATTACGCAATAAAATTACACAATATTACGAACCGTAAAATTACGCATATTGTAATATTTTGAAATATTTTAAAAAGTTACAAAATATTACGCTTACGCAAACTTGCAGCGGGTCTGGAAACTTACGAAATATTATGTAAAATTACGAAATATTGCGAATGCGTAAAATTACAGAATATTACGAACCGTAAAATTACGAAACTTTGCATATCATAATATTTTGAAATATTTTAAAAAGTTACGAAATATTACTCTTCTGCAAACTTGCGGCGGGTCTGAAAACTTACGAAATATTATGATGCGTAATCTTGCGCAACTTTTCGCACTATAAAATTTTCTGATGTAGATCTACATAAGATAGAGTGTGTTGTAGTTATATATTCTCTATAAAAAGTAATTGTATATTTTTTGTACAGGTTTTGTATAACTTTGTACAGAATATGTACAGAATTTGTAGTGGTGTATACTTTATGATGACCTTTTATATATATCGATTCTTAGACGATGATCGTGAGCATAATTAATATAAATTTCAAAATTTTCAAAACTTTTTTCTCCTTTTTTTTAGGAAATGTTTTACTAACGTTTCTGTTTTTTTTTTGTAGCTTTCAGTCTTCAATTTTTGGATGATAGCTGTGAGCGTAATGAATGTAAGTTTCAAAATTTTCAAAACTTTATTTTTTCTTTTTTTTTAGGAAACGTTTACTAATGTTTCTATCTTTTTTTTTGTAGCTTCCGGTCTTCGATTCTTAGACGATGGCCGTGAGCATAATTAATGTAAGTTTCAAAATTTTCAAAACTTTTTTCTCCTTTTTTTTAGGAAATGTTTACTAACATTTCGGTTTTTTTTTTGTAGCTTCCAGTCTTCGATTCTTGGATGATGGACATAATGAATGTAAGTTTCAAATTTTCGAAACTTTATTTTTCTTTTTTTTTTAGGAAACGTTTTACTAATGTTTCCATCTTTTTTTGTAGCTTCCTGTCTTCGATTCTTAGACGATGGCCATAGGCGTAATGAATGTAAGTTTTGAAATTTTCAAAACTTTTTTCTCCTTTTTTTTAGGAAATGTTTTACTAACGTTTCTGTTTTTTTTTTGTAGCTTTCAGTCTTCAATTTTTGGATGATAGCTGTGAGCGTAATGAATGTAAGTTTCAAAATTTTCAAAACTTTATTTTTTCTTTTTTTTTAGGAAACGTTTACTAATGTTTCTATCTTTTTTTTTGTAGCTTCCGGTCTTCGATTCTTAGACGATGGCCGTGAGCATAATTAATGTAAGTTTCAAAATTTTCAAAACTTTTTTCTCCTTTTTTTTTAGGAAATGTTTACTAACATTTCGGTTTTTTTTTTGTAGCTTCCAGTCTTCGATTCTTGGATGATGGACATAATGAATGTAAGTTTCAAATTTTCGAAACTTTATTTTTCTTTTTTTTTTAGGAAACGTTTTACTAATGTTTCCATCTTTTTTTGTAGCTTCCTGTCTTCGATTCTTAGACGATGGCCATAGGCGTAATGAATGTAAGTTTTGAAATTTTCAAAACTTTTTTCTCCTTTTTTTTAGAAAACGTTTTACTAACATTTCCATCTTTTTTTTTGTAGCTTCTGGTCTTTGATTCTTGAACAATAGATGTAATAAATGTAAGTTTTGAATTTTCGAAACTTTATTTTTCTTTTTTTTTAGGAAACGTTTTTACTAACAAATCCATCTTTTTTTTGCAGGTTCTGATTGGACATTTTTAGTAATTGGGCTTCTTTACAAATATGTTTCTTTTTATTTCATTTTATTTTTTTTATGATCGATTACATTTCATTATTTACTAACTTTTCTTTCATTTTTTCTTTTATCCCCTTTGTTTCTTTTCATTTGTTTTTCATTCTTTTTGTCTTCCTTCAATTCTTTTTGGATATTCACATTTCTCTTTCATTTTTTTCTTTTTTTTTCTTTTTTTTTACGTTTTTCCTTCTATTTTTTTTTCAACTATTACGTTTCACCCTCCTTTTCATTTGTCCCTTTACGTTCCTCCTCTTTTCATTTTATTTTTTATATTTTCCCTCCTTTTCATTTCACCCTTTACGCTTCTCCCTTCTTTTCATTTTGTTTCTTTCCCTTTTCGTTTCATTTCCTCTTTTTTTTTGTTCTTTTACATTTCCTTTCTTCTTTTTGTTCCTTTACGTTTCCCCCTTTTTTCTTTTTGTTCTTTTACGTTTCCCTTCTTTTCTTTCCATTTCTTTATGTTTTCCTACTATTCTTTTCATTTATTTTCACTTTCCCCTCCATTCTTTTCTTTTCACCCACCTTTCAGTTTACTTTATTTCTTTTGTTTTTTTTTTGTTTCTTTTCACTTCTCTCCATTCTTTTCATCTCTCCTTCAATTCTTTTGTATATTCACATTTCTCTTTTATTTCTTCATGTTTCCTCTATTTTTTCTTTTTTATGTTTTGCCTTCCATTTTTTTGTTCTATTACGTTTCACTCTCCTTTTTATTTTATCACTTTATGTTTCCCCTTCTTTTTGTTTTGTTCCTTTGCATTTCCTCCTTTTTTCTACATTTCCTTCCTTTTGTTTTGTTCCTTTACGTTTCCCCCTTCTTTCTTTTTATTCCTTTACATTTCCCCCTCCTTTCTTTTCGCTTCTTTATATCTCTCTTCTCTCTTTTCATTTCTTTATGTTTTCCTACTATTCTTTTTGTTTTTTTTTTATATTACACTATCCTTTTTTCTTACATTTCCTTTTTTATTCCTTTCATTTTCTTTACCTTTATATTCTTTTCATTTTTTTTTTGTTTCCCCTTACTTCTTTTCATTTCCCCTCATTTCTTTTATTTCACTTTTTTTCTTTATTGTTATTCCTATTTTTAACACATTTCTTTACTTTGATTCATTTTTTTACTTTCATTATAGATTTCTTTTTTTTAGATTAATTTTCTATTAAAATAAATTCTTATTTTTTAATTACTAATAAAACATGTAAATTTTTAAATTAAACTACTTTGAATAAAATTTTTTGAGAAAAAATAAATTTTTGCATATGACGTACTTCATAAATAAATATAAATAAAATAATTTGGTTAAATTTATATGCACTATTTAAAAATCGGAGTGCTAATTTGCATGCACTATTTAAAAATCGGAGTGCTGATTTTTATGCACTATTTAAAAATAGGAATGCTGATTTTTTAGCACAAATTGGCAATGCCGTTCATGAACAATTCATGCCATAAAATCGGCAACAAAAAACCACAAATCAGACAAATATATCCAAAAATCAAACAAAAATCAGACTGCCAATTTTTGGAAATTTTTTTTTATTTGACCTATGTTAACATTTTCTTTTATTTTATAGGTTTCAGAAGTTTTTCTGGATAATTTGGGTAATAAACCGGTGAGTTTCATTACAAAATTTAGTATTTTCTTTAAAAGAATTATAAAAAAAAAACATGTTAACTAATGGTTTCTTTTATTTTGTTTTAAAAGCATTTTAAGATGGTTTGATAGTGAAATAATGATGAGTTACAAACTTTGTGATAGATTGTAACTCAAAACTATTGAAGGATGTACCAGATTGGATGATATCGACTATATATCAGATGGAAGAAGAAATCAAACGAGAAGATGATGAAGATTCATCTGATTTATTTAAAGAGCGAGGAGAAAAGAAGACAAAGAGAAGAAAGAAGAATAGAAAAGAGTGAACAAAGAAGAAAGGAAAACATCAGGAAATTATATAGTGCGAAAAGTTGCGCAAGTTTATACATCATAATATTTTGTAAGTTTTCAGACCTGCCGCAAGTTTGTGTAAGCGTAATATTTTATAACTTTAAAATATTTTGAAATATTACGATGTGTAAAGCTTCGTAATTTTACGATTTGTAATATTCTGTAAGTTTTCAGACCCACCGCAAGTTTACGTAAGCGTATTATTTTGTAACTTTTTAAAATATTTTGAAATATTACTATATGTTATTCTGTAATTTTACTGCATAATACTTCGCAACTTTTTAAAATATACGTAATATTTCATAATATTTCAAAATATTTTGATAAATAATACTTTATTTTCTGTACTATAAGTTTATATAATGTATGTTTTATTAGATATAATTTTATTAAACCATAAAAAATTACAAATATTTATTAATATATACAGAATACATAAAAGTAAAAAAAAGAAAGAGTAAAGAGTAACAATATTATTAGACGTAAAAAGAAAAGAAACAGCTATAATAATGTTAGTATTAGATATAAAAATAAAAAAAATATTGTTATTATTGTTAGTATTAAGGTAAAAAGAGTTAAAGAAACAGTAAAAGGAGTAAAAGAAACATGGATATTATCGTTAGTATTAAAGTACAAGTAAAAAGAAATAAAGGAAACGTAGATAGTATTGTTAATATTACGACATAAAGTAACAAAGAGGTAAAAAAACACGTTAATATTAAAATAATTAGTATTAATAAATAAATATTTCTATACCTGCAAAGTAATTGAACAAAAGAATAAAGAAATAAAGAGAAAGGAAAAAATAAACATATTGTTAGTATTGTTAGTATCATTAGTATTAAAGTACAAGTAAAAAGGAATAAAGGAAACATGGATATTATTATTAGTATTACGATACAAAGTAACAAAGACGTAAAAAAAAATGAAAATAATTAGTATTAATAAACAAATATTTTTATACCTGCAAAGTAATAAATTATGAAATATATGTAAATATATTGTATATAATTAAAGAAATAATAGAAAGAAGAGACAAAAAAATTAAAAATATTGAACAAAAGAATAAAGAAATAAGAGACAAAAATAAATAAGACAAAAAACGCATGCATGATTAAATGATTAAATCACATACAAAGATTAGCCTAATTTTGATTGGCTAGAAAATACGATACTGTCATGCACAATTACTAAATATCATCCCCTTGTGATAAATAAAAATTACCAGCACAACACCTCAAATTTTGTGTTCAATTTGTGTTTAATTTGTGTTGATAATGCTGGTAAAAAATTATTAATTTTGGCCAAATTTCGTTAAATTTGTTAAATTTGTGTTGAATTTGTGTTGCGTAATTTTTTATTTATCACAAGGAGATGATATTTAGTAATTGCATGCATGTACGATGTACAAGATTTTTTTTATGATTTTTTTAAAAAATGTACGCAAAATATTTAATTAGAATATAATTGTTTTATTTTTAAATATGATATATTGCTTTACAGAAACTTAAAAATTCTAAACGATGATGAATTGATATAGTAATGATATTAAATATATATCGTAATGATATCGATTTGCAAATGATATCATTATGATATCACAATGATATCGGTACATTATTTATTCGATATATCAAAATGATATTGTAAAGATATTTACTTAAAGAAATATCGAATCGATATCATACTAATATTGTTATAACAACGATGATTTTTTTAAAAAAATGTGAACAAATACATTATCGATATGATATCGTATCAACATGTATTCAGTATCAATACGACATCGTAAAAACATCATCTTATAAATGTCAAATTGACATTAATTCAATATTGAATATTTAACGAATTGACATCATTTTGATATAGTTAAACAACAATAAAAATATGAAACAAATACGATATAGATATGATATCGTATTGACATGTATTCAGTATCAATATGACATCATAAAAACATCATCTTATAAATATCAAATCAACATCATTTCGATATAGGCAATATAACGAATTGACATCATTTTGATATAGTTAAACAATAACGAAAAATGTGAAACAAATACGATATCGATATAATATCATTTTGATATTTATTTAATATCAAAATGATATAAAGATATCATTTTATAAATATCGAATCAATATTAATTTGATATCGTTAATATAACGAATCTATATCATTTTATCGTTAAAAGCAATAATTAATTTTTAAAAAAATGTGAAATAAATAAAATATCAAATCAATATCATATTAATTAATATTGATAAATTCAATACTAAATTTTAAATGTTTTTATATATATTTTATTAATTTGTAATTTAATTAAAATTTAATTTAAAATTTAATTTCAACTGAGATGATATAAAGTATTAAGAAAACCTGTTAAAATAAAAAACCTGTTAAATTTTTACATGAGACTATATACTTGTGTGCCACTTCTTTTTTTCTAACATGCGATGATCATAACACCACCAATAGCAAATAAAAAAACTGAATTCTTCTTGACAAAATTTCCTAATCGGCTCAGACACTTACTTCACTAGGTATGACAATCTTGACAATCTCTTACTCATTGTTTAAAATATATATGATATTAGAACTAGATTTTTATTGGATAAAATTAATTAATTATTTGTAATTATTGTAAAATATAACAATCTTTCAGTAATTTTAATTAATCATATAGCTGTAAAATAAAAACTATTTTTTATCCAAATTCTGTTCGTGGTATCATGATCAGATCCTTGACATCCTCCTGAATTACAATTATGAATAAAATGTACTTTTTGCACATTATCTATTACAGTAATTGGAAAAATGCGCCTCCATTTATTCCCTGTTGCTTGAAGGCGATAAAGTGGACATTTCAATAGTGAATGTTCAATCCCAGTATCTTTAAACCAATCCACAACAATAAAGGCATAATATTTGTCATTATTACCCTTATGGCGAAAAATCCCTTTAATGATTGCATAAGATTCTTCATGATCTTCTTCATAAATTGTGACAAAATTACCAAGATGTAAGTGGATTTTTGAAAGGACACTATTTTTTTCTTCAATGGTATCTTTGCTGAAACTTGAAGTTTACAATTGATATTGAATAAATATCATAACAATGTCATTACGATATCATTATGATATTTTAACAAAAAATCGAATCGACGTCGTTAAGTTAGTCTTAACTATGTTTATTCGATATTGATTGGTTCAATATCTCTGCGATCACTATACGACATTTATTTGATATCATAACTATATCGTAGCAATAACGTATTAACATCGAATTAACATTGCCAAAGTATTATAACATTTATTCGATATTGTAACTATATCGTAGCAATAACGTATTAACATCGAATTAGCATTGCAAAAGTATTATAACATTTATTTAATATCATAACTATATCGTAAAGATAACATATTAACATCGAATTAACATTGCCAAAGTATTATAACATTTATTTGATATCGTAACTATATCGTAAGGATAACATATTAACATCGAATTAATATTGCAAAGTATTATAACATTTATTCGATATCGTAACTATATCGTAGTGATATCATATTAACATCAAATTAATATTATGAAAATGTTTTTATATTTACTCGACATCATAACTATATCATAGAAATATCATATTAATATTGAATTAACATTGCTAAAGTATTATAACATTTATTTGATATCATAACTACATCATAGTAATTTCATAAATTACATCATAAAAAATGATTTTATATTTATTACATTATAATAATAATTTACATTAATAATAATAATTTAATCAATAATAATAATAAGAAAATAAAGAAGAAAATAAAGGTGTCCGTTCAACATTAGGTACTGATTCCTAGCAGATCCTTACGCAGTACTCTAGGGTTTTAGTTTTAGTAGCTTTGGTTTTGGTTTTGGTTTTGGTTTTGGTTTTGGTTTAGTTTTGGTTTTAGTTTTAGTTTTCTCCCTAGAGTTTCTAATCACGCTTTCACCATACAGGTTTACTAACGTCTACTAAGGCGCACACCTAACAGAACAACAACACCTGAAAAGTGAAGTAATATTCAATGTGGATAGAGTGGATGGGTCAGATATAATAAATAATGAAAACAAAATAGAAATGAAACAAAGGCGAAAAGAAAAAAAGAGACAAGATCAAAAAGAAATGATAAAGAATATTGATGGAAAAAGATGAAACGAAAAGAAAGGGAGACGAAGAAAGAGAAATAAAAGGAAAAAGAAATAAAAACCGAAGGGAGAACGAAAGGGGGGTTACATTTTCCTTTTTCTTTTTTTTCTTTTCATGTGATAAGTGAATACATCTTATTCCTTTTATTCTACTATACATAAGTAGGATCCAATCGCTAAGGGTAAATTTAAAAAAATAAAAAATATAAAAAAAATAATTATGATTAATATAATATACTCTTTATAAAATATATTTAAATTTTAAATTTAATACATAATCTTGGGATAATGGTTAGAGCAGGTAATCTCCGGGATTTTGAGAAAAAATAAAAATGATAATATTTTTAACATTAGCTCTTTAAATTTTGAAAGTGTTAATTCTTAAAACATAATATTATAAAAAAAAAAATGCTGGCTGCTACGACTGACGCCACCCCGGACAAAGTAATTGGCGGCAGAAAATGTCATAAAATATCCAGCCCTATTTCACAACATTTTCCTCCAGGCTAAGCAAATATTACAAAAGAAAGCTTCAAATATATTCAGCAATTTGAACATAGCATTTGAGAATACATTTTAACTCCCTTAAGTAATACCACAGTCTAACAAAGAAAGACTCAAACTACACCCTATTGTAAAAAAAGTACATAACCAATCCCTCCTACAGAACCAGTAGACTTTACGAATATGGTAGAGTCCAAAAAAAATATGAAAAATATGCGTATATCCTATTTTCATACCTGCTTAATGGCTTCACTATTTATTTAAAAGTAGTTTTTTTGTCTTATACGTTTTTCGGCGAACGGTCTTCATGTTGGTAACTATATCGAATATATAAACTAAAATGCCAAAGTACTGTTAATATTGTAAAAGATAAGTAAAGTATACTTGGATAAAAGCAAGAAGAAGAAAATACCATAAAGTGTTAAAATAGTAATATTTGGCTTCACTATTTATTTTTTTGTCTTATACGTTTTTTGGCGAACGGTCTTTGTGTTGGTGGCTATATCAAATATATAAACTAATATGCCAAAGTATTGTTAATATTGTAAAAGATAAGTAAAGTATACTTGGATAAAAGAGAGAAGAAGAAAATACTGTAAAGTGTTAAAATATAAGACAAATATAATATTTTTAAGAAGAGAGACGTGTATTTTTGAAAAATAAACAAAAAAAAAATCACGCATTAATAAACCGAATTTTAGCTATTTTTAGATATCACATGCATGTAATCAAAGTGATTTTTATTACATCATGCATGAGGATCAATGTAATTTTATTGGTTAATTTTAACCAAAATTTTAGTCATTTCTTCATTACACAAAATATTTGCTATGTCCACTGGTGAAAACAAGACCGCGAAAGACATTTATGAATTTTTAAAAAAGAATGAAATTTCAGTTGTTATTTTAATGATTTAAAGATTATTTACGTTAACGCTAAAATAAGAAATTATAAAATCAACAATTTCTCTAATAATAATTAAATTACTATGCTATCTTAGTAATAAACTTGATTATTAGTTATTTATTAAAATTTTTTAATCCAAGAGCGAAAATGAATATATATAAATCAACCTTGTCATTTCCTTCGGCGAGACCTATTAAGTGTTCAAAAAGTCTGATTGGGTTTTCGCGTGCGAGTTATCAAATGATTAGGTAATACAAACTTATTTAGGATGTGATACATAATTTCCTTTATTTGCGGGATTGGTTGATTATATTGAAACACTTTTCGCATTTATTAGCATTTATATTATCAATTAAAAGTATCAACTTATATTTGAAGATAAGAAATTTATTATAAGTTTATTTATAATTTTGATTTTTTCATAGATAGATTGCTATTTGATAATTAATTAATTGGTTAGGATTTGTCAGGTACTTTAATAAAGAATTATATATAATTTGATAATAGACTTTAATAACAAACCTAATTCCTTTTTTTTCTCAATCCAATACGTCTTGTTAGCTCTTGATCCATTTCCAAAGCCCTGATTCTGGCATTCTTTTGATTTATATTTAATATTGCTTCGTTCCTTTCAAAAAAAAGCCGAACTTTTTCCTCTTCCAAGACTTTTACCTTCTCTTCTAGTTGATTGATTCTTTTCTCAAGAGCCTCAACATAACCTGCAGAGGGAAGGGATTAAAGAGGAATAGCAAAAGGTGGGGTCAGTTATGATCAACTCACCCAGCAGGAGAGCCACGTTAAAGCAAAGGCTAGGCACCTGATAGTCCAACAATTCAGGTACTTCACAGGACCATTAAGAACATCAACCTGAGAGGCGAGTTCACAGTAGCCATTTTAGAAGCTTAAACCCAGGCCAGACTATGTACGGAAAGCCGTGGTATTCACCCACCTATTTCATAAATTCCCTTTCGCTTCTTCTTCAATATTTTTGTTCTGAAACGATGTACCGATTTTGCCTTTGCGGCCTGTGATTTGTGAGGCTTGCGACGGCTCATATTTCTGTATAAGATATAATAAAGAAGATAAATAATTGTAGTCGATACTTCAGAAAATAAATCATGACTCATAATCTCTGCATGCAGAGAAATGCAAACCTATAAGAGAGGAGAGGAAAAGTGGAAACAGTTTTAAGAAAAGGAGGAATATTTATATGAAACAGGCCTGATACGTCAACATGAAGAAAGGAACCTTTTATGAATCCATTTCACGAAGATATAAAATATATTTGACTAAAGGATTATACCAGGAAAAGCTTTTTCTTTCATCATAGGAATGGAAAACATACTAAATTGGAAATTTTAAATGTGCTAGAGAAAATTGATGATAGAAAATGACGTAATTTAATGTGTAGAATTCAATAATGTTTAAGGGGCAAGTTCACTGAGTTGGTCACACAAGTACAATTAAATTCTCATCACTTTAAACTTTTATTAATAACGAATTAACAAAGAAAACTTTATTCGTTAAATGTTGGCTTTATTGTATCAATTATTAAGGTTTTGCATTATTTTTGTATCAAATTATTAAGTTTAGCATTATTTGATTATCGTATTAAACTATTAACAGTTAAGGTTTAGCATCAAATAAAAGAAAAAATTTTTAGAAAAATTTCATAGGTGAAAAAAGGAAAAAAATTTTGTACTTATCATTATCAATAGTATCATTATTATCCACGGTATTCTGGCTATTGTTATTGCTTCGGGCTATAAATTGATTAAGAAAATCAATAAAAAAATCTATAACTTGATTAAATTTTTTTTATGATTTACATACATCTTCTATTCTTTCGATTTCTTCGATTTCGAGTCCGGCTAACTCCGATTGAAGCTTGTACAAATTGATCATCTAGAAACATATTAAATAATATTGGAATACATAATTCTAAATAAATATAAAGCAATTAGAATTCTTACCCGGTCTTTTCCAGAAGCGGGTGTTCATTATGTCAAAGAATACCACTCCTGGGCGACTCCTCACGCCTCTAGGGTCATTGACAATGACCAATAATTGATCCTAAAATATTTTAAAGTCATTAATATTACACAAATTTTTATTTATTAATATTTAACTCACATGATAGTTAGTAACGAACCCATTGAACTTCGTCTGGCATTGTTGTCCTGTATAGTTACATCCACAAGTATTATTAACATTTTCTGCTACTGATCTCCAGAATTTTTTCTGCTGCGCCCTGGAATTTGGTAATAATATTCGTAATTTCGTGACCTCTGCTGCTCAATGAGCGCAGTGGTTTATTCATCTGTCCATTCTACCCGTTCGGTGAAGGTGCTGCGAGGAGAAGTAGAATTAGATAAAGATTTGGCGTTATCAGTACGATGTTGAGATGAGGTTGAAGGATCGCGAGAGGTTGATGATGTTGTATTTGTGTTATTTGAAGACATTATTAGAATTTTTGAAATTTTGCAATGTTATATTTGACAAAAATTTGTTATATATGAGTGAATATAAGACAAGAAATATATAATTAAAAAATTAAAAAATGTGAGAAAGTTCCATTTTTTAATTATTTTTTCTAATAATTCTAATTACACCATTTCAATCATTTTTTCTAACAATTCTAATTACGCCATTTCAATTATTTTTTTCTAACAATTAATTATGCCATTCAATTATTTTTTCTAACAATTCTGATTACGCCATTTCAATTATTTTTTCCTTTTTAAATTAAAATGATTTCATTAATTCATAATATTACATCATAAATTCATAGAATTTTGAAAATTAATTCCGTCTCTTGTCCATTAAAAGTGATTAAAATGTCGATTTTCCATTGTTTCCCATTGTACAAAAAAAAAAAATTAGCCATTAAAAGTGATTAAAAATTTTACGTAAAAAATTAACTTTATTTACTCATAATATTTTACCACATCTTTTACGATATTTTCTAATGCGAAAAAAAAAATTTGATTTATTTTACTTTTCGTGATTGATTTAATGTGTTAATTTTTGAACGTTTAAAAGAAATTAATAAATATTGAGCGCGTTGAACGAGGATTATGCTTATGTAATACGTGAGACATTCTAAACTTAAACCTTCTAGAATTATACTTATTAAGATGAAATACATGATTATCACTTAGTTTGAAAATGGAAATCAAATATGGGACATACTACAATTCGTAACACCGAAATTACAAGTCCAGCAAAAAACTTACAATGTATGACTATTAATATGCGTATTTTATTTATATGATCATATTTATTGATTTAATTGAAAAAATTAGTGAATATTAAAATATTTTTAAATTTTATAGCGCAAAAATCATTTATTGATGATTAATTAAAGAGCGCTACTAAATCTATAATTTAATTTTATTAATATTTATGAATAAAGACGTAATGTGTTAAATAAAAATGACTTACATGTTCCAAAGAATTTACTATCCTGTTGCCACTTCGAGAGGGAACAATTATATCCTTCGTCATACTATCCAAGTTCTTAACGGCAGATAGATCTTTGCCATTCCAAGAAACCTTGAAGGTTTCTCTTATAAAATCTATTAACGTATCGAAGCTACCAATCTTTTTCATTTCAGAGAGATTTACAGCAGTGAGCTGTCGATTCAAGAGTTTTTGAACAAAATGTTCATCAACATAGTCTTTTACTTCTTTATTTGACAGGCTACCAGTGATCGCTCTACAGTTAATTATTTTTTATTAACATAACAATAAACTTATTAGATATAAGATATATTATCAAACAATAAAATAAAATATACCTATTTTTTCTAATATTTTTATATTCATTTATTTCATGTTCAATATTTTGATTAAGTTTATTACGGTAGTCAGCAAAGGCTCGACGAGTTTTCTCTAAGAAATTTTTTCCTTCTGTACTGTAAATTTGAACCTTGAAAATTTTTTTAATTAATTCATCAAATGTCTCCCCACGCGGGTTGTGGGTACGAAGAAAGAGACATTTGATGGACTCGTCCCAAAGACGAGCATTATCCTAAAATATTAAAAGATATGTTATTTACTTTAAAGAATTGGGTACAAAATAAATATATTTAGCACTAACATCAGCACTAGACGTTGAAGACGTCGAGCTAGAACCAGAATCCATTTCTAACATTTTATTTGCTAGATGAAGAATATGTGGATGGGCGACGAGAAAATTGCATATTTCTAAATTACTTTTAAATCCAACAGGAATGGGTTCATCCAAATTTACGAGTTTATCATCTGTCATATTCATTTTATCTCTATCATGATCATCACTATCGTTATCTGAACTACCACTTTTCTCTTCTTCGCGATCTTCTCTTTCTTTTTCATCTTCTCTTCCATCATCTTTTTCTCTTCCATCATCATCTTCTTTTTCATCATTATTTCTTCGGTTAGAAGCTAAACCTATTATTTAGTAGTATATCATTTAATTAAAGATTAAATATATTATTAAATATTAAGGCCACACACATATATGATATGTATATAATATTTACCTGAAATGAATTGATCAACATCGTTAATATTGGTCTCCCTCCTTTTCTTCACTTTTTGACTTAGACTTTGATTTTTTGAAATTGGTACTATTATACATATTTTCAGTATCATTTTATTCTCAAAGTAAAATTTATTATAATTATATTTTATAAAGTTACATACCTGCTGTCTCTTGATTTGCCTTACGTTTAGACATAGCAAAAAATAAAGATACAAGATACAAAAATTCTGAGATACAAAAATTCGAACAAAGTAAAATATAAATAAGAGACCTCATCCCAATTCTCAAACCCCCGAGCTGACCTTGTATTTCCAAATTTATACGGTATATGTTGAGATTATACCATATTGAGATGTTTATTTCGTGACAATCTTACAAGGGGAGACGATTTGTTTAGAATTGAAAATAGAATCGATTTGAATTATACAAAAATTTAAATTTTAATTATTTAACATATTGACATATTTACATAACGAAAGGAAATTTTTATTTAACGAAAGGAAAATTTAGATTTAACGAAAGAAAAATTTAGATTTACTTATTTAACGAAAGGAAATTTTTATTTGTAAGTTGCTAAAGTATTTGTTTATGAACAAATAGGACTATCATTACATCATTCAATAAGAATCTGCAGATGTTTATCTAAGATAAATTTGCACTTCCTTTTTTGATTAAGCGCAGTAAACATAACCTTTTACAGCCATAATTGCTGATATAATACATACTATTGTACAAAATACAAATAAATATTAGTGAGATTATTTAATTAACAGACCTTGCTTTAGTTAGGTTCGGAGATGATGCTTGAATCTCGATCGATTGATAATAACAAATAATGAATAAATGCACTTTAAATATAAATGAGAGCCATGTTTCAAATAATAATGCGAAGTATGTAATTAAATGATTATATTGTATTGTTTAGTTTATTATTATTATATTGTAAATCTTGACATTTTTATATTGATGATAAAATAATAACGTAAAGCGTGAATATAAGAAAAAAACTTTTTACATAATATGTGGTAAACGTCTCTAGCTTATGTAAATATGGCTCTAAGGCAATCCTCGTGTCAATGTCTTGACAGTAACATCGCACAGGTCAAGAACGTAATATTTGCAGCTCTAAGTGATACAAGAGTGTGATTGAATCTAAAATTCCATTTTCTGGCACATGTTTATTGATCATCTAATCAACAATTAATCTATATTCGGATAGTTCAACAGTGTACCGTATCAAACATTGACCTCTCATACCGATTTCATGAAAGAATTCTTCTATATATTAGTAAAACTTCGGTAATTTATTTTTTTTTTTTTTGTATGTTTAGTGAAATTACAGCCTAGATTAAATTATCTTTTTTTTCTCTAATCAGATTAGATTACTATAATTATATCAAAGTACCATAAATTTTGTTAAAAATCAACAATTTTACAAAACTATTTACGTCTTATTTAGTTATGAGAAAGAGATATATTCACTCCACCGGCAGTTCTGTAAAACCATTTCAAATTCGCAATCGGTTTTCTCATACTAGTCGTAATGAGACAACAGCAAATTCAACTGAAGATAACAATGAAATATTATCTGAAGACATCGATATGGAGGACATTAATAGAAATGACAATGAATCAATATATTTTCAGCATTATGATAATGATATAGATTTGAGGGATAATGTAATTGACGAATCATCAGATGAAGATGGTGATGATAATGACGAAGAGGAAGATTATAACGAAGAGGAAGATTATTTCAATGAGGAAGGTGAAGAAGAGGAAGGTCACAATGACGATGAGGAAGAGGAAAGTCACAACGACTACAACGACGAAGAAGAAGAGGAAGGTAACAATAACGAGAACAACGACATACATCAAATTATTGAAGCTTTAGATAAAGACGAGATACCATCCTGTGATGGTGAATTTTCACCTTACTTCAATGATTATACAACTACTGCTCTATTCTGTTGGCTCCAGAAACACAATATTTCTACAAAAGCATATGAAGATCTTGCTAACATCATTCACAATCCTCAATTTGAGCCCACTCATATAGTAAAAAATATCAGAAGATTCCAATCTTGGAGAAAACGTCTGTCGTCGGTGCCGGGTTAAGCCCAGCGGAGGCTAAAGCCCCTATACATCCCCCCTCCGTGGTGAAACCCTACCAGATCCCCTTCCAGTTAGGCTCCAGCGCCTCACGGCGCGTCTCTAACAATACCATGGATAAATATCATACCACCCATCTGTAACCATCTGTAACTATATCTGTAACTAATAAACATACTAAGAACAAGATAAAACAAAGAATAAAGAAGAAATAAGGGGGAGGTTACAGAGTTACAGATGTTACAGATGATAAGAAAAAAAAATAATCAGATCACCTTTCCCAGAAAAAACTTTTAAAATTCGGGTATCTAATCTGTAACTTCTGTAACCGGTCATCTCATCTGTAACTACTCTCAGGAATAAACTCAAACGACTCACCAAACCTAATACGATATACAAAAAATACCATATCACCTAGTATGACCTCCTATATATACTCCTCATATGGTTATCATACCATCCTCATACTAGTCCTCATACTAGATACTCCATACTATTGTCAACCTACTCGTACTAAATTCCTATGCCTCCCAATAGCATACAAAAATAACCCCAAAAAAAAAACAGCTATTATCGATCACCCAACTAAATGTTCAACTATCTCTTTTAATGGTTTTTCAAATCCAAACTCTTTAGCACGCTTTGCATTATCTAGTTTTAATCCAAGAATGAATGCTACTTTAATGTTTACATCATCCAAATCCTCATTTCGGGCTATAGCATACAATTTCATTGACTCAAAATATTCACTTACAGAACCATCACCCTGTGTAGGAGCTGGTATTTCTATTTCTTGGTCACTTTCTAATCTTGAAGTACTTGGAGGAGTTGTTGGTCTTCCCATTGTTATATTTATCACTAATAAATAGTGTTATATTTTCAATTAATCCTCTTTTGTCGCTTCTCTTAAATACTTCTTAATATAAGCCTGAACTTTGTCATCGGCATCCAAAATCTTAAGACCAAGTTTCTTAGCCTTCTTGTTTGTAGCCGTCTTCTTTCTCTTTTTCTTAGCATCCAGAATTTCTCTTTTACTATGTGTTTTAACCTCCCAATTCTCACCAGTAAGGGTATTCTTGTGCGTCCCACAGATAATACAATCACCATGAATTCGATATCGACCTTTATCAGTCATATCCTGAACTTCTGAAGACGTTTCTGTCTTCTTTTTACACTTTACACAATATATCTCTGTCATATCCACAAATTTGAATTCTAGAAGTAAAACTTTAATTTTGAGCGATATGACCCCTTTAGAGAGGTATTACAAATTTTATAACCTATCAGGGGTACCAGCACGTCTTCTTAAAGACCAAGAGCATTATAACATCTATCGAAGACCTCTAAAGGAGAAAAGATCTGAGCGTCCAAAAGTAATCGTCTGGAAAGAAAATGCTACCCAGCAGTCTGATTTAGCAGAAATGCCTATAGACCCTAAGGGATACCATTATTTTCTCGTAGTAGTAGAAATATCCAGAAAACGAGTAGATGCGGAGCCTATTAAAAATAAGACAGCTAATAGTGTATTAAAAGCATTTATTAAAATATATGGACGTGGTCGTATCCAACCTCCTACCCATAGACTAGAAACTGATTCTGGTTCAGAATTTACCAATTCACAAATACGTGATTTTTTCCTTAATAGCATTGGAGTTATGATGAGATTTGGAGAACCTGAACGTCATAAACAGCAATCATTTGCAGAGAGAGCAATTCAGGCTATAGAAAAACCGCTTTTCAGAAGAATGACAGCACAGGAACTAAAAACTGGTGCGACGTCAGTGGAATGGTCTGAAGATTTCCATGATATAGTAAGATTAGTAGATGAACAGTGGCAAAGGGATCCACCTAAAATCCCAGAAGGTCCACCTAAAATCGATAAAAATACAGAATTACTATTAGAGGGGACACAAGTTCGAACCAAACTTCATGAACCTATATCAGTACTTGGAAAAAAATTACATGGTAAGTTCAGAATAGGCGACATTAAATGGGACCCAAAAGTTCGTATAATTAAGAAGCTTATCCTTTCTCCTGAACAACCGCCTACATATTTACTTGATGGACCACATGGCAGGTTAGGAGTATCTAGATGTGCATATACTAGAAAAAAACTACAGGTTATTCCAGCTAATGAAAAACCCCCACCTGATTCGGTCATAAGAGGACGGCCAGAAAGATATGTACCTGAGAAAATTCTCAAGCACCGCACTAGAAAGGGTCAACTCCAATACTTAGTCAAATGGGAGCGCTATCCAGAAGATGAATCTACATGGGAGCCAGCTGATAGATTACAAGAAGACGTCCCCAATCTAGTACGTATCTATAATGATACAAAATAGGTTATATTTTTTTTCGAAAAATCCTAAAATTGTAATTAAAGATAAGGGTATAATAAATATTCGAAATTAAACATATCCATTATATACTAAAAAATGTATACTGGCATTGCTACATTCTTAGATATATCCCCAGAGTGGGTAGAAAACTGGCTAAATACTCCAATCAAGGAAACTGGCCACAATGTTAATGCTACTTTCAAGAGAACCGATATATTTCAGATACATGAAATTGCTCATGTCATCATGTATCAACTTAACCAGCTTGCCGAAGAGGACTACTGGAAAGCTGTAATGGATTATAAGAATAGTGATGAAGAATTAGAACATGCTTATAAAAAATATGTAGGTACGAATAAAGCTCTTAAAGATTCTCTATATAAAAAATTTATGGATTTGGCCGATAAAAAAAGAAAAGCTTTTGCATATCAGGTAGAAATAGAAACAATTATATTACAAGGTGGATTTGCATATAAAGATACAGAAAAGATTTATATAATTTATCATATTAACATGCTAGCTGATAGGTTGGATCCTTATGAAATCCCAGGATTCGGTGAACCAGAAGAAGAATCATCTTGGCAACCAGATTACTGGGGAGATGAAGATCCAGACAATCCTGCAAATTGGCAATTGATGCCGAATGAATCTGATGAATCTGATGAGGATCTAAGTGATGATTCAAGCGATTCTGATGAAGATCCAGACTACCCTTATTAAATGGATCTAATTTTATATTTTTTTATGTCCTATTTGCATCTGGAATTATAGGAATAAAATAGTCTTTATCATTGCAGGTAAGGGCGATATGATTTCGAGATTCATGAATATCATAATTATACCTTCTAAGGCACGCTCGGCTCAAACCAATTTCTCTATGCTTATACCCTTTTAGGACTACAAGATCTTCTTTAATGATACAACTACCACTCTGTGGTGGTGAAAGGTTTATCGATACATTTTTTACTATACCAAATGTCTCACCATCCCCTGATGCACCAGTAATACTATGCTTTATAGATTTATCAACTTTTAGTTTTAGTTCGTGACATGCTTCTTCTTGGATAAAGGAAACATTAGCACAGGAATCCGCTAGACACTGAATATTCACCCCATTTACATTTCCATTTATAGCTAAAAGATCTTTAGTATTTTCCAATCGAGCGACATCAATATCCATAGCCGTTGGACCCAAATACTCTTCCTGTACTGCTGGTTGTTCTTGAGGGGCGCTATCATAATTTTCTAATATTTTATAGACGATCTCCTGAATAATCTTTCTGATATCAGCAAGTTTTAGAAGATTTAAGAGCTCCGTTTTAGTAAAATTCGTTGATGGCTTAATAGCAGGGATTTTTACCATTTTAGTGGATTTAGATATCAATTTAGATGGTGCTGATTTAATTGCTGGTGGTGATGGTTTACCTTTACCTTTATTTGAAACTATCTTTTTTTTTGGACGAGCATAATTTCTCCATTCTCACCTTGAACCAATTCTATAGGTACACCTCGAATGGCATTGGAAGTGTCCATGGGATCATCATAATCATTCAAAGAAAGGTCACGCATTGCTCTATTTAACTCATCATCTTCACGTCTTTCTCTAGCCTTTGCTATCTTTCTAGCGATCTTACTAGCTAATCTTTGTTCCAATGTATTTCTAGGAGCAGATCTACTTGCTATATCAAATATCTGTTGTAAATGCCTATCATCATCTCTATCTTCATCAAACGGATTAGGACCTTCATCAGGATAGGGATTATGTTCTGTAATATCATTATCATAATAATATCGAGGCTTAGGTTTGGGTTTAGGTCTATAAACTGGCTTTACATCTCGAGCCTCAAGACTCTCCTGTAATTGACGAATTTGGGATTGAAACCCTTCAGCCTGTTGTTGCAATAATCGACTCATTTCACTTTGGGTAACTGCATGATGTTGGACTGGTTTTAATATAACTGGCTCCTGACTAACTGGTGGTAATTGCTTTGGAATAATTTGTCTATCCCTCTGATACTGTATATTTTCTCGTCTTTCTCTACCAAGACGTAATTCAGACTTTCTTTTTTCAACTCGTTCAAGAAGACCTACTAATTCCTCTATATCTCGTTCAGCACCAATCCTTTCAGCCTCAATAGCACAATCATCATTCAGACCTCTTAGAAACTGATTAACTAAAACATCATTACCATAACCTAATAGTTCAGCACTTCTTCTAACTTTATCATAGAAATCTCGAACAGGCATATTTTCCTGAAAAAGGTTACCAAACCTTAACTGACGTCTAGCATTCTGCTGTGTAGGAAATTCATTACGCATTTTAATTAGAACATGACAGGGACGGGCTGGAATTACATACGGATGACCGGCACCAGCTCCACCAGGAATTATTGCACCAGCACCAGCACCAGCAACAGCGCCAGCAACATTGTGATTAAGAGGATCATTAGTAAATTCCATACCAGCACGATTCAGCCAAATATCTCTATTCCCTTCTATGGCATAATCAGGCCAGACATTAGTAACTAGAACATTAGCACCTACACCACCAGGTGCCATAATATTTCTTGCACCAGAAGGGTTAACCCATGTATTTACTGGACAATTAACACCAGCATTACCAGCCATACCCTTAAATGTGGCCTCATCTCCATGCAAATTACTAAGAAGAATATTTCTAAGTCTAACTCTCTTTCCTAGGATATTAGCATCATACCATCTGGAGGCCGGACCAGTTAAGCAAGCACGAAGTATACCCATAGCTTTCTCCCAACCCGCTGGATTACCAGCAACAGCCGATGGATCAATTCCAATACTATGAATATAACCTTTATATAACTCAAAAAATCTCTCAAGATCATCGTCATCATTTCCAGCAAAAACTGGCATTCCTATTGCAACGGTAGCCATACTACTGTGGGATTATCCGGATGAGGATTGTTGACTATGGGATTTGCTTGTCTAATTCGAAACCACTGTGCTTGAATTCTAAGTACAGCCAATTGTGCTTGCATTCTATCACGAATTCGTCCCAAGTTTCTAGATGTAAGTCGTTCTATTGCAAGTTGGTGTGTTAATCTATTATTTCTTTGTTGCAAAGTATCCCTAATTCTTCTTTGCCGTACTTGCTGATCTTGTAATTGATTAGCTTGATCACGATTTGCATTTACCAGATGATTTCTCTCATTTTGCAATCCGTTTCTCTCATTTTGACATGCAATAAGACGTTGTCTAATACCATGAATCTCGCGTTCTCTAGCATTAGTCACTTCTTGCAAAAATCTTAATAAACCAGTCGAAGTATCAAGCTCTTCCCTAGTTTGTCTTGCTCTTTCTTCAACCTGTATACCATGATCTATAATCAATCCAATAATATGCTTAATCTCATGATTAATATTTATAAGATTTGGTGTAACAGTCATTCGACCATTTACCAGCAGGGCATCTGCGCCATTCTTAAGTGCATTAATTAGCTGATTAATATCCATTGCTACTAAATGTGCTGGAGGGGGTCCTGTAGGATCAGTGGGAACATATGCCATTTTGAATATACTATACACTATATACTACTAATTGCTTAAAATGGACTTATATGTATACAATTTGGATGAATATAGTAGTGATTCTAGGCAAGGAAATGAATATGCTCCAGTATGGAATTTTCGTCTTGCTGTAGCCGGTAGCTCAGATTCTGGAAAGACTACTATGCTTCTTAATTTACTAATGGGAGATGCAAAAGCCAAAGAGGATGGAAATCGATATATTCTTTGTGATGAAATAGTCCTTATTTGTAGGTATTTAGACGAACCTAAATGGTAAATGGTAAAAGATTTCTTTGATGATAGTGAAGACGTTACTTTTAGAGCGATTTCATATCACCAAATACCGGATGTAGAAGACTTTGACCCCAAAATTGCTACTGTAGTTATATTTGAGGATTTAATGGATGCCCCTAAAAACATCCAAGAAAAGATAACTGGATACTTTACCCATGGACGACATAGAAATATTTCGGCTATTTATGTAGCCCAAAGATTCTTTGCCATCCCAAAAGCAATTCGAGAAAATGTAAATTATATTTCTCTACATGGTGGGCATGGTAGTTTAAGTGATACAAAGCGCATCATTAGCCAATATACTAATGAGTCAGATTCTATTGCCCCAATCATTGACGAACTAACTTTAGGTAGGGAATTCATAGTATTTGACTTAAGACGCCCTAAAACTGACCCTTTAGCAATCAGAGTTCGATGGGATACTAGTCTTAGAACTTTTATGGAATCGTCCTTGAATAACGCTTCTAAAATGATCACGTGTTCATCTAAGATCGATCTAAGATCATCCAAGAACGATTCTAGAATCATCACAGATTCATCTAAGATCGATCTAAGATCATCCAAGAACGATTCTAGAATCATCACAGATTCATCTAAGATCGATCTAAGATGTCGATTTACTTCTTATGGGCAGAAGGCAATAGCTGAAGCTAAAAAGAATAATTTGTTAAAAAAATTTACCCGAAACTTTCCTTCTCCTAAGGAACGTAAACTTTACTTAATACCAGACGCCTTATCGAAGGCAAAAAATTCAGATATTTGGGCTAGATATGTTTTTAGAGAAGCTTATGGAATAAATGATCGTACTCTTGGAGATGAGTATAAGAAATTCCTGTCCCAAGTTAAGAATGTATGTATTACTAGAAATAATTCCCCAGTATCAGTAACACCTTTTGATCGATATAGAGAACTTTTGAATGAGCGTCCTCTAAGTGACGAAAAAATAATAGAAGGTATTGAAGCACTTCTAAAACTATTCAATGATGGCTTAATGAAAAAGCCTACCCTACAAGTGGGAATTAACAGTCTATTCCATTCTTTCTAAAAAGCTCAAGTAACTCTTCTCTAGTCGCATTTATAGTTATAGTGCTTTTTTCCTTACCATCTATTACCATTCTTGACATTTTTGTTACTATGCCAAAGGCCTTCAATGCACGAGAAACAAAGTTTTTGCTTAAGGGATTATCTATTACAATACAATACATACCATAAAATACGGCAAAGGGTTCATTTATCCCTTCTACATATAAATCAAATAAAAATCGATATAAAGCTTTTTCTCCTACATCCCTATCTAGCTCATTAATTCGTTTGAGTAGCCAAATCTTGATCGATTCAACATCTGGTTCAATACTATTTAACTGTTCTTCATAGTCTCGAGTAAAGGTAAAAGTAAGTTCATCATCTAGAGAGACCGATCTATATATTTTGATTAGCTTATATATATTTTCATGTAAGCTGTCTATATCGGTACATCTTTGTACAGTTCGTCTGAATTCAATAGTAGATAGGCCTCTTCTTGGCTTGGCCAATACAAGTCCACAAACTGGGCAGTATTTTCTAATTTGCTCAACCATTTTTTTCAGAATTATCTACATAAAAAATAAAATTATTTAATTACCTGTTTTTATATTCATTCTTTACTACAGTCTTCACAAAGACCGCTCTCAGGTAATTCGTTAAGATTTACAGGCATTTGGCACTCCCTGCATAAGGCAATATTAAGTTCGGCAAGCCTTCTTGATTGTTCCTCTCGTTGTGCTTCTCTTCTTCTTTGTCTAGTAAATTGGCGTGCTTCTTCAACCCCTTGCCTATAACTTGGATTAAGTCGTTCCCATTCAGCACGATGAACAGTTATATTACGTGCAG
Source organism: Rhizophagus clarus (assembly GCA_015698045.1). NCBI lineage: Eukaryota > Fungi > Glomeromycota > Glomeromycetes > Glomerales > Glomeraceae > Rhizophagus > Rhizophagus clarus. The sequence continues at coordinate 64,021 of BLAL01000026.1, forward strand.
TTTCCAAGTATTCAAGTCTAACCTGAGTATCTTGCAAATACAATAAAGATGGATTAGACTGCGCGATTTCTGCATATCTTGGAGGAACAAGATAGTAATCTTCTATTATTTTATATCCAGCCCTTTGAATTAAATAATAATACGTTCTAGTTCCAAATTGAACCATTCGTCCAGTACTTACATTGAGATAGCTTCCCCTTACAGAAGGAGGTGGAGGTGCAGTTGCTCTTCGAACCAATCCGCTATCAAGATAATCATATGCTTCTAAAACTAGCTGATTGAAAGTCGAACCACCAACACGAATTATTCTGCCGGTCAATGGATTAGTAGTATATCTATTAGCACTCATCTTTTTTTATTGTTACTTTAGTATAGGCTATATTCAATTACGATTTTTTTTTCTAAAAATGAAAAATCTCTAGTGACAAAGTTACTTCGTCATCAGCCTTTGCACAAAATTTTTAATATTGCCTAGTGACAAAGTTACTTCGTCATCAGCCTTTGCACAAAATTTTTAATATTGCCTAGTGACAAAGTTACTTCGTCATCAGCCTTTTATGCAAAAAATAAAAAATGCCTAGTGACAAAGTTACTTCGTCATCAGCCTTTGCATACAATTTTTAATAATAAATTTATAGCTTATTACCAAGAAGTTCATCTAAGACGTCTTCAGCTTCATCTTCAGTAAGCTTACGTCTAGGTGGTGCTTCTTTAGTTTCCTTAGGAATATGTTTATATAAATCATAGACCTTTATAATTCTAAAAGCAAGATCTGGATTAAATGGATACTTTGCTCGAATCTTTGCAGTCTTCTCATAATACGATTCTTCATTTGGCAACAATTTCTTAGCTGTATAACGAATATAGCCTTCTGGATTGTTGGCAGATTCTATTTTCTTAATATAGTTTACGTGGTTCTTTATAAGATAACTTTCTTTACCGTATCCATCTTGTAAACCTGCCAATATGACACCTTTTAAAGCTTTTATAATTTCAGCCAGATACATTTCTGGCTCGATAAAACTAGGATGCTTGTTTGTGAATGGGAATGAGTTGTCGTGTTCCATCTTTGTACTTCTACATCTAAGGAAAAAAATATTTAATTATACGGTCCATACCACTTGGTTGGCATTTTTTACAATACATTCTCCCTCTTTTTCAAATTTTAAAGCTTTTAGAGTCTTAAATGCATCTTTAGCACAGGCTATAAGAGGAGAAAAGTTAACGTCTTCTTCTAGAATGAACCCATCAGTATGAATACGTCTGACTTTATCCACATAGGGTTGTACCATTTCAGAAATAAACTTTCGACCATGTGCTAGAAGAAATGGGGCAATTCTCGGGTATTCACCTTTAAAGGGATTACCTGGATTCGTAAATTGAAATCTCCACTGCTCTTCTCCTATTGGTATAATCGAGTCTAATACCTCACCATCTGGAAAGTCAAAAGATTTACTCGATGTTGTAAGAGTCTTGTATGTTTTCTTTCTTTGGCAAAGTGCGCCCCATAGTGTATTAAGAATTCTTTTAGCTACTTGGCTAGCTATACCACCCTGATTCTTAATTTTTAAGAGAAAATCTACATACTCTCCAAAGATTACACTGCCTCGAATTCGAGTTTCTTTTTCATAAATAAGAGCATTAGAGACTCCATCCTGAATTAATGTAACTTGGAGACCAAGAGCTCTGGCACGTGTAAGATCAATATGAATATATACATTATGATAATTATATCGAAATAGTGGGGTATCCTTTTTTTCAATACTTGCACGAAATATTCCAAAATGGCTATATCCTCGATGGTTAGTAAAGTCTTTTAAAATCTGAAACTTACCTTTACCGATAGGAAAGTTTAAAGCTGATTGCTGAATACTAGGATAAAGACTTGTTTTATCGTAACTTCTTCCATATCCTTTCCAGTTATTTTGTGCCCAGATAATTCCTCCCATCATTGCTTTACTTATCCATTGCGCTTCAAGTGCATCAAGAGGTTCATTAGCAGGAATACCTACACTTAATTTTTCGAATAACCATAAAGCCGTTTTCTTTATGTTCCAATCAAGTAATGATATATCAATTGGGATGCCTAGCTTTTTCGTCTCCTGTAAAAAGGCATTTCGTTCAGTATTAATTCTGATATATGCCTTTTCCAATGATTCTTGACGTTTAGCTAGAATGAAGGAGTAGTTTTTGTTAAACTTAAGTTTTTGAAATTGCTGGATGGTAATAGACTTAATTGCCTTTCCATTATATATTTCAACAGTATCTTTTACTTCATTCTCCTGATAAGTTATAGGCTTCTTTGGCCTTTTACATTCAAAGCTGGGATGTTTTCTATCCGGATTAGGAGTGAGGGAATAATGTCCATTAGTGAGAGTAAGGGTTATTCTTCTTTGTGCCGGACTCTTAGAGATATAGGTATGATCACCTACAACATTGATAGCAATACTTCAAGCTAATCGTTCTATTTTTTCAATACAGGCAATGGGAATAGGATCATCTCGTGCCAAATTTAGATAATCTTTAATATACTCAGGCTTTTCAATAGCTTGAGGCATATTCGAATAAGAGCCATAAGCCATTTTTAAGCACTGATAAAGACAATCATTTGTATCGCCACATCCACCTGATACTGCTGGTGAATCTCTCATATAGATGATAAATTTATCAAATCGCTCTGGATCACCTATATTGTCAGGCAATTGACTCGCATCATAGTAATCAAGTAGAGAGAAAAGGTTTGCGTCTTCTCCATTTGTAGTCCATTGACCAGGCTTCCAATTCTCATAAGGAAGTAGGATTTGAAACTGTTTGCCTGGATATCGGGCTTTAAGTTTTTGATCGAGGTTTGCAATTCTTTCTTTAGAGAACTGTCGGCCACTAAACTTAACTTCTATGATATCTGGCCTATTTGGTAAATGACGAACTAGTCTTGAAAACATTTCTTTGAAATATATAGTATTTATTTAATTACTAATTTTTTGTTAATATATTTGAAAAAATAAAATAACTAGCTCTTATAATTGATCAATTTCACCAAATAAGCCATCATCAGATAAGCCATCATTATAATCTGATTTGTATTTTTCACCATTGGCCTCCATACATTCACGTTCATTTATTTGGCTATGACATTCTATTATCTGTGGTTGTAATTTTGCAACTTTATAGCCAGAAGGAGGTTCTACAAATATAGTTTCCTTATTCTCAATGTATTTTCTTAGATAGTCAGCAAGTTCTACGCATTTTATGTGCCTATTCACCTCATCATTATATTTTAGCTTATCTATGGCATCACCAAATTTGACGAGATACAGATTATCTCTTCTTGCAATTTTATCAAATTCTTCCAATTCGGCTAAGAGTAATTCCCAGTCATATTGATCATCTTCGTAATATTTAGCCCAACATTCTTTGGCTATAGAATATAGCTCATTTATCATATCATCACGAGAATTCTTGTACCAGGGCTTTATGTGGTCATATTTATGTCTATCTATCCATTCCCAATATTTGGCGGTATTCATTTTAGGCATGGGATCTGGATCAACTTTTTGAACTAACTTTGATACTTCTTGTGATATAGATGGTTCGATTAGTTTAGAAGAACCAGGTATTCCGTATGGTTCTGGCTCTATTTCTGGTTCTTGCTCTGGTTTAGCTGAAGCTGATATGAGATTATCTAGTTCCATTAAATAACCATTTATTAGGTTTTCAAATTCTGAAGCGGTGGATTCAGAAGGTGGAGAAGTCGCTTCTTCTTCTTTTACTTTTACCTTTAGATGCGCTGGCTTTGGAGGAACTGGTGGTGAACTTTTCTTTTGCTCATTTGGTATATCTATTCCAATTTGTGCTAAGAACTGATCGAGAGCTTTGGGGTCAGATATAGATTTTTTAGGAATATCAATATCCTCGATATCAATCTCATCAGTTTCATGAATCCAGTTATTGCTAAGATATTTCTTGTATAAAGTTTCTCTAGATATATTGTAAACTCTAGTACACTTTCCATTAATTTTAACTACGTTGCTAGTCATATTTAGCTCACTTGATAATGTTCTTGCAACCACAACTTTAGATAAGGGTGTAATTCTTCTATTTTCACAGTAACTCGTATAGGTGGCGTATAATATGTGAACTGGTAAGGATGTAGTAGTATAATCAGCCTTTGCTATATACGTCTCCTTTATAAATTGAAACAAAGGTGGAAGAGTAGATACGATATGCTCTTGCTTAGATGCAGTCATAGGAGGTGGGTTGCCATTAAAATCTGGATATTTATCGGCAATAGCTTTAAAGTAAGCATAAAAGGCCTCACCCACTCCTGGATATTTCATTGCATCACCTAACCATTTGAAATATTGCAAATCTCCTTTTCGAGCAGGTGAGATATCTAGGAAAACTGTTCGTCTATCATCATTCTCAACTCTAAGAGCATTTTCATTAGTGAGAACGATAGTAGACATAAAGTTTTTATATTGGGTAGGTGTTTTATATTTTTCATGAATTTCAATAGTATCGCTAGTAACTTTATCTTTAAGAGCGCGATATAATGAATTCCATTGGCTTTTTTCTGTTGGCATTTCTTCAAGTAAAAGGAGTACTTTACCTAATAATTGCCCGTTAAAACTACCCAAAATTGTTTCAGGATCGCTCGTCTTATAGACTAGCTGAGTACCTAAAACATAACGCTGGATAAAATCAGTTATAATACCTTTACCCCAGCCTTGACCTGATTTAAGATAAAGAATCGAATACATTTTTCTACCAGTAGCCATACCAGCAAACCATTTGATAATGTATTCAGTTACATTCCAATCTTCTGAACACCAGACATCCCGAATATGAGTAAATATGATTTTGACTGCCTGATGAATATTGGCTGAAAAGTCTGTTAAAGGACGTAATTGGTGTAAGAACCCTGGGAAAATATTAAGATAGAGTTGACCTTGAATTTTATAAATACGTTGCTTTACAGGATCACAAGTTGCTACGCATGTTAAAGAATTATCATATATAAACCATTTGGCAATGTTAAATTCTGTCTTCGTTGGAGGATGTTCGGAATTAGATTGCTTAAAGAAGGTTTTAGTTATAGGACGAATGAGCATACTAATATTTTTCATGGGAATATGCTCAAAATTCTTAATATCAGGTCGCCACATAAATACACCATGTGGATTGGAACAGAGAATAAAGTAACTGCAAATATATCGCTTTGCTTTTGTAATGTCATCTAAACTGTTTGCCTCTCTGATAAGCTGTTTTAGTATATCAATACTGTATGCTTCTTTAGATTCACCAAATTTCGAAATTACTACTTGGTTACTCATTGTTAGTTAGATACTTTAGTAGAAGTTTTGTTTAATTTATTTTTTTTTTGATACCTATATATCGACTATGTTTAATTATAATTTTTTTCAGTATATTTGTATGCTATTGGGAGGCATAGGAATTTAGTACGAGTAGGTTGACAATAGTATGGAGTATCTAGTATGAGGACTAGTATGAGGATGGTATGATAACCATATGAGGAGTATATATAGGAGGTCATACTAGGTGATATGGTATTTTTTGTATATCGTATTAGGTTTGGTGAGTCGTTTGAGTTTATTCCTGAGAGTAGTTACAGATGAGATGACCGGTTACAGAAGTTACAAATCAGATACCCCGAAAATAAAAATTATTTCTGGGAAAGGTGAACTGATTATTTTTTTTTCTTATCATCTGTAACATCTGTAACTCTGTAACCTCCCCCTTATTTCTTCTTTATTCTTTGTTTTATCTTGTTCTTAGTATGTTTATTAGTTACAGATATAGTTACAGATGGTTACAGATGGGTGGTATGATATTTATCCATGGTATTGTTAGAGACGCGCCGTGGGGCGCTGGAGCCTAACTGGAAGGGGATCTGGTAGGGTTTCACCACGGAGGGGGGATGTATAGGGGCTTTAGCCTCCGCTGGGCTTAGCCCGGTACCGACGACCGTCTTCCTTTACTACCAATAATAACAAAGCCTATTAAAATTTCATCAAAAAAAACTCCATCAACTTCACGAGGCTCAAAACTTTCGTACTAACTCTCAATTAGCGAAATTATATGGCGTGTTCTCAACAATCCGATGCTGATGAGACATATGTATTTTGGACCGGGCATTGATTCTGAAACAAAATCGGAATTTTGGTATGGAACTCTATGGGGAGAATCTTCACTTTTTGGACAAAATGAAATAATAATATCAGAAGGTAATAAATAATATAGTTTGATATAATTATGGTCTGTGTTAGCAAAATTGATTGATTTATTTTTGATAAAATAGTAATATACCGATCTGGTGATTTTGTCTACTATAACGATAATAATAGTCGTCGAAGACTTGGAAGATTAAGAGCAATTTTGAAAAATGATAATGAAGATTATCAGTTACGAATTCAAAAAATTCTGAATTATGATGACTTACCTGGAAATTTAAAAGGATTATCAAGACAACGTCGTTCTCTTATTGGGGAAGTTTAGTTGGTAGACGAACCATTTCCAATTATCATGACCTCTCAAATTCTAGAAAGAGCGACTATATTAATAACGTTTCAATACCAAAATATTCCCGAAGATTCATTGCATATTACCAAAGTAATTTATAAATGTAATGACCGTTAGCACATTCATGATGTGAAACTTTCATACCAACATCCTTCTGATTACATTTCTATCAGAGATTCACCATCATCTATGCCAGTTTATAAGCTGTTTTTAGATCTTTATTATGATGATTTTGGTACGTTTAGAAATGTGTATCATTCTTTAGGTGGTGTCTATGTACAGTTTGGCAACATGCCAACACATCAAAGAAAACTTATCAAAAACCATTTTGTTCTTGAGTTTGTTCCATTTGGTGGCAATTTTGACAAATTTATGCTACCATTTGTTTCAGAAATGAAAGAACTTGAAAAAGGTAAGATAATGACTGTTTAAGGACAAAATGCATGGGTAATTGCTGGTTTGGGCGTTGTTACGGCAGATTTATCTCAAGGTAATGACTTGGCAGGAGTACTAAGGTATTTCGACTTAATTAATAATTTAATAATATAACTTGAAACAATTTAATGATATAATTTGTAACAACTATTGAAATTTTTTAAAAATAATTTAGGCATAATGCAAATAAAGGTTGTTGTACCTGTACAATTAAAAAGGAATTATGGAGTTCTTATAATCAGGATACTGTGACAACATTACGTTACCATCATATTACAAATGAAGAAATTTTAGAAATTTCTCAGGAACCGGTAACATCAAGAAGAGACCAACTTTGTACAAAGTATGGTTTAAGACAATTGCCTAGTATTTTAGATAAATTAAAAAGGGAAAGGCATCTACAAGCGCCGCAGGACATTTATCACGCCACCGCGGGAAAGATTGGGCGACTGCTAAAGTTAACCTGTGAATTATTTTCACGAGAAGGAGAAGATGATTTCATTAAAATTTGGAAAAATTTTGAAATTCCAAAAAAGTGGGGTAATTTACCAAATCTGATCTCTCATCATAATAGTTTTATGATGTCTGATCTTCTCAGACTAGCTATGATTATGCCATTCTTGCTAAATCGGTTTCTAAAGGAATCAAGTCTTAAGCATAATGAAGCAGTTGCTATTTAACAAAGGATTGATGCACTTCGAATTAATTTAGTGCTAAAAAGCATTATATCTTGTTGGGTATATGTTGTGAAAACTATGAAGACAGTTTTTAATAAAGAATTTACGTCAGATAGCTACAAGGAATTACAATAATATCTTGAAGAAGAGTTTTCAATCCTTCCAAAGGTATAGTTATGGAATTGAAATTCAAAAAGTGTGGAATAATTTAAATATGATTCTAACAATAATATTCTTTTTATATGTTAGGTTTTTGCAAATTTTGTTAATTTACCAAATATACATGTTAATATGCATCTTCTGATGCATGCTAAAACCTTTGGAACACTCACTAATACCCAGATTGGTATAAAAGAGATGGTACATTGTATTTTTAAGGGAATGGTACCAAAGATGAATTGCAAAAACATAGACTTGGATTTATTAAAACGTTATAATACTATATTTGCAATTCAACATTTAGTAGATGGTGGTATTGATCCAAGATTTAATAGGCCTTGTACTGGGTTCACAAATCTTGGTCAATTATTTTTGAACTGGTACGTTACAGAAGATAAATATTCAATTGAAGAACAAGCTCAGAATGATGATGCAGAAGGTAAAATTAAATTGTATATTATATATTATATCATATATGCATACATAATATTTACTAATTTTAATTTAGTTACATCCCCAATAAATTTTATCTCAAACATTTCCTTAAAAAAAAAAATGCCAAAGGAGGATCGGAATAACCTTCTGTTTACTCTGCAGCATGGTTTTAAAACTGAACTGTTTTTATCTTATGTAGATATGAAGTTCGAGGCGGCTCTTATAAATTCTTCAACTAGCTGGTACAAATTAGCATCATATACTTTACAGAAACTTAAAAATTCTAAACGATGATGAATTGATATAGTAATAATATTAAATATACATTGTAATAATATCGATTTGCAAATGATATCATTATGATATCAAAATGATATCGGTACATTATTTATTCGATATATCAAAATGATATTGTAAAGATATTTACTTAAAGAAATATCGAATTGATATCATACTAATATTGTTATAACAACGATGATTTTTTTAAAAAAATATGAACAAATACATTATCGATATGATATCGTATCAACATGTATTCAGTATCAATACGACATCGTAAAAACATCATCTTATAAATGTCAAATTGACATTAATTCAATATTGAATATTTAACGAATTGACATCATTTTGATATAGTTAAACAACAATAAAAATATGAAACAAATACGATATAGATATGATATCGTATTGACATGTATTCAGTATCAATATGACATCATAAAAACATCATCTTATAAATATCAAATCAACATCATTTCGATATAGGCAATATAACGAATTGACATCATTTTGATATAGTTAAACAATAACGAAAAATGTGAAACAAATACGATATCGATATAATATCATTTTGATATTTATTTAATATCAAAATGATATAAAGATATCATTTTATAAATATCGAATCAATATTAATTTGATATCGTTAATATAACGAATCTATATCATTTTATCGTTAAAAGCAATAATTAATTTTTAAAAAAATGTGAAATAAATAAAATATCAAATCAATATCATATTAATTAATATTGATAAATTCAATACTAAATTTTAAATGTTTTTATATATATTTTATTAATTTGTAATTTAATTAAAATTTAATTTAAAATTTAATTTCAACTGAGATGATATAAAGTATTAAGAAAACCTGTTAAAATAAAAAACCTGTTAAATTTTTACATGAGACTATATACTTGTGTGCCACTTCTTTTTTTCTAACATGCGATGATCATAACACCACCAATAGCAAATAAAAAAACTGAATTCTTCTTGACAAAATTTCCTAATCGGCTCAGACACTTACTTCATTAGGTATGACAATCTTGACAATCTCTTACTCATTGTTTAAAATATATATGATATTAGAACTAGATTTTTATTGGATAAAATTAATTAATTATTTGTAATTATTGTAAAATATAACAATCTTTCAGTAATTTTAATTAATCATATAGCTGTAAAATAAAAACTATTTTTTATTCAAATTCTGTTCGTGGTATCATGATCAGATCCTTGACATCCTCCTGAATTACAATTATGAATAAAATGTACTTTTTGCACATTATCTATTACAGTAATTGGAAAAATGCGCCTCCATTTATTCCCTGTTGCTTGAAGGCGATAAAGTGGACATTTCAATAGTGAATGTTCAATCCCAGTATCTTTAAACCAATCCACAACAATAAAGGCATAATATTTGTCATTATTACCCTTATGGCGAAAAATCCCTTTAATGATTGCATAAGATTCTTCATGATCTTCTTCATAAATTGTGACAAAATCACCAAGATGTAAGTGGATTTTTGAAAGGACACTATTTTTTTCTTCAATGGTATATGATGCTAATTTGTACCAGCTAGTTGAAGAATTTATAAGAGCCGCCTCGAACTTCATATCTACATAAGATAAAAACAGTTCAGTTTTAAAACCATGCTGCAGAGTAAACAGAAGGTTATTTCGATCCTCCTTTGGCATTTTTTTTTTTAAGGAAATGTTCGAGATAAAATTTATTGGGGATGTAACTAAATTAAAATTAGTAAATATTATGTATGCATATATGATATAATATATAATATACAATTTAATTTTACCTTCTGCATCATCATTCTGAGCTTGTTCTTCAATTGAATATTTATCTTCTGTAACGTACCAGTTCAAAAATAATTGACCAAGATTTGTGAACCCAGTACAAGGCCTATTAAATCTTGGATCAATACCACCATCTACTAAATGTTGAATTGCAAATATAGTATTATAACGTTTTAATAAATCCAAGTCTATGTTTTTGCAATTCATCTTTGGTACCATTCCCTTAAAAATACAATGTACCATCTCTTTTATACCAATCTGGGTATTAGTGAGTGTTCCAAAGGTTTTAGCATGCATCAGAAGATGCATATTAACATGTATATTTGGTAAATTAACAAAATTTGCAAAAACCTAACATATAAAAAGAATATTATTGTTAGAATCATATTTAAATTATTCCACACTTTTTGAATTTCAATTCCATAACTATACCTTTGGAAGGATTGAAAACTCTTCTTCAAGATATTATTGTAATTCCTTGTAGCTATCTGACGTAAATTCTTTATTAAAAACTGTCTTCATAGTTTTCACAACATATACCCAACAAGATATAATGCTTTTTAGCACTAAATTAATTCGAAGTGCATCAATCCTTTGTTAAATAGCAACTGCTTCATTATGCTTAAGACTTGATTCCTTTAGAAACCGATTTAGCAAGAATGGCATAATCATAGCTAGTCTGAGAAGATCAGACATCATAAAACTATTATGATGAGAGATCAGATTTGGTAAATTACCCCACTTTTTTGGAATTTCAAAATTTTTCCAAATTTTAATGAAATCATCTTCTCCTTCTCGTGAAAATAATTCACAGGTTAACTTTAGCAGTCGCCCAATCTTTCCCGCGGTGGCGTGATAAATGTCCTGCGGCGCTTGTAGATGCCTTTCCCTTTTTAATTTATCTAAAATACTAGGCAATTGTCTTAAACCATACTTTGTACAAAGTTGGTCTCTTCTTGATGTTACCGGTTCCTGAGAAATTTCTAAAATTTCTTCATTTGTAATATGATGGTAACGTAATGTTGTCACAGTATCCTGATTATAAGAACTCCATAATTCCTTTTTAATTGTACAGGTACAACAACCTTTATTTGCATTATGCCTAAATTATTTTTAAAAAATTTCAATAGTTGTTACAAATTATATCATTAAATTGTTTCAAGTTATATTATTAAATTATTAATTAAGTCGAAATACCTTAGTACTCCTGCCAAGTCATTACCTTGAGGTAAATCTGCCGTAACAACGCCCAAACCAGCAATTACCCATGCATTTTGTCCTTAAACAGTCATTATCTTACCTTTTTCAAGTTCTTTCATTTCTGAAACAAATGGTAGCATAAATTTGTCAAAATTGCCACCAAATGGAACAAACTCAAGAACAAAATGGTTTTTGATAAGTTTTCTTTGATGTGTTGGCATGTTGCCAAACTGTACATAGACACCACCTAAAGAATGATACACATTTCTAAACGTACCAAAATCATCATAATAAAGATCTAAAAACAGCTTATAAACTGGCATAGATGATGGTGAATCTCTGATAGAAATGTAATCAGAAGGATGTTGGTATGAAAGTTTCACATCATGAATGTGCCAACGGTCATTACATTTATAAATTACTTTGGTAATATGCAATGAATCTTCGGGAATATTTTGGTATTGAAACGTTATTAATATAGTCGCTCTTTCTAGAATTTGAGAGGTCATGATAATTGGAAATGGTTCGTCTACCAACCAAACTTCCCCAATAAGAGAACGACGTTGTCTTGATAATCCTTTTAAATTTCCAGGTAAGTCATCATAATTCAGAATTTTTTGAATTCGTAACTGATAATCTTCATTATCATTTTTCAAAATTGCTCTTAATCTTCCAAGTCTTCGACGACTATTATTATCGTTATAGTAGACAAAATCACCAGATCGGTATATTACTATTTTATCAAAAATAAATCAATCAATTTTGCTAACACAGACCATAATTATATCAAACTATATTATTTATTACCTTCTGATATTATTATTTCATTTTGTCCAAAAAGTGAAGATTCTCCCCATAGAGTTCCATACCAAAATTCCGATTTTGTTTCAGAATCAATGCCCGGTCCAAAATACATATGTCTCATCAGCATCGGATTGTTGAGAACACGCCATATAATTTCGCTAATTGAGAGTTAGTACGAAAGTTTTGAGCCTCGTGAAGTTGATGGAGTTTTTTTTGATGAAATTTTAATAGGCTTTGTTATTATTGGTAGTAAAGGAAGACGTTTTCTCCAAGATTGGAATCTTCTGATATTTTTTACTATATGAGTGGGCTCAAATTGAGGATTGTGAATGATGTTAGCAAGATCTTCATATGCTTTTGTAGAAATATTGTGTTTCTGGAGCCAACAGAATAGAGCAGTAGTTGTATAATCATTGAAGTAAGGTGAAAATTCACCATCACAGGATGGTATCTCGTCTTTATCTAAAGCTTCAATAATTTGATGTATGTCGTTGTTCTCGTTGTTGTTACCTTCCTCTTCTTCTTCGTCGTTGTAGTCGTTGTGACTTTCCTCTTCCTCATCGTCATTGTGACCTTCCTCTTCTTCACCTTCCTCATTGAAATAATCTTCCTCTTCGTTATAATCTTCCTCTTCGTCATTATCATCACCATCTTCATCTGATGATTCGTCAATTACATTATCCCTCAAATCTATATCATTATCATAATGCTGAAAATATATTGATTCATTGTCATTTCTATTAATGTCCTCCATATCGATGTCTTCAGATAATATTTCATTGTTATCTTCAGTTGAATTTGCTGTTGTCTCATTACGACTAGTATGAGAAAACCGATTGCGAATTTGAAATGGTTTTACAGAACTGCCGGTGGAGTGAATATATCTCTTTCTCATAACTAAATAAGACGTAAATAGTTTTGTAAAATTGTTGATTTTTAACAAAATTTATGGTACTTTGATATAATTATAGTAATCTAATCTGATTAGAGAAAAAAAGATAATTTAATCTAGGCTGTAATTTCACTAAACATACAAAAAAAAAAAAATAAATTACCGAAGTTTTACTAATATATAGAAGAATTCTTTCATGAAATCGGTATGAGAGGTCAATGTTTGATACGATACACTGTTGAACTATCCGAATATAGATTAATTGTTGATTAGATGATCAATAAACATGTGCCAGAAAATGGAATTTTAGATTCAATCACACTCTTGTATCACTTAGAGCTGCAAATATTACGTTCTTGACCTGTGCGATGTTACTGTCAAGACATTGACACGAGGATTGCCTTAGAGCCATATTTACATAAGCTAGAGACGTTTACCACATATTATGTAAAAAGTTTTTTTCTTATATTCACGCTTTACGTTATTATTTTATCATCAATATAAAAATGTCAAGATTTACAATATAATAATAATAAACTAAACAATACAATATAATCATTTAATTACATACTTCGCATTATTATTTGAAACATGGCTCTCATTTATATTTAAAGTGCATTTATTCATTATTTGTTATTATCAATCGATCGAGATTCAAGCATCATCTCCGAACCTAACTAAAGCAAGGTCTGTTAATTAAATAATCTCACTAATATTTATTTGTATTTTGTACAATAGTATGTATTATATCAGCAATTATGGCTGTAAAAGGTTATGTTTACTGCGCTTAATCAAAAAAGGAAGTGCAAATTTATCTTAGATAAACATCTGCAGATTCTTATTGAATGATATAACGATAGTCCTATTTGTTCATAAACAAATACTTTAGCAACTTACAAATAAAAATTTCCTTTCGTTAAATAAGTAAATCTAAATTTTTCTTTCGTTAAATCTAAATTTTCCTTTCGTTAAATAAAAATTTCCTTTCGTTATGTAAATATGTCAATATGTTAAATAATTAAAATTTAAATTTTTGTATAATTCAAATCGATTCTATTTTCAATTCTAAACAAATCATCTCCCCTTGTAAGATTGTCACGAAATAAACATCTCAATATGGTATAATCTCAACATATACCGTATAAATTTGGAAATACAAGGTCAGCTCGGGGGTTTGAGAATTGGGATGAGGTCTCTTATTTATATTTTACTTTGTTCGAATTTTTGTATCTCAGAATTTTTGTATCTTGTATCTTTATTTTTTGCTATGTCTAAACGTAAGGCAAATCAAGAGACAGCAGGTATGTAACTTTATAAAATATAATTATAATAAATTTTACTTTGAGAATAAAATGATACTGAAAATATGTATAATAGTACCAATTTCGAAAAATCAAAGTCTAAGTCAAAAAGTGAAGAAAAGGAGGGAGACCAATATTAACGATGTTGATCAATTCATTTCAGGTAAATATTATATACATATCATATATGTGTGTGGCCTTAATATTTAATAATATATTTAATCTTTAATTAAATGATATACTACTAAATAATAGGTTTAGCTTCTAACCGAAGAAATAATGATGAAAAAGAAGATGATGATGGAAGAGAAAAAGATGATGGAAGGGAAGATGAAAAAGAAAGAGAAGATCGCGAAGAAGAGAAAAGTGGTAGTTCAGATAACGATAGTGATGATCATGATAGAGATAAAATGAATATGACAGATGATAAACTCGTAAATTTGGATGAACCCATTCCTGTTGGATTTAAAAGTAATTTAGAAATATGCAATTTTCTCGTCGCCCATCCACATATTCTTCATCTAGCAAATAAAATGTTAGAAATGGATTCTGGTTCTAGCTCGACGTCTTCAACGTCTAGTGCTGATGTTAGTGCTAAATATATTTATTTTGTACCCAATTCTTTAAAGTAAATAACATATCTTTTAATATTTTAGGATAATGCTCGTCTTTGGGACGAGTCCATCAAATGTCTCTTTCTTCGTACCCACAACCCGCGTGGGGAGACATTTGATGAATTAATTAAAAAAATTTTCAAGGTTCAAATTTACAGTACAGAAGGAAAAAATTTCTTAGAGAAAACTCGTCGAGCCTTTGCTGACTACCGTAATAAACTTAATCAAAATATTGAACATGAAATAAATGAATATAAAAATATTAGAAAAAATAGGTATATTTTATTTTATTGTTTGATAATATATCTTATATCTAATAAGTTTATTGTTATGTTAATAAAAAATAATTAACTGTAGAGCGATCACTGGTAGCCTGTCAAATAAAGAAGTAAAAGACTATGTTGATGAACATTTTGTTCAAAAACTCTTGAATCGACAGCTCACTGCTGTAAATCTCTCTGAAATGAAAAAGATTGGTAGCTTCGATACGTTAATAGATTTTATAAGAGAAACCTTCAAGGTTTCTTGGAATGGCAAAGATCTATCTGCCGTTAAGAACTTGGATAGTATGACGAAGGATATAATTGTTCCCTCTCGAAGTGGCAACAGGATAGTAAATTCTTTGGAACATGTAAGTCATTTTTATTTAACACATTACGTCTTTATTCATAAATATTAATAAAATTAAATTATAGATTTAGTAGCGCTCTTTAATTAATCATCAATAAATGATTTTTGCGCTATAAAATTTAAAAATATTTTAATATTCACTAATTTTTTCAATTAAATCAATAAATATGATCATATAAATAAAATACGCATATTAATAGTCATACATTGTAAGTTTTTTGCTGGACTTGTAATTTCGGTGTTACGAATTGTAGTATGTCCCATATTTGATTTCCATTTTCAAACTAAGTGATAATCATGTATTTCATCTTAATAAGTATAATTCTAGAAGGTTTAAGTTTAGAATGTCTCACGTATTACATAAGCATAATCCTCGTTCAACGCGCTCAATATTTATTAATTTCTTTTAAACGTTCAAAAATTAACACATTAAATCAATCACGAAAAGTAAAATAAATCAAATTTTTTTTTTCGCATTAGAAAATATCGTAAAAGATGTGGTAAAATATTATGAGTAAATAAAGTTAATTTTTTACGTAAAATTTTTAATCACTTTTAATGGCTAATTTTTTTTTTTTGTACAATGGGAAACAATGGAAAATCGACATTTTAATCACTTTTAATGGACAAGAGACGGAATTAATTTTCAAAATTCTATGAATTTATGATGTAATATTATGAATTAATGAAATCATTTTAATTTAAAAAGGAAAAAATAATTGAAATGGCGTAATCAGAATTGTTAGAAAAAATAATTGAATGGCATAATTAATTGTTAGAAAAAAATAATTGAAATGGCGTAATTAGAATTGTTAGAAAAAATGATTGAAATGGTGTAATTAGAATTATTAGAAAAAATAATTAAAAAATGGAACTTTCTCACATTTTTTAATTTTTTAATTATATATTTCTTGTCTTATATTCACTCATATATAACAAATTTTTGTCAAATATAACATTGCAAAATTTCAAAAATTCTAATAATGTCTTCAAATAACACAAATACAACATCATCAACCTCTCGCGATCCTTCAACCTCATCTCAACATCGTACTGATAACGCCAAATCTTTATCTAATTCTACTTCTCCTCGCAGCACCTTCACCGAACGGGTAGAATGGACAGATGAATAAACCACTGCGCTCATTGAGCAGCAGAGGTCACGAAATTACGAATATTATTACCAAATTCCAGGGCGCAGCAGAAAAAATTCTGGAGATCAGTAGCAGAAAATGTTAATAATACTTGTGGATGTAACTATACAGGACAACAATGCCAGACGAAGTTCAATGGGTTCGTTACTAACTATCATGTGAGTTAAATATTAATAAATAAAAATTTGTGTAATATTAATGACTTTAAAATATTTTAGGATCAATTATTGGTCATTGTCAATGACCCTAGAGGCGTGAGGAGTCGCCCAGGAGTGGTATTCTTTGACATAATGAACACCCGCTTCTGGAAAAGACCGGGTAAGAATTCTAATTGCTTTATATTTATTTAGAATTATGTATTCCAATATTATTTAATATGTTTCTAGATGATCAATTTGTACAAGCTTCAATCGGAGTTAGCCGGACTCGAAATCGAAGAAATCGAAAGAATAGAAGATGTATGTAAATCATAAAAAAAATTTAATCAAGTTATAGATTTTTTTATTGATTTTCTTAATCAATTTATAGCCCGAAGCAATAACAATAGCCAGAATACCGTGGATAATAATGATACTATTGATAATGATAAGTACAAAATTTTTTTCCTTTTTTCACCTATGAAATTTTTCTAAAAATTTTTTCTTTTATTTGATGCTAAACCTTAACTGTTAATAGTTTAATACGATAATCAAATAATGCTAAACTTAATAATTTGATACAAAAATAATGCAAAACCTTAATAATTGATACAATAAAGCCAACATTTAACGAATAAAGTTTTCTTTGTTAATTCGTTATTAATAAAAGTTTAAAGTGATGAGAATTTAATTGTACTTGTGTGACCAACTCAGTGAACTTGCCCCTTAAACATTATTGAATTCTACACATTAAATTACGTCATTTTCTATCATCGATTTTCTCTAGCACATTTAAAATTTCCAATTTAGTATGTTTTCCATTCCTATGATGAAAGAAAAAGCTTTTCCTGGTATAATCCTTTAGTCAAATATATTTTATATCTTCGTGAAATGGATTCATAAAAGGTTCCTTTCTTCATGTTGACGTATCAGGCCTGTTTCATATAAATATTCCTCCTTTTCTTAAAACTGTTTCCACTTTTCCTCTCCTCTCTTATAGGTTTGCATTTCTCTGCATGCAGAGATTATGAGTCATGATTTATTTTCTGAAGTATCGACTACAATTATTTATCTTCTTTATTATATCTTATACAGAAATATGAGCCGTCGCAAGCCTCACAAATCACAGGCCGCAAAGGCAAAATCGGTACATCGTTTCAGAACAAAAATATTGAAGAAGAAGCGAAAGGGAATTTATGAAATAGGTGGGTGAATACCACGGCTTTCCGTACATAGTCTGGCCTGAGTTTAAGCTTCTAAAATGGCTACTGTGAACTCGCCTCTCAGGTTGATGTTCTTAATGGTCCTGTGAAGTACCTGAATTGTTGGACTATCAGGTGTCTAGCCTTTGCTTTAACGTGGCTCTCCTGCTGGGTGAGTTGATCATAACTGACCCCACCTTTTGCTATTCCTCTTTAATCCCTTCCCTCTGCAGGTTATGTTGAGGCTCTTGAGAAAAGAATCAATCAACTAGAAGAGAAGGTAAAAGTCTTGGAAGAGGAAAAAGTTCGGCTTTTTTTTGAAAGGAACGAAGCAATATTAAATATAAATCAAAAGAATGCCAGAATCAGGGCTTTGGAAATGGATCAAGAGCTAACAAGACGTATTGGATTGAGAAAGAAAAGGAATTAGGTTTGTTATTAAAGTCTATTATCAAATTATATATAATTCTTTATTAAAGTACCTGACAAATCCTAACCAATTAATTAATTATCAAATAGCAATCTATCTATGAAAAAATCAAAATTATAAATAAACTTATAATAAATTTCTTATCTTCAAATATAAGTTGATACTTTTAATTGATAATATAAATGCTAATAAATGCGAAAAGTGTTTCAATATAATCAACCGATCCCGCAAATAAAGGAAATTATGTATCACATCCTAAATAAGTTTGTATTACCTAATCATTTGATAACTCGCACGCGAAAACCCAATCAGACTTTTTGAACACTTAATAGGTCTCGCCGAAGGAAATGACAAGGTTGATTTATATATATTCATTTTCGCTCTTGGATTAAAAAATTTTAATAAATAACTAATAATCAAGTTTATTACTAAGATAGCATAGTAATTTAATTATTATTAGAGAAATTGTTGATTTTATAATTTCTTATTTTAGCGTTAACGTAAATAATCTTTAAATCATTAAAATAACAACTGAAATTTCATTCTTTTTTAAAAATTCATAAATGTCTTCCGCGGTCTTGTTTTCACCAGTGGACATAGCAAATATTTTGTGTAATGAAGAAATGACTAAAATTTTGGTTAAAATTAACCAATAAAATTACATTGATCCTCATGCATGATGTAATAAAAATCACTTTGATTACATGCATGTGATATCTAAAAATAGCTAAAATTCGGTTTATTAATGTGTGATTTTTTTTTTTGTTTATTTTTCAAAAATACACGTCTCTCTTCTTAAAAATATTATATTTGTCTTATATTTTAACACTTTACGGTATTTTCTTCTTCTCTCTTTTATCCAAGTATACTTTACTTATCTTTTACAATATTAACAATACTTTGGCATATTAGTTTATATATTTGATATAGCCACCAACACGAAGACCGTTCGCCAAAAAACGTATAAGACAAAAAAATAAATAGTGAAGCCAAATATTACTATTTTAACACTTTACGGTATTTTCTTCTTCTTGCTTTTATCCAAGTATACTTTACTTATCTTTTACAATATTAACAGTACTTTGGCATTTTAGTTTATATATTCGATATAGTTACCAACATGAAGACCATTTGCCAAAAAACGTATAAGACAAAAAAACTACTTTTAAATAAATAGTGAAGCCATTAAGCAGGTATGAAAATGGGATATACACATATTTTTCATATTTTTTTTGGACTCTACCATATTCATAAAGTCTACTGGTTTTGTAGGAGGGATTGGTTATGTACTTTTTTTACAATAGGGTGTAGTTTGAGTCTTTCTTTGTTAGACTGTGGTATTACTTAAGGGAGTTAAAATGTATTCTCAAATGCTATGTTCAAATTGCTGAATATATTTGAAGCTTTCTTTTGTAATATTTGCTTAGCCTGGAGGAAAATGTTGTAAAATAGGGCTGGATATTTTATGACATTTTCTGCCGCCAATTACTTTGTCCGGGGTGGCGTCAGTTGTAGCAGCCAGCATTTTTTTTTTTATAATATTATGTTTTAAGAATTAACACTTTCAAAATTTAAAGAGCTAATGTTAAAAATATTATCATTTTTATTTTTTCTCAAAATCCCAGAGATTACCTGCTCTAACCATTATCTCAAGATTATGTATTAAATTTAAAATTTAAATATATTTTATAAAGAGTATATTATATTAATCATAATTATTTTTTTTATATTTTTTATTTTTTTAAATTTACCCTTAGCGATTGGATCCTACTTATGTATAGAATAAAAGAAATAAGATGTATTCACTCATCACATGAAAAGAAAAAAAAGAAAAAGGAAAATGTAACCCCCCTTTCGTTCTCCCTTCGGTTTTTATTTCTTTTTCCTTTTATTTCTCTTTCTTCGTCTCCCTTTCTTTTCGTTTCATCTTTTTTCATCAATATTCTTTATCATTTCTTTTTGATCTTGTCTCCTTTTTTCTTTTTGCCTTTGTTTCGTTTCCATTTTGTTTTTATTATTTATTATATCTGACCCATCCACTCTATTCACATTGAATATTACTTCACTTTTCAGGTGTTGTTGTTCTGTTAGGTGTGTGTCTTAGTAGACGTTAGTAAACCTGTATGGTGAAAGCGTGATTAGAAACTCTAGGGAGAAAACTAAAACTAAAACCAAAACTAAAACCAAAACTAAACCAAAACCAAAACCAAAACCAAAGCTACTAAAACTAAAACCCTAGAGTACTGCGTAAGGATCTGCTAGGAATCGGTACTTAATGTTGAACGGACACCTTTATTTTCTTCTTTATTTTCTTATTATTATTATTGATTAAATTATTATTATTAATGTAAATTATTATTATAATGTTATAAATATAAAATCATTTTTTATGATGTAATTTATGAAATTACTATGATGTAGTTATGATATCAAATAAATGTTATAATACTTTAGCGATGTTAATTCAATATTAATATGATATTTCTATGATATAGTTATGATGTCGAGTAAATATAAAAACATTTTTGTAATATTAATTTGATGTTAATATGATATCACTACGATATAGTTACGATATTGTTATCTTTACGATATAATTACGATATCAAATAAATGTTATTGTTATCACTGATCTGGTCTGGAGTGATAACTAACGTCGGAGACGTTGTTGTGACAAAATGTTCAAATAGTCAAAATTTTAGGTGTTTCAAATAGACTGTAACAAAATATATATATTTCACTATTAATTCCCAATAGAAATTAGTAATAACAGTGAAATAATATAAGGGTTTCTTAAGAAATAAAATATAGCAAACAAATAACAACAAAATACGAAAATGAAACAAATAAAACACACGAAAAGTTCAAACTAACAATCAAATCAAAAAACAACGGATAACACGATCTAAACTCTCTGTTAGATTTACCCAGGTGTTAACAACTTTTATTCAAAAGAAAATATTGCTCTATATATGTTTACATTTTCATACATAACAGTTGAACTTATCAATATTATCCTATTATACTAATATGATTAATCAATTAATTGTTCTTTCCTCATTGCAATTATCTGTGAGGAACCTTTCTATTGCCATTTTGTATAAGTTTCATATGTCTATATGATTCATCAACTATATAAACTTCAAGAAACTTCTCTAGCTAACTAATAAAGCAATTTTACTAATATTGTAACAATTAAACTGATACTTATAATTGAATGTTTATGAGTCAAGAGCAATAATAATACTAAAAGTGGTTAATTAATGTGATTAATTAATAAAACTAAAATATATTATAAGAAATGTTTCATATTATAATAAACTCAGCCATAACTATGGGATTTCTGCGCACTGCATCATATGACTTGTTCGATCTTCAACTATTTTCATGGGTAACCCTGTCAATAATCTTAAAATAATTTTATCTAAGCACAAATTTTGGTAACATTATAATACTTTGGCAATGTTAATTCGATGTTAATATGTTATCTTTACGATATAGTTACGATATCAAATAAATGTTATAATACTTTTGCAATGCTAATTCGATGTTAATACGTTATTGCTACGATATAGTTACAATATCGAATAAATGTTATAATACTTTGGCAATATTAATTTGATGTTAATACGTTATTACTACGATATAGTTACGATATCAAATAAATGTCGTATAGTGATCGCAGAGATATCGAACCAATCAATATCGAATAAACATAGTTAAGACTAACTTAACAATGTCGATTCGATTTTTTATTAAAATATCGTAATGATATCGTAATGACATCGTTATGATATTTATTCAATATCGATTGTAAACTTCAAGTTTCAGCAAAGAATATACTAACGTTTGTTCTATTTCTTTTTTTTTTCTTTAGGTTATCAGACTTCTTGAACGAACTCACTCAGACTTGTAATGTATGCAAGTAAGTTAGTGGGGAGTAGGAGGGGATTTTTTTTTTAATATATTGAAGAAACATACTAATGTTTTTTCTATTTCTTTTTTTTTTCTTTAGGTTACTAGACTTCTTAAACGAATCTAGACTTGAAATGTATGCAAGTAAGTTAGTGGGGAGTGAAAGGGGATTTTTTTTTTAGTATATTGAAGAAACATACTAATGTTTCTTCTATTTCTTTTTTTTTTTAAGTTACTAGACTTCTTAAACGAACCTAGACTTGAAATGTACATAAGTAAATTTAGTGAAAAGTAGGAGGAATTTTTTTAATATATTAAAAAAATATACTAACTGAACATTTCTTTTTTATTTTTTTAGGTTATCAGACTTTTAGATAAACCCAGTTAATAAAATTTTTTTATTACAAGCAATAATATAAAAACTTTTTTTAAATGTAATAATTTATTATTTAATCCAGAAGTCAATTTCAATTATAATAATAAAATAAAGTATTGCAATAAATTTTAGTTTTTTACATATTTAATTTTAAATTTTTTTTTACTAAATTTTTAATATATATGCTATATGGTCAGGATGTTACAAATTACAATCAATCTATCAAACTTGTATCAAATTTGTATCAAACTTCATTAATATATAAACTTTATTAATTAGGACCATTCAATTTTGAATCAATTGTAACTAAAATCTTAATATTTTATATATCACAAGAGTGATATTTTAATTTTGATTTTGATATGCCAAAACTATTTTGGTAATTTTGTACAGTTTTGGCAATTTTGACATATTGAAACTATTTCAGCATTTCAGCATTTTGACATATTTTTAGTTTTAACATTTTGACATTAGCCTATTGAGTTTTGGCAAGCAATTTTAAACTTATCAAAGCTATAAAACAAAAAATAATTCATAAAAATTGGATTACTAGATCACAAGTTAATTATATAAATATAATTATATATATTATATATTTTTTTAACTAATTAAAATGCGATCAGGTGAAGGGTGGGGGTATAAGGCTACTAATTGAAGAAAATCAGCTGATTTCTAGCATGCTCCTTAACAAATGAGTTCAATGAAGTTAATAATAAATTATCTAAGATAGAAAACAGAAATAACTAAATTTAATACTGTTTATCTTAAACATTCTTTTCTACTATTATTTACTCTTATGATTAAAAGATCACTTTTTTTAATAATGAATATATTATTTTAATAATTTATTTAAGAAAAAAAATCTATATATCTAAAAGGAAAAAGATTGGCTAAGGAAGTCTCTCTTATAATCAATTCTCCTTTTAATCTTCAGGATTGATATCATTATTCACATTTTGTATAATACTGAAAATAATAATTTTTTAATAATTATAATGAAAATGAAAAAGAAAAAGAAGAAGTAAATGAAGACAAAGAGATAATTGAATTTAACTTTTTATTGCAAAAGTATGAAATATGAATTATTATCTTTTTGAATATTATATTATCAATTTCTTTAATAAAAAATCTTATTAATTTAATAAATAAAATTTTTTAAATTATGATAAAAAAAAAATGAAAATATTGAAAAAAAGTAAGTATTCCATATATTATATAACTATTAGCTTTAATGTAATAATTTTAAACATATTTTTAGATGGAACTATTAGCTAAAAAGATTTCATAATAGTTTAAATTTTACTTTTGTTAACTGAACATTATACAGCATGATCAATATGGCAAATTACTTTATTTAAAATAAAATTATATAAATTCATATATAAAATTGTTAATTCCAAATTTAATTAATTTTTATTTATTGTTAATAAACAAATATAATATTATTTTATTTTACATGTGCATACATTCAATTTATTAGGCAACTATACAACTATTATAATTTTATAATTTTCTATAATTATTGTTTATAATTGTACTTAATTTACATAAAAAAGGGATGTTTAAAGTAAGGATGGTGCTGCAAATAAGTAATTGCAGAATAATTGGTATTTGTGATATTGCAGAACATTGCAGATTTCGAAGTCTAAATGTTCACAATTCCACAACCTGCAATTGTCCGCAATTTCAAAAATATTCTGCAATACCATAAAGAGCTGCTAGTATCGCAATTCAATTGCGAAAATATTGCAGAATTGCAGAATTGCAAATTTTTTTTAAAAAAGACATTTTTTTTAAGCGTTTAATTAAAAAACGCTAAAAACATTTTTTTTTAAAATGTTTTTTCATATAAGATTTAATAAAAAAATATTTTGCAATCTTTTTTTAAATAGATTAATGAAAAAATATTGCGAAACATTTTTTCATATACAATCTAGTTAAAAAAAATATAAAAAAAATGTTATTTTTAAACGTTTAATTAAAAAAAGACTTAAAAATATTATTTTAAACATTTAATTAAAAAAAACTTTTTTTTAAGCATTTAATTAAAAAAATGCTAAAGAACATTATTTTTTTTAAAAAAAGACATTTTTTAAGCGTTTAATTAAAAAAATGCTAAAGAACGTTATTTTTTTTAAAAAAAAATATTTTTTAAGCATTTAATTAAAAAAACGCTAAAAACGTTTTTTTAAAATATTTAATTAAAAAATACTTCGCAGCATTTTTATCTAATGAAAAATGTTGCGAAACATTTTTTCATATAAGATTTAATAAAAAAAAAACGTTTTGCAACATTTTTTTAAATAGATTAATGAAAAAATGTTGCAAAATGTTTCTTCATATACAATTTAGTTAAAAAAAATATTTCACAATATTTTTTTAATAGATTAATGAAAAATGTTGTGAAATGTTTTTTCATATAAGATTTAATAAAAAAAACGTTTTGCAACATTTTTTTAAATAGATTAATGAAAAAATGTTGCAAAACATTTTTTCTTATACAATTTAGTTAAAAAAAATATTTTGCAACATTTTTTAATAGATTAATGAAAGAACGTTATGAAATGTTTTTTTATATACAATTTAATAAAAAAAGCGTTTCGCAACTTTTTTTTAGTAATTTAATGAAAAATGTTGTGAAATGTTTTACATTTAATAAAAAAAACATTTCTTTGATTATTCAACATCAGTAATTTGGTTTAGTTTTTAGTAATTACTGATACTAAATGGATTATCAGATGATCAATTAATTATGGTGTATTTTTACAGACGTAATGCTGAAACTGTAATTAATTTACAAAGAAGTATAATCAGAATTGCAGAATTGTGGGTTACTAACCGCAATTCAATTCCAAAATCTGCAATATTGCAGATTTTGGAAATTATTTGCAAACCTATCCTTAGTCTAAAGTAGTGTTACAATCTGTGGATAATCTGTCAGATCCATTTTGTAAGGATATCTAAAGGACAGATATTTGTGTTAGCCAGATATCCTTATGAATCCATTCAGATGATCTGAGCAGATAATTAATAATATCTAACAGATAATCTGAGCAGATATCTGACAGATATCTGACAGATATCAGATATCTGTTATTTTTTTAATAAATATTTTTTTTTTAATAAATTTTTTTATTTTTTATTTTTAATTTTTTTTTTTGATATTTATTTTAATTATTTATATATCAAAAAATGATTTCATAAATATTTTTCTATTGAAATTATTTATTGAATTTTGTCAATAAAAAGTAAATATCATATCAATATAAATTTTATAACATCAGGAAATTTTTTCAGAAGATATACATCGATAATTATCACTTTATCGATAAATATCGTATTTATAAATTGATGGTCAACATAATGTGATAATATTCGATAATTATCTCACAATTATACAACGATATTTAACTTTTTCTAAAATAATCGTACTGATAATTTGCGATATTGACAATTATCGAAAATAATCTCAACGATAATTTGCGATGTTGGCAATTATCGAAAATAATCGCACTGATAATTTGCGATGTCGACAGTTATCAAAAATAATCGCACTGATAATTTGCGATATTGACAATTATCGAAAATAATCTCAACGATGATTTGTAATATTGACAATTATCAAAAATAATCTCAACGATGATTTGTGATATTTGATAATTATCGAAAATAATCTCAACGATGATTTGCGATATTTGATAATTATCAAAAATAATCAAGTTAAATCCATTATTTATTATTTCATTAATAAATCATAAAACGCACTCATATACAAATGAATACTAAGAATATTAATCTAATTTCATTTTACACCTTAAAAAATATACGTATTAACAAAATATTCATTTTCATAGTTATTTCTTGGTATAATGTGAACTGACATATCAACTGAATCTAAGTAAACACATGTATATTGATCAGTTAGCCATAATCTTGGACAGTTGCACAGGTCGAATGAAAAAAAATTGTCAAAAATCGGCAGTCCGATTTTTAACCGATTTTTGAATATATTTGTCTGATTTGTGGCTTTTTAAAGCCGATTTTATGGCGCGAATTGTTTGTGATCGGAAATACGTTATTTATGAACAAAAAATCGGAATGCCGATTTTGGCAGATTTTGCGAAAATTGGCATTCCGATTTTAAAATAAACATGTCGATAGCTAAAAATAAGACTGCCGGTTTATAGCTATATTTGTCCTATTTATGGCATTTTGCTGCCGATTTTATGGCACGTATTGTTGGCAATCGGAAATTCTTTTATTTTTATCGACATAAATTGGAATACCGTTTTAAAATTATAATTGCCGATTCTCGCAAAATCAGAACGCCGATTTTTAAATAATCATGCCAAATCTCCTAAAATCGGATTGCCAAGTTTAATTCAGTATAAACATTTCAAAAATAGTTTATGCCGATTTATATATCGGATTTTTCTATTATCGATTTTCTCATAATTCATAATTACTATTATTGTCCGGTTTTTTAGCTCGGTATAAACATTTCAAAAATAGTTTATGCCGATTTATATATCGGATCTTTCTATTATCGATTTTCTCGTAATTCATAATTACTATTATTGTCTGGTTTTATTTTATTTTTCCATTTTCGTTAATTGATTTATATTTAATATTTAATATGTATGATATATAATATGTATGCTATTATTTTATAATATATACTGCAATTTATGATATATTTATTATTATTATATTATTATATTGTCCATATTATTATTATTATATTACTATATTGTTCTTATTATTATATTATTATTATGTATAGAATGTTTATATAAAATATATTAAAATCATATTTATCTCGTCATGTTACTTATAAATGGCTATAAAATAACCAGTGCTCTAAAAAAGAGATTAATAGGATAGAAACGATATTAGAGAGTTAATTTATAAACAACGGAATTTAAATCACTCAAAATACAAGCAGTTGATTTTAAATGATGAAACAAATACCTAAATTATGTACGTCTTCTGATATCGACCGGTACTTCTAAGTAAAAGGGACCTTGGTGCTCATCTACTTCTAAATTACCATTATTATCATCGTTTTGTTCTTCATTAGTTCCATCATTTTTATCAGCATTACTATTATTGCCATCATCATTATTATCACCATTACCATTATTGTCATCATCGTTATTATCATCATTACCATTATTATTATCATCGTTATTATCACCGTCGTTATCCTCATCATCATCATCATCATCAGATTCTGGTTCAATCCACCTTGATGATATCCACCAATTAGCCATGTCTTGTGTTGGTCTGCTTTTTTTATCGATATCATCTAGACAGTAACGTTTGCGACTTAACCCAGTTCCGATGCTTACTCCGATCTCGTCCACTCGAAATAAGATTCTTTTAACCTAATGATAAATTTATAACTTATTAGCATAAACGCCTATGTTTTAAACTTTCGCAACTTTACATACTCTAGAAGACCTCCACTCCTTATTGTGAATCTTAATTACAGAATTTGTACTTATCAACCTTCCTGATCTTATGTTATCGTTACGCTCTTCATTTGCCAGAACTTCGTCTTCAGTAGACCATTCATCCGAATGGACTTCTGCGGTATTTACTGCCTTTTCGCAATCTTTAATAAATACTTCCCTAGTCATATTTTCAGGACAACAATCATCTAGAATGCTGTCTTGCGTGAAGATCATGTGTTAGAGACCTTTGTGTCTTCTTATCATTTTCTATTAAAGAGTAAATTAAAATAATTAATAGATTATATACATTGTCATTTTAAATAATGAATTTCACACCTGATCTCTCCTCGACGTCATGTGTTGCCGTTTATTGTGTTCATCTATCTTACCCTCCTTTTTTAATTTCCAAATCTCCCGCCGTGATTTGTGTAGCTGTTTTATTACTTTTAAAAGTTCTGTATCGTATACCTTTAATGAAGGAGGCATCGCTGCTTTGACGGCTGGTAGAAGCTTCTTATTTATCGACTTTTTTTGTTTACTAAATGTCTTTGACGTGTCGAAAAGAATCGACAAATCGAGGTTGTTTATAATATGGATTACCTTATCCTATTTAATATAACACTCATTTTTTAACGATCAATACAAAAGAGAAATATTTAATAAAATAAAGATATATTTACATGAACGGTTTTTTTGAAATTTTTATCAGTTATTGGAGGAAGGGCACGCCGATTCTCTCTGAACAGAACTGGGGATAGGCTTCTATTTCTTGGTCCTTCACTCGTTCTTTCTTCCGTTAGCACTTCCACACGTTTGGTAAGATTTGAAATCATGCTTCTTAATTCGCTGACTTCTCTGTTATTAGCACCTATTATAAATCAGTATTTAATATAAATCATTTAGTATAAAAAATTTTACGTGCAAGTAAGTAAAGAAACGTGAAAGAAATACTACCGCTCACTGGAGGTGAAAAAGAAGGAATTGTTAAAGATAGATCGGTTAAAGATCCTATAACAATAACGTTAAATTGGTATAGTATAAGTAAAATGAAATTTAATTAGCACTAATATAAAACAATATTACTTTTTGTAATTGATCTCCCTCTAGAGACATTTTGATAGTTTCGATTATGTTGAGATTAAGAGCGTGATTGATGTCGATAAGGGGAATGAGAGCGAGATCAAGATCGACGTTGATAGGAACGAGAATGATGGGAACGATGAGAGGAGCGAGATCAATGTCGATGAGAATGAGAATGATGGGAACGATGAGGGGAGCGAGAGCGATGGGAACGCGATCGTTAGGATTCGGAATGATAATAATGAGATTTGGATCGAGATGGGCGAGATCGAGGTTGACGAGTCATTGAGCGAGATTTTGAGCGACTACGAGATCGATTAATATGAGTTTGATGCCGAGATTGATGAGATTGGGAACGGGAATTAGATTCATTTCGTTGAGATCTAATATGAGGATGAGAGCCATCACGAGAAATAGGAATTAAATTTAAAGGTTTGAATTTTCTCATTATGATATTTGATAATTTGATAATTTAAAGATTAAACAAGAAACAAAGGCTCTATATATAACCGTTACTTACGTCTTCTGAACCATTTTTATTATCGTCTGATTAAAATAAAAGATAGATTAAATTAATAAGACTCGTTATCATTTAATAAAATATATTGCTATCAATATTAATTAAAATAAATCAATAAATTAAATAAACTTGATATTATATCGCTTTCAATTAATTAAAATGTATTATTTAAAATAATCAGTAAACTACATTAATTAAATTAAGATAAATCAATCAATATTTAAATATATCAGTAAACTAGATATTATATCGCTATCAATTAATTAAAATATATCAATAAACTAAATATTATAGTGTTATCAATTAATAGAATATATCAATAAATTAATTAAAATATATCAGTAAACAATTAATAATTAAAAATATCAATAAATTAATTAAAATATATCAATAAAGTATATCAATGAATTAATTAAAATATATTAATAAACTAAATATTATATCATTATTATAAATAACATGTCCAAATTAGTAATAACACATTTGAAGCTTGATAAAGTTATACTTACGGAAGCTGGTTTTTCCGACAGGAAATATAATTGGCGAAAAGAAATATGCTTACTTTGTTAAGCCGACGAAAATAAGGTGAAAAATAAGGCGAAAAATATCGTCAACCATTAACGAAAAAAACGAAAGGCAACAAAGAAAATTTGTTGCATCGTACTAAAACGTGGAGAAAAAAGAAAGAAAGCGTGGTAAACGTACGCAAATGTACCATACTCACGAGCAAATTTATAGTAAACGTAAACAAATTGGAAATCACCGATTTGTAGAACGTGCATGGTAAACGCGGTAAATGCAAACAAACTTTATAGCTCCTGCCAATCACGTCAGGTGACATTTATGCACTATCTAGTCACGTGGTATTAACAAACTGTACGTCTGTGCCAACTGCCAAGGGCAAAAGAAGAATTAAAGATTTATTAAAACAATTCTATTAATTAACAAGTAATTTTAACCATGACTGATTGTTAGAATAAACGTATATATGCTATAACTCAACGTATTATTGTAAGCGACTCAATAAAAGATAAAATAATAAATATTTGATATCTCGTTAACAGCTTTAAATGATACTGATGTACTAGAAATTGACGACTTGAAAGAAAATATATAAAAAAAAATGAAATATAGTTTTTCCTAATTTTTGATATATTCGAAAGAATAGGCCAAGTGTTAAATTTTGATGTTGTTGCAGTTGCGAACAACTAAGACACTTTTTTTATAACTCTCGCATTTTGATCTGTGAATAGGAAATTGCTACATCTCTACTTAAATTATTTGGATCTTTCGAATTCGTGATGATATATGAGATTTATTAGTAAGTCGATTGACATGTTTCAAGAATCGGATTAATTGAATTTGAAAAAATTTTCTAGTATAATTATACCCCTTAATACCAAATTTAATTAGAGAATTAGCAAAAATAAAATTATATTTTAGTATTTGATAAAATACATTGGTCTTGACATCATTGTCATGTGTTATTATCAAAATAGCTTAATTACCAAGCTGTGCCTTGACAAAAATGGACCAAGAATCGGGATTGCCAAACCAATTAGATTGATTTGCAATTCCTTAAAAAAAAAAAAAAAAAAAAAAAAAAAAAAATGTCGGAATCTCTAGATACAAGAACCAGAACCAAAGTGCATTGTTTCTGTAAAGAATGTAACGGTAAATTGGTTGATCCAAGGACTAAACTGAAACATGAGTTAAAATATAAATTAAAATCTAATGCGAATAATAATTTTGGTAACAATTATCAAGAAGGTTCTTCAAATGTTATATCATCTGATACTGTTGATGAAGATGTAATGGAATGCGACCCAATACAAGGGATAAATGATACATCACCTGATATAACTGAACAATTATCTGAAGATATTGAACAATTGTCTGAAGATATTGAACCATTGTCCGAAGATACTGAACCATTACTCACAAGAAACTATTTTTTTTTAACAAAGAAGACACCTATACATGAATCGGCAAAACATCGAACGATAAAGAAAGGAAAAATATCCGATCTTGTTCTTGAAAATTTATTATTGGATAATGTAAGAAACGAGAATGATCAAGACGGGGATTCTGAAGATGATGACGATAAAAATGGAGATACTGAAGATAGCGATTCTAATTATTCCGATGATTATGAAGATGATGACGATGAGGAAGTCAATTTTGCATCAACAGATTTCGATGACGGCGAACCAATTCTTCCTAACATTAACATTAATGATAATTATACTTGGACTATTTTGTGGATATTACAATATCAACAACGATTTAAACTTTC
Organism: Rhizophagus clarus; assembly: GCA_015698045.1. Taxonomy (NCBI): domain Eukaryota; kingdom Fungi; phylum Glomeromycota; class Glomeromycetes; order Glomerales; family Glomeraceae; genus Rhizophagus; species Rhizophagus clarus. Next base: position 96,362 of record BLAL01000026.1, read on the forward strand.
CAATGTAGCTATAGATTCTTTGTTCAAGTTCTTAAGATTTTTTCTTTTGACAATAGATGAAAATAAATTTTCATCTTTTCCTTCCTCTTTATATATGGCTAAAAAGGTGTTGGGGATATCCACAACGATAATTAAATATGCAGCCTGTGACAGATGTCACAAATTGTATGATATAAAAGAATTATTAGACAATACTGAAATACCAACTTGCAGTTTTGTAAACTATCCAAATCACAGAATAGAACGATTTCGACAACAATGCAATAACCCTCTATTAACGAAAATAGATAGTAATAATAGTAGTAATAATCCCATTTTCCGTCCGATAATGACATTCCCGTTAATAAATATTAAGCAACAATTGACCCTTTTTTTAATCGCAAAAATTTTGAAATGTCATGTCGGAAGTGGTCAGAAAGGAAAAACGGAACTGAAGCTTTATTCGATATCTATGATGGTAGGGTCTGGAAAAGTTTTACAGATGATGATGGTGCGCTGTTTTTTACAAAAGAATTTGCCGATACTCATATCGGATTAATGTTAAATATGGATTGGTTCCAGCCATTCGTAAATTCACAATATTCTGTTGGTGTGATTTATGCTGTTTTTTGTAATTTGCTGCGTAATGAACGCTTCAAGCCACACAATATTCTCACACTAGCAGTAATGCCTGGTCCGAAAGAACCAAGCCAACATGAAATTAACAATTATTTGTATCCGATCGTTAACCAGTTAAATCGTTTGTGGAATGGCTATTTTATAAAAACAAACGAACACAACAACGGTCGATTTGTCCGTAGTGCAATCATTGGCTGTTCTAGCGACGTATCTGCGTCTCAGAAATTATGTGGTTTCATCTCGGCTCGTATTGCATGCTACCGATGTTACAAATCGGCAAATTTTATAAACAATCAACCAAATTTTGGGGGGTTTGCAGATTTAGACGACTGGTTTGTTGAGTGAGATATTAATGAAATAAGAGAAAAAGCAAGTGAGTGAAAACAATGTGCAACTGAAGAAGCACGAAGAGCCCATGTCTCTGAACATCATGTTCGCTGGTCGGAGATATACCGCTTGCTTTATTTTAATCCTGTTCGCTTTTGCGTGGTTGATCCTATGCATTGCCTTTTTCTCAGTGTTGCGAAATGGATCGTAACAAAACTCTGGATAGGCGAAGGTATATTAAATAACGAAAAGCTCAAAATTATGCAAGAGAGAGCTGACATGATAAAGTTCCCAAGTGACCTTGGACGCCGCCCTGTCAGAATAGCTACCGGTGAAGGATTCTCAAGTTTCACAGCGGACATGTGGAAAACCTTCATGTTAATTTTTGCAATACCTATCACATGGAGTTTCCTTGGATACATCGACCGAAAAATTCTTGCATATTTCGTGCGCGCTTGCAAGATCTTAACAAACCGAGAGCTACAAAAAAATATGTTAAATGAAGCGTTTACAAGACTGATAGAGATGAACAAATTAATTGAACAAAAATATGGTCAAGAAAAAATAAGTCCTAATCTACATCTCTGTCTCCATATCTGTGAATGCGCATTAGACTATGGTCCTTTGTCCTCATTCTGGTGTTATAGCTTTGAACGGATGAACAGAATTTTAGGTACGTGATTTAATTTTTCCGATTTGAAAATCGCAATGTTATTAATTATTTTTAAAAATTGTAGGTTCTTATAATAATAGCAGACGTAATATTGAACCTGAACTACTAAGAATTATGTCCGAAAATACAATCCTTCAATACTTCCTCTCAAATTGTGACAACGATCACTTATTTTCCTCCTTGGAGATAATAGAACCAAGAAAATCTGTTGGCAGCTTGGCTGCACTTGATGATTTTACGAGCGATGAGTATCAAAATTTTATAAGACTATCTCTTATTGAGGAAGATTCGGCTTATGGAACGGAATGTTTTCCTGGGTTGCTAATGAAACCGCGCAAAGAAACTACCCTTCCAAACCAAATTTTGGACCTACTGGTAGAATTTTATAATAGTTTGTATAATGATTATTGTTTCATCTCCATCTACTCTATAATAGGTTCAAATAACGGTACTGTCGTAAACCCTAGAATTATACAATATGGGAGAATAAGAATTGGGGCGGACATATATGGTTCTGTTCAGGCTGCTCGTCATGAAAAATCCTCATATATATTAGCTCGATTTGTACATTATGATGGATCGATCGATGTTTATCCCGGTCAAGTACAATTTTATTTTGAGCATACTATTCATTTAAATAGTTCACGATCATTAACCCATTCATTAGCGTTAGTCAAATGGTACAAACCGGTTTAAGATCATAGTACAAGATATTATTGCCAAGTAGATAACGACATAAAATCATGTAATATGGAATTATGGACAAATGAGTTTTATGATATGAGAAGAGACAGTATTATACCCATACATCATATAATAGGAAAATTCATTAAATGTAATTTTGATACTGGGACGAGAAAAACAAAAGAATATATGGCTGTGATTCCTTTAAATAAAAAAATTTCGTTTTAAAAACTTTATATAATATAAAATGAATTATATGTAAAATCGGAATGGCGAATTCAATTATAGCATTTGTATTTGATTAAATTATAACAATCATTTTTTTTTGGCACAAGAATAACGATAAAGGTTACATATACCGTAATTAATTCTAACCGCGTGAAAAATCAGATAATTCAGATAACAAGAGATCTTATTTTGAGCCGGCAAAGTTGTATTACAAATCGGTCTTTTATTACGGCATTACGATACAAGCACCATACTTTGTGATTAATAACTCTAATCATGTAATAATTTTTAGACATCAAAGGTTTATTTTATTTTAATTAAATATCACATAAAGTATAAAACAATTATTCTGGCTATATAAATACATTTAAGGCCGGCAAAGCTGTATTGCAAATCGGCCCTTCTTATTTGAAAAGGGTAACAATTACATTAAATTAATACGGCACTTATTCAAAAATGTTTAAAAATGTTGCAACTTAATTCTCCAATAATCATCATTGTTATAATCAAGTTACTTACGACTTAAGCCTACTTTGATTATAAATAAAACGGCACTTTGCACAGACAGAGCTCATGATATATGAGTTATCCCATCATGCCTATTTTACCCCTTGATAAAGGATTTTCGTTGCATGTACTTTCCTAATCAATGATAATCAAAGTTACTTACGACTTAAGTCTACTTTGATTATAAATAAAACGGCATTTCGCACAGACAGAGCTCATGATATATGAGTTATCCCATCATGCCTATTTTAACTATGATTAAAGAATTTACATTATTATTGTAAATATTTTACTCATAAGTCATAATGATATCTATTTAGACTTCGACGAATAATGCGACAGAGGAGGCGGAATTATCATAACCAAAATTCGAAGCGAGAGGTCTATGTATAGTAAATAGATCATCAACTTTGGTACCAGAGTTATTTACAAACTTTAGGTGGCCACCTAGCCCACCTTTCCTATAACACACTATGCACGACAGCAAACGGTATAGGAGGCAGACTCTTCTTTCAGAAAGGAAGTTTTTTTTTAAAAAAAAAAAAAAATAGTACAATTAAATAGCGTTTAATTAAATGTGATTAATTAACTTTTTAGGAATAGGCCTTATCAATGCGATCTCATCAGTTTCGATTATCACTGTTCAACCTTATGAATACTTCAGTTATTGTTTGTGAAATCGAACCAACTGGGAATTCAATGTACAAAACAAGTAGAATATTTAGAATAGTATCTTATATTTATTAGTATAATAAATAATTTCAAAAATCCTATGATGTAAAATTACGAAATATTACAATTTAAATATCGGCAAAGGCTATTTTAAATAGAGTAAAATCTTTATTCGACCTGTGTCAAAAGCGGTAAAGTTTACACTAAATATAATATCTCCAGTTTAAATATCGGCATTTAATTAAAAAAAAGGTAAAAATCGGCCGCTAAAATCGGCATTTCTGGATGAAAAATCGGAAGTTAACAAAAATCGGCAAAAAATTAGTAAAATAATCGGCAAAGCCTTATTGAAGTCGGCAAGTGAATTTTAAATAAGATAAAATCCTTTATTCGAACTATACGAAAAGGGTAAAGTATATAATAAATATAATATCTCCAGTTTAAATATCGGCATTTATTTAAAAAAAGGTAAAAATTGGCCACTAAAATTGGCATTTATGACTGAAAAATCAGAATTTAACAAAAATCGGCAAAAATAGATATAGCTATACTAAAATAAGCAAAATTTGGCATATTCTATATTGAAGTCGGCAAGGCTATTTTAAATAAAGCAAAATCCGATTTTTTTTCATTCGACCTGTGTCGTATATGATCTCTTCTTCTTGTACTTCTTCATACCATCGTAACAAAGCAAGATTTACTGGCTCTTTTAAACCTTTTGCAGAAAATTCCAATAATAAAAGTGCCTAAATTTAATTCAGTTAATAACATGTCATCATGATAAAAATCTTAATAAAAAATTTTAAGCATATCATACCTTTCCATACCACGCAGTTTCTTCGGAAGAGACTACTACATCACTGAACCATTCATTACCATAAAAGGTTCCTGCTGTTCAGATAATATCAGTTGATTCAACAGCTACACTAGAATATATTTTAAAATGCCCAGATTCATAATCATATTCTAACTCATTTTCCGTCAAAAACTCTTCAAAACCTGCATGAAGGTTATCAAACCCTTCTTTATACAGATGATGGATATCGGTGTCTTGTTTTATTTTAGAAACTGTTGTTTCAATTTCAGTAAATTTGAACTCCCATAAAAGATTTCAAAATCCACTAGATCTCCTTATTGTAGGTTTTTTTTGTTTCAAGGATAAATATTGACATCGCACTTATCGTATCAAATTTAAATTAATCGATTAAAATAGATTATGACGAAACAGATCATATAACATTACCGTAGTTAACATTTGTGAAATATAATTTCTTTTATTTGTCATTCAATATGGAGTTTTAACGCTCTTCTTATGCAAAGTTTCATATGTTTCTGTTGACATCCCATTCATCAAACCATAAAGTCAAATTGACGGAATTACATGATAATGAAGCACGTGAAGTTTAGGTATTTTACAGCGACTTGGAAAATATTCGGCAAATATCGTTACAAATTCTTGACAGAATTCAGTTATTAACGTCTAGTAATAGTAGTAATAAATTTTTAAAAAACTGAAATTAAATACTAATTAAAGATTTGGTTTAGAATTAATAATCGATATTTACCTCTAATTCTGTTAACTCGGTATCCGTAAATGACTCCTGACGCAACTTCATATACATTACCAAATATTTATGAAAAATGTTGCACAGTCTCTTATATGGTATTCCACCTTCTTTATAATCATCATATAAATTATCTATAACGAAAATAATCACTTTCATTATATTATGATAATCATTGGCAGTAAATTTAGATATATTTTTCAATCTGTTTTTTAATATTATTAAGCCTGGATATCGTGGGATTGCGCACAATCTGTGGTCTATATCTTTTACTGCTCTATTGCTGACCTTTCAGTATAACAATTCACGAGTAAATTCTATGAGATACTTTGTTACTCTAAGGTCGAGTAAATGCATACGATCTGGAGCAGTCGCCTCATAAATATTAAAATCGTCAAAATCCCAAAAATAATTAAACTCCTTATGAATCAAAAATTCACTTGCTTGATTCTCACTAATAGCTAGTTTCATCTTTTCTGGAGTTCGTAAATCAATATGAGATAATGCCATATTATTAAGATCTTCGTTATTTATCAAGCAATAATAACATGGTCGTTTAGAAGTTGATGGAAGATATGTTACGGTAAATGCTCCTGCTTCCGCCATATCAGCAAGGATAACTGATAATTTTGGTGTAAATGGATGTATTTTATTTTGAACAACTAAATACATGTCATTTTGATTCATTATCGGCGATAATAATATTCAGAGACATCTCTGAAAAACGAGTCTCTATAATCTTCGGAAAAACTCAGAATTCCTTGTAGTATTATCTTTTGCTTTCAATTTTGGCAAATAACCAACAAGTACTTTAGCGTTAGGTTTATTTCGCTGCCAATTTGGTATATTTCCGAGTGAAATATATATAGGATGTTCAGAAGTTTTGCCCAGATGATCACAAGTTGTGGAATCGGCATAGATTATTATCAATAATAATTTGTTATCGACAGGAATTTTATTTTCCGTGATATACCACCAATTACTTTCGAATTGTTCACCATAAGTCTTAATCAATGTATTGTGATTTTTATACTTAAAAACAAATTCTTCATTCATTTCAGATTGAAGAAGCAGAACTTTAATTCCATGAATTATCGGTTGATAATAAAAAGAATAATCTTTATCCTAGAATTTCGTGATAAGGACTTTTTTGAATTTTATATAAGAAAATTCGTTAACATCAGGAAATCTACGACCTTCCTTAGTATTTATTGGTAATGGGTTTTTTTCGGCCTCTTGTCTGCTTTTATTGATTAACTTAATTATCTTATCACCGCAAGAATTAGATAATTGATATTCCATAACAATTTCTATGAATTTACGATAAATGTCATTCGGCCATTCAGTGTTAGGTGGATGTGTTTTGTCTCTTATTGCATCATCTAGTGTGGTCCCACAAAAATCTTTAGTATCGATAGATAACGAGTATGTTAAGTCAACTTCATTATCCTCATTATCGTCATCATCAAATTCACCACTTTCCTCATTTGACTTATCGTTGTCATCAAATTCCCCACTTTCCTCATCTGATTCTTCAGAAATTTGTAAATTTTCATGAGATTCTACGGGTTGTTCTAATGTTATTTTCGATTCAGATTCGTCATCTTTCATTGAAAGATCATCATCCCAGAGACCGGATTCTTCATGATATGGCACTTTTGATAAAGATGTGTCTGCAATACCCTAATTGCGGATTAATTGCGATTTGCGATATTGCGGAACATTGCGGATTTTGAAGAATAATTATTCGCAAATCCGCAATCGCAAATAATCCACAAATCTGTAAATAATCCGCAAATCTGCAAATAATCCGCAAATAATCTGAATAATCTCAAAAATTATGATTGACTGTAGATCATCTTCACATAATCATTTTTTTTTGTAAAATATTCCCACCGAAGCGAAAAAAAATTTTCTCGCCAGAATACGGGAATATTATTTCCAAAATCCAATTAAAATAATAATAATATATCAGATTATTCAGCCATAATCAATACATTATTTTAATAATTATATATATCATTGTATCAAAACTCATTCTATCAAACGTATCACAATATACAATTACGTATTAAAACAATCGCGTTATCAAATGTTATTATTTGATCAATTAAATAAATATCAGTTTTTACAGTTTTTAGTACCCCAATTGCTTTCTTCCCTCTTCATTTTAAAAATAAAAAATAAAGTATCAGCTTTTAAAATATTGAATAAATATATTAGAAATGTCAAAAACATCCTGTTCAGTTCTCAATTCAAAAATTTGCGGGAAAAAAGTTTATTTACCCGACGATGATGAAAGCTTAATTTCAACAGCACTTTCTCTTGTTTGGACAAAGACGAATAAAAAAATTGATTCGTGTACTTTTGAGCAAGATAGAGTAAGAATGTCATATAAAAAAAATGAAGGTCGTATATATTTTGATCTGGAGGAATCGTTGTCAAATTTTACATTTATCGATAAGCTATATGATAATTTTGTCCCCTTCCCCTTTATTTTGTTTCTGTCTATTTTTTGGTTTTGGACAACTTTGTCCACTTTTTTCGTCTCTGGACAACTTTGTCCACTTTTTTTTTCGACTTTGTCCTTTTTTTTTCGTCTCTGGACAACTTTGTCCATTTTTACTTCACTTTTTTTTTCGTCTGGACAACTTTGTCCACTTTTTTTTCGCTTTTTTTTTTCGTCTGGACAACTTTGTCCACTTTTTTTTCACTTTTTTTTTCTGTCTCCGGACAATTTTGTCCATTTTGTAAACTTATGAATCATGTTAATTTAATCTTCGCAATTAAATATAACCAAATTTATTTATATACTAAAAGTGGACAATTTTGTCCACTTATTCGCAAATTTGCAATAATGTAAATTATTTGCAGATTTGCAGATTATTTGCGATACTATACGGATTTGCAGATTATTTGCGGGTTTGCAGATTTGCGGGTTATTTGCGGTACTATAAATTATTTGCGGGTTTGCGGATTATTTGCGGATTTGTGGAATATTTGCGGGTTTGCGAATTACTAAGCGCAATTGATTTCCAAAACCCGCAATATTGCGGATTTTGGAAATCAATTGAGGACCCATCTTTAACTTTTGATACTTCTTTATCATCATCATTCCAGAGATCAGGTTCTTTGTGTGGCATGTTTGATTGAAAGGTTACTTCTTCATCTTCGTCAATATATTGATGCTTGTCCGAAATATGTCATTTTAATGCATAAATTGACGAAAAAGTATATGAACAATATGAACATTTATAGGTCATTTTGAGTGACTTTAGCGATAGTAAACGGAACCAAATTTTATGAAAGTGAATTTGTTGCCTGAACAAAACTAGTAAAAATGGAATTTATTGCCTGAACAAAACCAAAAAATGATGTAATATATATATTTCATTATTTTAGCTTTACTAGTAGTAGACGACGATCAGTTTTATTAGTAAACAATACAAATATTTTTAGACTTTTCTTAATTGTATTGTTGATCTATTTAATTTTTGAATACAACAATTAAATATGCATCGTTATATCTCGATTAATTGTATTGTTTTGTATTGTTAAATTTTCAAATAATTTATTTAATTTTGAGTAATTGAAAGAGATCGATACCATTTACTCTATGATTGGATATTTTCAGTTAACTAATGTGTATTGTTACCGTATCTCTCGAATTTATTTACAAATAATTAATATGCATCGTTATCCCTCGAATTTATTTACAATTAACTAATATACATTGTTATCCTTTGAATTTATTTAATTTTAGAGTACAATTAACACTAATGTGCATTGTTACCGTATCCCTCGAATTTATTTACAAATAATTAATATGCATCGTTATCCCTCAAATTTATTTACAATTAACTAATATACATTGTTATCCCTTGAATTTATTTAATTTTAGAGTACAATTAACTAATATACGTCATTATCCCTTGTTTAATCCATTTAATTTTGAGTACAATTAACTAATATGCATCGTTATCCCTTGTTTAATCCACTTAATTTTGAGTACAATTAACTAATATGCATCGTTATAATATTTTAATTATGCATTACAATTAATAACACGTCGCTATAATAATTTAATTAGTATGCATTATAATTATTTACGCGTCACATCGAGTTTTACTGATCTAAATAGTTTATCAAACTTTAGAAAAGTTTATATATAGGATACTTTTTCAACCTTTTTTTTAAACTTTTTTTATCTCTGATTTTACATTCAAATCTTCTTCAATCTTTTTTCGTCTGCTTCTTCTTCAATCCTTTTTCATCTGCTTCTTCTTCAATCCTTTTTCGTTCGCTCCTTTTTCCACTTTATACTAAATTTTTCTTCACTCTTCTTTAGTCTAACCATTTATATCTTTCTTTTTTTACTAATTTGTTTCAAACCTTTTTTAAAAAAATGCCAAAAAAACGAAAATATTCCACTAGAGCTAACAAAGATAAACAGTCTCAGGAATCAAATAACAAATATAATAATGAACAAGAAGGCCCAAGAAAAATCGTAAAGCGGAAAGATACTTCGCAAGCTAAAGAGCCTGCTAAAGAATCAGATACTATTAGTTCACAAGCTAAAGAGACAGCTAAAAAATCAGATACTAGTAACCAGGGATTAGATAGTGATCAAGAAGAAATGGAAGTAGTAGCGGAATCTTCGCAAACTACACCACTAGCAGAAGGTAATGATCCATATATATTTATTATGATTTATTAGATATTATGTTAATAAACCTTTCATAATCAATCATTTATTTTTTAGATAACACTCGAAGGATAAAGGAATATATTTCTAAACAACTCAAAACATACGGCAGACAATCAAAGCAAAGTAAGTGATAATTTCCAGACTCGAAAATTGTCGACATTTCATTTCAATTTACATCTATTACACCTAATACAATTTACTGAGTTAATACATTAACGTCAGCTGGCGATGAACATTCTGAAACACTTGTACCAGAAACAAATAGAGAAAATGTACGGCGCAGTAGGCCGACCATGCCAGCTGTTGAGCATGGAAGAAGCTCGTCAACTATAACTGCAGAAGAAACACCAGAGATCAATGTCCAACCTCCTAAAAGCAGAAAAAGTTGCGAAGACATGCTTATAAAACAAGGTAGGCAAATACGAGCTCTATATGAATTACATAAAGAGACGCTCAAAAAAGTCGGATGGATCCAGAATCAGATTAAGTTGCAAAATGAGAAAAAGAAAAAAATTAACCTAAGCGAAAAGGTCTTCAATGTAAGTTTCTAACGAAAACCTGGTGCTATTCTCTCTTATACCATCCGTCACCAAATCACAACATAATTGCAATTATTTATTATTACACACTAATATAGGAAGGTTATAACTCGGTGTGCAATAAATCCTTTCCGGACAATATGTGACCTACCTTTAAAAATTTTAAGTTGGAGCTCGAAAGTTGGCTAAATCAACATCATCCTGATTATCTTCGTGAAGTAGGTTATAGAGAGTGGATGAACGCATTTTCAGAACGCCATCATTCTATGGTGATTATCATTAATAATCGTAATCATAACTGTTGTGTTTAATTTAAATTTTTCGATTATCATTATGGATTTTTTATTTTCTTTTATAGCTCATGCGAAAAATGAAAGATATGAAAGGAGTACACGTTGCAGCAGTGAAAAGCGCTATTTTTAAGGAATTCGGTCTACAATCAATAAGTGGTAATAAACAAAAAAGCCTGCAAGATATAACGAGCTGGAAAAATTTACCACAAGTTAAAGAGTGTTATAATAAGTTATATGATGATAACGATAATATAATCGAAAATATAACAAAACTCGTATTTCCTGCAATATCTGATACCGACGAGTCATTTCAGAATATCTATATTTATACGTCAGCGATATGCGATATAGTATTGAATCCTAGCTACCCTGACGTAGAGTGCGGGAAAAAACCTCAAGAATGACGATATCAGAAATTTAAGGTATGTGGCTGTTATTTAAACCAATTTATATAATTTGAAATCTATTCAATTAGATAAAATTCAAATTAATACTTTATTAGGATTTATTTGAAAAAAAAGGAGGTTTTACTATATACATGACACGCAGGAGATATTGAGGGAAGAAGTTCTGGAAATCCCGAAAATAGGCTCTTTTGAAGAGGAGGAGAAAACAGATGTAATTCTCAGAGGTGATGATACATTAATGACGTTGCATGATGACTTGTTTTATGATGATTAGCAATTATTCATAGGTTGGAAAGTGATGTTTTATTTTAAGATGGCATACTAATATTTTATAATTAATTATAATTATTATCATTATGAATTTTATTATGAATTTTATTATTATAAATAAATAAATAAATTTACGTTAGTAATCGCAATAAATATTTTCAATATTTATCATTTGAATTTTCTTGATTTTTATCATATGAAATTTTCTTGACTTTTATCGTTTAGGCTTAATTCCGATAAGTAATCATCTTTTCCGTATCGATACTACTTGACGAGTCCAATTATTATCGATAGATATCATGTGACCTTTCCATCGATATATATCTCTATCGATATTTGTCATTTTAGTTAAATTCTGATAATTTGTCATTATTTACCCACATCGATACTACTCGACGAGTCTGATTATTATCGATATATATCATGTGACCTATCCATCGATATATATCCCCTAAAAAAATTTCCCGATGAAGTCTTTATTTTAATGTAATATAGTAAAATAAGTACATAATTAATAAATAAAAAAGAAAATCATGTAATTTATAAAATTGTATAACATAAATGTTTAATCAGAATTATTTGATTTATGAATACTATTTAAATGTTTAGCATTTCTTTTAAGGAATATCAATTTTTTAAATAAACTAGGACTAATTCTTATTCTTTTTGCAGTTAATAAATTTTCAGTATCTGAAAATAGTCGTTCACTTACAGTTGAACAAGCATAAGCTGATAAGTATTTCTTAGCAAGAAAACTTAAAATGGGAAATTTTTCCTCTCGTTCATGCCACCAAATAAAAGAATTGCTTTCAAGATCAATTTCTTCTAACTGAAAATACTCATCTACTTCATCATAAGATCGTGTAGAAGGTTTTCTTAAACTAGCTAATAAAGCATTTTTTTCTTTTTTGCTTGACTTCTTATTGGTTGAATAGGTTGAGATGTTGGATTAGTATGCATTTCATTATACTTTTTACGCAATAAGTTTTTAATTTCATTCCCTTTTTCAGATGAGACAAATGATAAATCTTTCATTTTTGGATCCAAAAGGCTTGCAAGCAAGACATCTGTCTTAATAAGATTTTTTCAATAATAATTTATTGATATATAAAGAGCTGATTTAATTTTATTCAATATGCCTCGTATATTTATAGGATTTTTTAGTTTGAGCTTTTGTGAATTAGCTGTAAATTGTTGGTCATCATCATCTATAATATCATCAAAAGCTGTTTCTTCATCTTGAAAATTAATATCTAAATTGGAAAATGAATATATTAAATATTAAAATTATTGTAAAAACAAAATTATTAAATATTTATTTTAATTACCATAATCATGATTAATATTATGTGAAGCAGGAGGTGCAAATTGTTTTTTAATTTGAGTTAAAATTGGATTTATTATAGAAAATGTACAATAATTACTGCCTCCTAAAAGATCTGTAGCTTCTGTAAAAGGTCGTAAAATTGGTCTTAAGTCTCTTAACAAATCCCATTTATCTGAACTTAACATTATACTTTGTAGTGTTTTGTAATCTTTTTTTGAATCTTGATCAAACTGTGATCTTAACGTATTTAATACTATATTAATATGATTTTTAAGTAATAGTAATTTATTCTAAGTCATATAAGAGAAATTCCAGCGGGTGGGTGTATCAGCAATAGTATGCAAATATGCTGATGTATTGCTTGGATCCTATTAAAAATTATATAAATTAATAATTAATTAATTAAAATTAAAAGATTTAAGATATATTTAATTAAATTTACAATTATATCTTATTCATCTTGTTCATTATCTTCTTCTTCATTTTGGAGTGCTATTTCTCTTTTTAATTCATTTAGTAAACCTGAAAATGTTTTTTGAGCATCTTCAAGATGTTTACTCTGCTTTGGTCTCATGAAAAAATCAATTAATTGCTTGGTTCTTACTATTAAAATCTCTGCTGGTTTCATACCTTTACTTATAATAAGTTGTAATGTATATGCTGTACATCCTAACTGTTCCACCCCTTCCATATCTTGAACACATTTTTTCATATTACTAGCATTATCTGTAGTAATAATATAAACTTTTTCACGAATATTCCATTCATTTAATATATTTACTAAAGTATCTTTTATGTATGCAGAAGTATGCGGATATCTTACATAGGCTATATCAAGAGTAAATTCACATAATTTAAAGGATTGGTTGATATATGAACATGTTACTCCTAAATAACTCTGTTGATTACGTACAGTCCAAAGATCCATTGTTAAAGAAATAGATGTTGCTTATACTGATAACATATCTTTAAGTTGAGGAAAAGAATAATTATATGTTTCATAAATAATTTTTCTAACAGTCTCTTCACAAGGCATCATAAATGCTGGATCAAGTTCATAAATAAAACGCTGAAATGCTTTACTTTGTATTATATGTATAGGCAATGAATCTGAAATTATCCAGTCTACTAAAAATTGTCTTAATTCTTTTTGTTGTTGTTTAGTATATCTTTTTCCTTTTCTTGGTGTTTCAGTTTGAACAAGTAGCTAAAGTTCAAATATAAAATTAATAAACAATATATAAATCATATAATACAATAATACACATTAATATATTAACCTTTCCAGATTATATTATGTTATGTTTTGAATGCAAATACAATATGGCATTTCCAGTTAATGAGTCTTTTCTAGCATATTCAGTATCACAAATATCTGATAATGGACCTTCTTTTACTTGACACACCATAAATAATACATTAATACATTTCTTCCCTTTTCTAACTTCTTTAGTTTCTTTTTTAAAGTATTGCCATATCTAACTTGTTAATTTTCTAAGTTTGTTGTTTTTGAAACTATCTTCTTCAACTGATAACATTGTTCTGGAATATGAAATTATTTAATGGAAAATTTTTTTAAATATAAAAATTTTGTATTTTTTTTTTTTACACGTAACTTTTTATAATTTTTATTGTTAATGGGGAATTTTTTTTAAATATAAAAATTTTGTAACTTTTTTATATGCAACTTTCTTATTATTCTTCATTGTTAATGTGAAAATTTTTTAAATTTAAAAATTTGTATCTTTTTCACATGAAACTTCCAATTATATTATTTTACATTGTTGTACATATTGTATTGTTATTATGTATTCACATGATAAAATAATTTAAAAGATTATCAATGCATATAAATAAATTTGTGTAATAAATCTCAAAATATATTTAGGATATCCTCGGATATCTGTGGTAATACAGATGACCTGTTAAAAATTTAAAAAAAGATTATAGATATCCCCAGATATCCTCAGATATCTGTGGTAATACAGATAATCTGTCAAAAATTACAGATAATCTGGATGATCTATCACAGATAATTTTAATCCCCTATCATCTGATCCGTTTACAAAAATCTTATCCATTATCTGAAAAAGTCAGATATTCAATCACAGATACAAATGAGGGATAGGCGGATTGTAACACTAGTCTAAAGTGGAGCAGATTTGACCAGAATTACAGCATTAAGAATTATAAATGTGACAAATAATGGGCATAATAAATAAGTTTTACTAATCAAAAAAATTCTAAGTTCCTAGAATACTTAATAAAAATGAGAAAGTAAAGAGTATAATATCAGGTGACAAATATTTTACTATGATCACATGATTCTGCTCCGCTTTAGAATTTTATTATACTAGAATTATTATTTATTAGGTCTGATTAAATGTAATAAGAAAAAAAAAATTATGCATAAAAATTTTACTCTGAACTACACACCAGTTTACCAGTTTCTTAGTTTTAGTAAATCAAAGTGGTTAGTTAATTTTGATCACCATTTATATAATATATACTGTATAATAGTATTTATATTTAATATTATTATTTAATATTACATTCAAATACATTAAATTATTTAATAAAAATATTTGAAAAGCATGTTAATAAAAATGCATAATGGTGGATGTTTGATATTGGAAGTACTTCATATAGAATAGAAGCAATTATTATGTAATTCTATCTTTATCTAATAAATGTTTGTATGCTTCAACAGGAATCTGAACAATATATAAATATGGGGTCTTTGCAATAAAAAGGTACGAAACTCAAAAAAATTTTTAAATTTACTTTATATGCTAATTATGTTTTTTATGCTAAAATAAGTGTAAATTTAATATTAATTAAATTTTTATTTTTTTGAGTTTCGTACCTTTCTATTGCAAAGACCCCATATATTAGATTTGAGTTTGTTTAATAATCATATAAAAAAAAACCCTATGTAAGACTTTTATTTACTTATTTTAATATAAAATTTTTAGTTGGTTAGATATTTAAATGCGTAGCTAAACTTATTTTTATTTCAGTTCAGTAATTGTATTTGCGTAGCAGAACCCCTTATTTGTATAACAAAGATTTTCATATATATATATAGAGAAAATTTTAATTTCTCACATATATCAAAAAAAAATTTTTACAAAAAATTTTTTTAATCTGATACTTCTTTCTATTATTTTACACATTTTAATTTTATAAACACAATATTGTATTTAATATTTATAAAAAAAATCATGTTTTTATAATAATATTATCATATTTTTATTTTTTGTTTACTAATTTTACTCATATATAAAATGAATTTTAGCCAATTGAAATTACCTTTTTATGTTTAAGTAAATTGTTCAGCAGTTGTAAAAAGTATTTGTATTTCGATTTTTATGATTCTAAGTATAATATTTGTGAAGATAATTATATTTTTTAAACAGTACTAACTCCAAAAAATTTTTTTTTTCTCTTTTAACTTTAGGATGTAATAATATCACTTTAGTCAAATGAAATTACTTTTTTATGTTTAAAAGGTTGTTTAGTAATATTAAATCTACCTGCTTATAAATTTTTATAATGATTGGACTAATATTTGTGAAATATTGGCTATTTTTGTATTATTAATTTTTTTGCGAAAATCCGTTTTGCAACTTTGGAATGTGATTTCACCACTTTGGTCAAATGAAATTGCCTTTTCGCTTAAGTAAAGTTATTCAGCGAGATTGAATCTACCTACAGTAAAAATTTTAGAATGATTGGATTAATATTCGTGGAATGCGACCAACTTTTGTACTTTCAATTATTTATTGTTTAAGTGATTTTAATTTTAAAGTGTAATTTTTTTCATTTTAAATCAACTTGTTAACTAGTGAATTAATTTCACAATTTTTTTTCACAATGATATAAAAAATTAATTTACTATTACTATATATATATTTATTATAATTAAATTATAAAATAATTTGCTTATTGATCATAGTAAATTTTGAAATTTTCATCTGACCTATATATATATTGTTTGGGATCCTGCTTTAACACAAAAAAAAAAAATAAAGATGCATAAAAAATATTCCTTTGGAATGTCATAAAAAATTAGTAAATAACATATCTAGTGTTATTACTGCAAATATAGATATAATTTATTATTAAAATTTTATTTAAATGAAATTATTAAATAAAGGTATTATGAGTTTATTTAACTGAAAGTTTATTTTCACCATATTGTATAAAAGTGGCCAGATAATTTTGATCACCCTCTGTATAGTGGAATAATTGATATCAATAAAATTATACTTAAAAAATTTCCACAATATATTCTAATGCGCCTACTTTCTTCCCACCTTATAATGGCTATTTAGATGGAGGAGTCTTGTAGCCAGGTTTAACTGTATATACTTCACGTATATTTTTTGTATGTTTTCAACAAAAAATATATATAAAAGTGTATACAATCAATCTAATAAAATCTAGCAAATATCCTATATAATTATTGTTATACATACAGTATACTACTAAACAGACGGATGAACCAGAGCATAATTATAATATATTTTTAGATTTTGGATTTTGGATTTTTGCAATCAATAAATTTTTGAAAAAAAAATTCAAAGTAGAAATTCAGGTAAGAAAAAAAATCCGTATTTATACTTTTTACAAATAACGATTTTGGTAATTAATTTTTATTAAAAAGGAAGGAAGCCTCAGATTCCGAAAACATTAACGCGGAAAAGTTATCGGATATGAACCGGACTGTCCGACGTCCCCTAGACTAAGATAAAAATGAATTCCAGAAAATCATCAGAATAAAATAATTTATTAAAAAACACGAACACGAATTTTATTTGAAATAATGCAAAAATGTTAAAATTTTTTAATGTTCATTATTCTGCAACCGAATATCCAACAATCTAAATAATTTATAGTTATGAATAGGAATAATTTTTTTTTTGTATATCTACGTTGAATTTCGACCTAAATTATTTACTAATATTATTATTATATTTTACAAATCTTCATGTACTGGTGGTTCTTCGTGTGAAGGTGGAGCTTGACCGTCAGAATATAATTTAGTAGTTATTGGATTAACGATAGATTGTAATTCTTCTCGTTTTTCATCAAAATCTTCCTTGGTCGCAGAATTTGAATGATCATTCAGCCAATCTTCGACCGTCTTGATTGCATCTTTAATAGTTTTCTTGTCATCATCGCTTAACTTCTTGCCAAGTTCTCCATCGTCAGAAATTTGACTTTTGAGTGTGTATGCAAAATTTTCAAGTTGATTTCTGGCTTCTACACGTTCCTTTTGAACCTTATCCTCTTCAGCGAATTGTTCGGCTTCTTCAACCATACGATCAATTTCTTCTTTAGAGAGACGACCTTTATCGTTTGTAATTGTGATCGATTCAGTTTTCCCTGTACCTTTATCTGCTGCAGACACTTTCATTATACCATTGGTATCAATTTCAAATGTAACCTCGATCTGTGGTATGCCTCGTGGTGCAGGCGGTATACCTGTTAATTCAAACTTGCCGAGCAAGTTGTTGTCTTTAGTCATAGAACGTTCTCCTTCGTAAACTTGAATTAATACAGTAGGTTGATTATCCGCGGCGGTAGAGAAAATTTGTGACTTTTTGGTAGGAATTACAGTATTACGAGGAATTAATTTTGTCATAACACCACCGGTTGTTTCAATACCAAGTGTAAGAGGACAAACATCTACTAAAAGGATTTCCTTAACATCTTCATCTCCGGAAAGAATACCTCCTTGTATGGCGGCACCATAAGCCACGGCTTCATCAGGATTAATATTTTTGGAAGCTTTCTTGCCATTGAAATATTCTTCAAGGAGTTGTTGAACTTTGGGAATACGTGTGGAACCACCAACGAGTACGATATCATGTACATCCTTCTTATCAACGTTTGCATCTTTCAACACTTGTTCAACAGGCTTTAATGTTTTACGGAAGAGATCATTATTAAGTTCTTCAAATTTGGCCCGGGTCAAAGTTTCGGAAAAATCTTTACCATCGTGAAATGATTCGATTTCGATACGAGTTGACATTTGGGAAGACAATGTACGTTTAGCTTTTTCGACTTCACGCTTTAGTTTACCCATAGCTTTTAGATCTTGTGAAACATCCACCTTATTTTTCTTTTTATAAAGTTTAACGAAATGATCAATAACTCGGTTGTCGAAATCTTCTCCTCCCAAATGTGTATCGCCGGCAGTTGCCAATACTTCAAAAACACCGTCATCAATAGACAAGAGAGAGACATCAAAGGTACCACCACCTAGATCATAGACAAGGATTTGACGTTCACCATCGGACTTATCAAGACCATATGCAATTGCAGCCGCTGTAGGTTCATTTACGATACGGAGGACATTAAGTCCGGCAATTACGCCAGCATCTTTTGTAGCTTGCCTTTGAGCGTCATTAAAGTAAGCTGGGACTGTAACTACTGCATGTGTAACTTTTTTGCCTAAATATGATTCGGCAATTTCTTTCATTTTACCAAGAATCATGGCCGAAATTTCTTCAGGGGTAAATATTCTTTCTTCGCCTTTTACAGTAACTTGAATAACAGGTTTACCATCTTTATCGATAACTTTGAATGGAAAGTGTTTAATATCTTGTTGAACTTCTTTATCGCTAAAGCGACGACCAATTAGTCGTTTAGCATCAAAGATGGTGTTCTGCGGGTTATTGGAGTATTGATTTTTGGCTGCGTCACCAATTAGGCGTTCATCATCAGTGAAGGCAACATAAGAAGGTGTGATACGATTACCCTGGTCATTGGTCAATATCTCAACTCTTCCGTTTACGTGTACTCCAACACAAGAATAAGTTGTCCCTAAATCTATACCGATAACTATTGATCAATGGATATATAATATTAGTATTTGTTTATAAGTTTCGAAAGAACAATATTCAGCAATTAATTTTTATACCGGTTCCAACGTCAGGTTTATCAGTTAAAACTTCAGTTATTACGATAGGGATAGTTATTAACAGCGAACATAACACTACAATAAATTTGAAGAAAGTAGCTTTCTTCATTTTAAAAATGTCCAAAAATTATCGAAAGTAGACAGCTACAACAGAAGTTTTTAACTGAATAATTACAACAAAAGAAAATGAGAGAGGTTCTTAAATAAAAGGCCTTTATATAAAGTTTTCACGAATTAAAGAAATAAAATACTGTTGGCATTATTCTATTGGTTAGAGATTATTTAGTGTTGTCAATTAACTATTGGCTGTATGTGTGTATATGGAAGATGTGAATGATGTACATTTTAGTCATTTAAATTTATGTAACTAATTACGTGTCGTAAAATGGTTCAATACTCGGTATAAAATACGTGAATTTATATTATTTGCTTTTGGCAATCGGTCGATCAGATAATTTCCATTTCCGCATCGTCGATTATTTCGCCACGTGCAACAGAATTAATAATTTCCCGGCGAATTTCCGGCGTTATAAGATCGTGAGATTTAACTTTTAATACATCAAGAAAAGCATCTTTTTGCTCAGCCGTTAAATCTTGTTTATATCTATAAAATAGATATTGAGTTATTAATCTATCAAAAAGAAATAATCTAACGCATATTTAGTGCAACAATACCTTTGTGCAAAAACTAAAAATGACTGATGCCATAATACTGGCATCGTCCTTTCATCATTTTTGAACCGTAAAAAGTGAAAGACCAATGCGTCTACCACTTTATAAGGTAGTGCGTATTTTTTATCAAGTAATATGCGGATAAATAAACTGTTTGGTCCAGAATATTCCATTTCAGCAAGTCGTAACAATGCAGCCGAAGAATGAAGCATTGGGATGCTAACTTTTGAGATTATACTACCAATGATAGCGGCTTCTTTTAATGTACATGTACCGGACTATTAATATAATATGTGTAGTAATTAGTAAAACAATTTAATGTTTATTTATTATGAATTATAATTTTTGCTCACTTCACATAAAGGAAACAAGATTCCTTTAAAAAAAGCCGCTGGTTTATATAATGCTTTTTTGAGAGCCATATATAAATGGTAATTAAGCTTTTTGTTTTCATGAATGTCATCTCGGACTTTTTCGAGAAGGACGAGATCAAAAAACCTGTAAATCAAATAAAAATGCGGACATTATATACATTATCATATGCTCACTATTCTAGTGTTATTTCGTATTCTTTATTTCTGTAAAGAAATACATACTAAACAAGTGTTCATTTAAACTTACCTTTGTGTTTGTTTAGTCTTAAGGTTTGAAACAAAAATTCGTGTGGCTTGGAAAGTCGCATGAGGAGTCCAATTTTCAGGATGTGTTAGGTATAAAATTTCTTCCCAATTAGACAAAGATGGAATAATTTTGAAAGCTTTAGGAAGTTTTCCGGACTTGTACCGCCTCAAAAGAGTGCCAACTCTAAAATAGATTGCAAATTTTGTTAGATTCGTTGTTATGCTAATACATACGTGATATTATCAACATACTTTGTATAAACTTCGACCACTTTTGGGTTTATGGACGGATGTTGAGATGTTACATCTAATAAATTCAACACAAGTTAAATAATAACTCATATTACATAAATTATTTCAAATGATTACTAACCTAGAGTTTTGTCCTTTATCAAATTCTGCAATTCAATTTTTTCCATAATCAGGTCTGCCAAAGTTTTCCTTTCCCTTGGGGCATTTGGCAAAAATTTTTTTAGAATTTCTTGATCTTTTTCATCAATTTCCTGTTCATGTTAACATACGCCATCAGTAAGAAGAGAAAGAAAGAAGTTATTAAAATTGTAAAATATGTATAATATTAACCAATTCCTCATAATCAAAATCTTCTTCATCAGAATAATCTTCTTCACTTTCGCTTTCGATTATTGAAGAAAATATTTTAATTTGATCATTTTTACTAAAATTAAAAAAGTAGGTATTTATTACAAGTTGATTATAAGGTAATAAAACAAAACAGTGGATTCTTTTCTTACTTGTGTTGATCTTTATTTAAAGTATCCTCCTCCTCAAGCTCTTCCTGAAGTTCTTCCTGTTGTTCCTTTGCAATTTTGAGAATTTTCCGTGAAAGACTTGGTTCGACATATTTCTAAAATCGAAAAAATATGAAATTAACTCAAAAATAAGAAAAGTTACTTAAAATAATAAATATTATTATACGTCTTTTTCCTTTTCTTGGATTCGTCTCGACTTATTAGTATGTTTGATACCAGATGTTTTATCTTCCAGCAGTTGGACATGAAGAGGATTATGCCGCTCTTTTTTAGCAACTCGTTCTTTTCCCATTCTCACTTCAAAATTTCAAAAAGTGAGAATACAAAATTTTTTGATAAGATGAGATAAAAATGGTGTAACATCGACTCGGAGAAAGATGTTAATAATCTACTGGAAAATTACATTTCTTCGTTCTTAACGAAACGCTAACTCACAACGTAATGTTATTTGGAGGTTTTACGACAGCCTTGCACCAAAAATTAAGTGCAAGAGTCACGGTCTATTTAACAGTTTCAACTTCAGTACCGCTTCAATTTAAAGTTTACAACTCGGTTAGTAGTCACTAAGAATTTTTCTGTTTTCTTTTTTCATAAAGTCTTATAATTTTGGTGTATTAAAAACAGTTTTTACAAAAAAGAACGTACTATATTGTTAACAGAAAAGCAAATATTATTAGCTCAACAGTTTTCTTGAAGCATTGCTGGAAACGAGGGCAAAATCAAAACATTATCTCAAATGTAACTAAGTATAATTAAGTAATATTTATACTTTTATTATGGTTAATTAGAATGTTATATAACACTTGTAGCCAATATGGAACATTCGCTATTTTGCTACCAATACGAAGGCAAAATCTCGAACTGTACTTAAAGATCCTACACCACCCACTTCTCGTCCTCCGGCTGCCATTGATAAGACTATCGAAACAACACAAACCTCTACTGATTGGAAAATTATTAAAAATCTAGTCCGTTATATTTGGCCAAGAGATGATCCAGCTGTTAAAATTCGGGTGGTAACTGCCTTATCATTGTTGGTTGCAGGCAAAGTAAGTTTTAATTCAAAATTTTGATCAAAGGTTATTGCAACTAATTTTCATATTGTTATTTTCAGCTCCTTAATGTGCAAGTTCCTTTTTTTTTTAAACATGTAATTGACTCTTTAAATGTTGATATTTCACAATTTGGAACAGTATGGACAATTGCTGGAGCAATGATAATCGGATGCAAGTGTAACAAATAAATCTCCTATAGATAA
This sequence comes from Rhizophagus clarus, assembly GCA_015698045.1. Taxonomy (NCBI): domain Eukaryota; kingdom Fungi; phylum Glomeromycota; class Glomeromycetes; order Glomerales; family Glomeraceae; genus Rhizophagus; species Rhizophagus clarus. Next base: position 119,431 of record BLAL01000026.1, read on the forward strand.
AATTATTATTGTATTTAATTCTATTTCGTCTGACCCTTATAGATGGTGCAGCTCGCATTGGTTCGACTGTGTTTCAAGAATTAAGAAATGCAATATTTGCAAATGTGGCTCAAAAAGCTATTCGTAAGGTTGCTAGGAATGTGTTTTATCACTTGCATCAACTTGATTTAAATTTCCATTTATCTCGTCAAACTGGTGGTTTAAGTAGAGCTATTGATCGTGGAACGAAGTAAGTTCGTTTTAAATTGGGTGATCATTTGAATACTTGTTCTAAAAAAATTTTTTTTATTAGGGGTATAAGCTTTTTACTTTCATCCCTTGTTTTTCACGTAATACCCACTGCATTAGAAATATCTATTGTGTGTAGTATTTTGGTGAGTTTTTTTCTTTGATTTGTTATTTATGTCTCAATACACAGTTTATTATAATAATAATTAATTATTTCTAGGTATATAATTATGGCACACACTTTGCAACAGTTACGGCACTTACAATGTTAACTTATACAGTTTTCACCGTTAAGACAACATCATGGCGGTAATTTCTTATGAAAGTTTGTCTCTATGAATAACTGTGATTCCATTTATTAAATAATATCTTTATAAATTGATCAAAAAATTTAAAAATTTGAATCTTACAGAACAAAATTCAGAAAAAAGGCCAATCAAGCTGATAATGAAGCTGCCACAGTTGCAGTTGATTCCTTGATTAATTATGAAGCTGTAAAGTATTTCAACAATGAAAAATTTGAAACAGCGCAGTATGATAAGGCTTTGGAGAAATATGAGAAAGCATCTCTTAAAATTGCGACCTCTCTTTCTTTCCTAAATTCGGGACAAAATATTATATTTAGTAGTGCATTGACTACTATGATGTTTTTGGCTGCTCAAGGAGTTGTTTCAGGTATCTCATTAAATTGGATTGTTCTTGATTAAAATCACATTGCATTTGCTTAAGTTGTGCGATATTTGTGATTTAAGGGAATCTTACGGTCGGTGATTTGGTGATGGTCAATCAGCTCGTATTTCAACTGTCTTTACCTCTCAATTTTCTCGGTTCGGTATATAGGGAACTGCGTCAAAGCTTGATTGATATGGACATTATGTTCAATTTACAAGGAGTGAACATTTCTATCAAGGTATATTTATAAAGAATTTCCATTTGTTGTATAGAGAATATCTTGTCAAATCAGAATATTTTATTCTGTAGGATTCACCTAACGCAAAACCTTTAATACATAAAGGTGGTGAAATAAAATTTGATGATGTTGTATTTGGGTACCATCCTGATCGCTTAATTTTGAAAGGAATAAGTTTTACTGTACCCAGAGGAAAGAAAATTGCAGTGGTAGGACCGAGTGGATGTGGGTAGGTCTTACAATGTTTTATGTACTTTTTCAATAGACCCAGTAATAATGTGGCTAAATGGCACTATATTTTCTTATTCGAATCAGAAATGAGTTCCTGTCCACAATTTCTAGTTTCTATTCAAAATAGTTATTTGGCTAACTACATTCCTTGATCTTTTAACAATTTTATTTACAAATGAAAATTTTAGGAAATCAACCATTCTCCGATTACTTTTCCGTTTTTACGATCCACAGAGTGGTAACATTTATATCGATGGACAAAATATTAAAGATGTGAAATTGGAAAGTTTAAGAGCGAGCATCGGTGTTGTACCTCAAGTAACTCGATTAATAATATTTTCATTTGATTTATTAATTAATTAAACAATAATCTTTTAGCGTTTTTTTCAAATCATATCAGGATACTTCCCTTTTCAACAATACAATTTATCATAACATTGCATATGGGCAGATAACTGCTGATCGGGACAAGGTTGAATCCGCAGCTAAGCGTGCACGTATACATAATGTTATTATGTCATTGCCAGATAAATACGAAACTCTTGTGGGTGAACGAGGTTTAATGCTTTCTGGAGGCGAAAAACAAAGAATTGCGTTAGCAAGAACAATCCTGAAAGATCCTCCGATAATATTTTTTGACGAAGCGACTTCTGCTTTGGATGCACATACCGAACAATCACTTTTATCTAATATCCGAAGTGTCCTTCAGGAGAGTCAAAAAACTAGCATGTTTATTGCACATCACTTAAGTTCTATTGCTGATGCGGGTATATATATAATTTAAATTTTGTTTTTAAATATTAAAAGTTTACATCTGAATTAATATATTTATATTTCAATACTAAGATAAAATAATCGTATTAAGGGATGGAACTATAGTAGAACAAGGAACTCATGATACTCTCATGCAAAAAGAGGATGGTATTTATCGAGAGATGTGGTTCACACAAGAAATGTCTGATCCCTCCTTTGAGGAGGAGGAGGAGATCCCTGAATTTCATAAAGAAAATTAATTACAATTTAAAATATATATATTTATAAAAAAAAATAAAATAAAATAAAAATAAAATTTATTTAAATAGAGTTATGATTCATTAGAAAGATTTATATGATTCGCAGTAAATTGATAGCTAAATATATCTAGTTTACGTTGCTAAATTTCGATTATAATAGGTAAGACTTCGCGTTATTTTTTCCCTCCATTTTAAAATTCTCCAAACCATTAAAATATATATAGTTGTAACTTCAACTCTCACGATGATCCAACGCCAATCCATGACATTACGCCAATCTTTGACCAATGCACCAATTTTCTGCGACAAATTGTTTTTATTTTTCCATGTTCCTTCAATTACCTCCTCTTTTTTCTTTTGAATAGCTTCAAAAATTATTTCTCCACGACATATTGGACAAGTAGGTATTGGTCTTAACCTAAGATTTGAATTTTGCCATCCTAAACGCGATGTAACACCGGTAATTCCTAACCATTTAAACATACATTCTCGATGTGCTACATGATGAGGGACTTTACAATAATTTTCAATAACTCCTAATGAATCCATATTAAAATCATCAGAACAATAATTCCCTATTCCAACTCCATAGCATACACAGCAGTCATCGTCTTTTGTATCATCTAATACTCGTCGTCCTTTGATAATCAAACATGTAGAATTACGAATATGCATAAAATGTCTTAAAAGAAGAAAATGACCAAATTCTTCTATAAAACATGTCGGTAAATAACACCAAAATAATTCTGTTATTAAAGCAACAAATGGCGGAAGAGAAGTGACATGTGGAGAAGGCAGAGACTAAATGAGATTGTAAATTAATTAGATATCGAAATGATAATATAGAAAGAATTTAAAATACTTGATTACCTTAATTTTCAACCATCGCAAAAGTGCGTATACAATCTGTAATGATAAATATCATGTACAATGTGATAATCGTCGAATAATTTATAAACCAAATCAATATTATTATTTCTTTTTATCTGATATTTAAATTTTTACATTAATGTATCCATAGTCTCTGATTTGATAGTGATTGACTCCCAATAACGAATTATATTATTTAAATTATTACTTATCCTACCAGCATATGACAACACGCCACTATCTTTTTTTCACCTTCAGAAAGTCTTTTACGAAATATCAAAGGTGCGCCACCAACATTTGCTTTGTAAAGCAATAAATATGCTAATTATCACCGTTTATTTAAAATCAATCAGTAAATTGCAATAAAAAAAAATTTTTGAAAAATAGAATACCTTTAGTCCAAGAACTACAAGCCCATGCGATGGCAATAATAAACTTTGCGTATTCAGATCGCAACATGTTGAAAGAGTAAAATAATTCATTTCAGTCAATAGTAGATGAGATATTATTAGTCACAAAACCACGTGATATCAATTTTACATTGAATTTTTTTGTGATAAACGATATGTAATGGTCCTCAAAATTTTAATAAACAATGTCGAGTTCAAAAACGAAAAAACTCACTGATCAAGGTAAAATATTTATCTTATTAAATAATTTTTTCCTATTATATAAGCTCTATTGAAACAATATTTCACAGAAATAACGGCTCAGTTTAACACTATGAAAACAGAGCTACAGAATATAGCTCAAAAGATCGGGGAATTGGAATCCGAAGCTGACGAACATAAGTGAGAAGTTTTTCTTTACATGAAGAGTTTCAACATACTTATTTTGTTTTAATGGCTGTTTTGATTTATTTAGGGCAGTTATAGATACATTATCTCCTTTGAATGGTGATCGAAAGTGTTTTCGCTTGGTCAACGGAGTATTGCTTGAACGCACTGTAAAAGACGTGTTACCCGCTTTGCAAACGAATCATGATGGGGTAAGTGTATAATAAAATTGATTAATTTCTAGAAATATTAATTGTTATTATTTTTAATAGGTGAAGAACATAATGAATAATCTTGTTCATTCTTACAAAACTAAAGAGGAAGAATTCGCTGCATTTCAAAAAGAACATAACATTAAAATAGTTTCGAGATCATAAATTCACGAATAATTTTATACGTATATTACATTTTTTCTTCTATTTTTTTTTATTATATTTTATACAAATCTGAATAAAAAAAAAAATATTATTCTAAATATGGAAGAAAGAATAAATACAGAAATAAAATATAAATACATTTAACCAGTTATTTCCAAAATTTTTGTTCTAGATTTATCAGCCAATAGTTTGGCAGTTTTAGCTGTAACTATTATAGGTAAAATATAAATGGTGTAAATCAGGGAAACTACTACTGAAAATAAAATTACGATATCTTCATAAACTAAAATACGTAAACAAAAAACGAGTTAAACACGAAAAGTTAACAATAACAATTATTAATTTGAAATGAATTATGGAACTAACCTCTATCAAAAATTATATTTGGAAGCGTATTCATTGGAAGGTTTCTTGGATCATAGAATAAAGATACTCTAGTAGACTTTTTAATAATTCCATATTTTTTCAAAATTCAAATTAAATAATATTCCGTACAATAAAGCCAAGATCAAAAACTTTCCCAATGTAAATATAAATTTTTCACTGGGTTTGTTATTCATATTTAACAGACTCACCTTTTGTTGTTGTTCCCTGTTGTTATAGTAAATAATAAAAAAATTAATAAAGGCGTAATAACATCTGATTTGATTAAACATTTTATACTCACGAATTGTCATCTAATTTATTTTTTAAATTTCTTATTTCTAATTCTTGTGATGAAATTTTGATAGATAATTCACGCATCAGTTCTTCAACTTTAGTTATATGGTCAAGTTGAAGTTGTTGCACGTCTGACATCGATTCATATGTATTCAAATTTGAGGATTGCTTTTTGATAGTTTCCTCTAAAGTGTTATTTAAGGTGAGTAGAGACTTATTGGCAATTTTAAGATCAAGGAACTTTCGTTGCGAAAATTTAACGATAAGTATAAAAAGTTAATCCCTGAAATAATTTGAAATTTTTTTTTTTTTTTTTTAAAAAAAAAAAAAATACGTATATATAAAATATACCTTTCTTTGTATTTTTGGATTAGAAGACATATTAATCAATTCATCTAATTCTTGGTCAAATTCAACTGCATTTTCTTCTTCATAGTCTTCAATATCATTATTTACATTCATTTGTGCAGAAACAGATATTTTCTTACGAGGTCCAGGATCACTATAATGTGATACTACAGTGGATGATTCTATTGGACCACCATATGTGACATCAGACCAACTTTTTTGGTTATTTGACGACGTACTATTATATTGTTGTACATTATGTACGTAATTATCATTTTGATACTGTGATAAATAAGAACTGAAATCGGAATTAGTTGTTCGTACTTTTGGCTGTCGAGGTGAGATTTGATTATTACTATTATTTAGTGATTTTCCAGGATCACTTCCCCAGGAGACATCTGATCGAGTATCAGAACGAGCATATGTTTGTTCTGACTTAAGAGTGGCATCGGAATTAGAATCGAACGAAACTTTTCGAGGTTGATTAACAATATTCGATTTTTTATATTGAAAACTAAAATTCCCTTCAGAAATCGTAGATGCTTTTACCCTTGGCCGTCGTAATACGTTATTACGACCTGATTCATTACTAGTCTCTACCCATGCTGTAGGACTAGTCAATGAAGAATTTTCGTATTGTTCCTGATGATGTTTAGATTGTTGCAAATTACTAAAGTCAGAAATTATCATATTTGCTGATACTTTGGCGCGAGCTCCTTTATCAACTTCAGGATTTTCTAAATTCAATCCAGTTTTTACTTTATTTTTATCCTGTTCTACTCTTGTAATAGAAGAATCTGACGATTCCGTTTCGTCAGAATCACTCAAATTCTCAGAAGTATCACTCGGGTCTGGAGATTCTGTTATTTCTGAAGAATAAGTTTTAAATTTCTCGTGAAAAGTACGAGCATTAATAACGCCTTGCTTTTCACCAGAAACGTTATTACCACTAAAATCACTTTTTGCTTGATTAAAAGCTTGGCCCGCCGCACCTAATATTGAGCTATTATTTATTTTAGGTCGTATATTTGCATTAGTAATTTCATCTTTTTGAGCGCCAGGCGAGCTTTTACCAAACAATTCCTCAAACCCCATTAGTTAGATGAATTTAATGTTTAGAAAACCAAAATTCAGATAAGAAATTGCGATTTGCAGAATAATCTAAATTTTGGAACGATTGTGTGAGTGTCAAAAATAAAGTCACGTGTCACATTCCAGCTATGGAAAAATTTTAAAAATTTTTTTCCGATCTAACCAATTCTTGAACCAAGAACTATTTTTATCATACGATATATTGCATATAATTTTATTGATCTCTGCCTTAGCGTAACTACCAAAATCACTTGCATGTGATTCATTCTACCGATCATATCTAAAAATGATTATTACTAAGCTTCTTTTATAATAAAGAATTCTACTTTTCTTTATTAGAACCTAGTTTTAAATTTTATATACTGATTTATATAAAAAATATATATTATATCTTTATAAATTAATTTTAAATAAAAAAATAAAAAGAAATTAAACCAATAAAATAATAGAGTATTAATATTAATTGTATGAAATTATATTAATATTAAGCATAAAGAGAATCCATATGACTAATCATATATTTAAAAAAAGATGCTTATTTTTTTTACTTTACTATAAAGAAAACTCTTTCAATATTTTATATAAAACTGTTTAAAAGTATTCATTAGAAAACTAAAGTTTCAGGCTTTCAAATAAACTTTATGAAGTTACCATAAGTTGCAAATTATTTACTAGTATTTTAAATAAATCAAGTTAATTTGAATCAACTCATAAGTTGAATCAAATTGAGTTGAATTTGATTCAAAGATTTTTCTATTATGTAATAACAATTTGAATCACAAGTTAATCCTAATTTAAGTTGATTCTAAGTTTAAATTAAAATTTGACTTAATTCAAATTAATTTGGATCAAATAAAATCTGCAATATTATTGCAAATTTTAATATTTTACTAGCTAATAAAAAATGTATTTTTATTAATAAAAAAATAATAAATTAATCAGATAATTTAATGGCTATTAGATAACTCATCAAATTATTCAGTTGATTTAATATTTATTATTAATATTATTTAAAAAACATTGCAAAAATATTATTATATCATAATTATTTTAAAAAATATTTCATAATATTTTATTTATTAAATTATTAAAAAAAATGATTAGCAATATTTTTTATTAATACAATTAAAAAATATTACAAAAAATGTTTTTTTTTTATTAATTTATATATCAAAAATATTTTGCAATATTTTTATTAATATTATTAAAAAATATTGCAAAAACATTTTTTTTGTTAAACTAAATTGCTAAAAAAAAATATTTTGCAATATTTTTTTATTAATATACAGTAATTAAAAAATATTAAAAAAAATATTTTTTATTCATTATCTTATATATAAAAAATATTTTGTAACATTTTTTATTAATATAATTAAAAGTGTGAATTTATTCCTGGACAAGATTTAATATTACTTACTCTTATCATGTAATCAATATTTGACTGATTAATTTTTAATTGGCTGATTTTTTAACTCAAATTTTTCATTATCAGTTTAAAAAATTTTATAACAATAATTTTTTTTTGTAAAAATATTTTATTTTATTTCTTTAATTTACTGAATAAAAAAATAAAATGCAATTATTTAAAATCAAAACTTTTATCTTTAATATAACTAGTAATAATAATATCAAAATCCCAAAATAATAATAAAAATAATAATAAAAACAAAAAAAAAATATAATAAATAATAAAAATAAAAGGGAAACAAAACAAAAGTGAAAAAAAAAGAAAACAAAAAAATGAAAAAAAATATTGATAGAAAAAAATAAAACGAAAAAAAGGGAGATGAAAAAAAAATGAAAACAAAAGAAAAATGAAAGAAAAAATGAATGATAAGAAGAAATGAAAGAGGAAAACAAAAGAAAATAAAATCAAAAAATAAAATGAAAATGAAAGGTAAAAGTAAAATTGTTAGTAATGATCATAAAAGAATATATTAAAAAAATTTTAAAAATTTTAAAATAAAACTGAATACTTACTTTATTTTTAAAAAGATTTAGTATAATAAAAAAATCCAGGAAAAAATGAAATAGCAAAAAAATAAAGGTAAAAAAAACAAAGACAAAACTGAAAAGAAAAATAAGATTAAAAGAGATAAAGATAAAATTAAAAGAATAATCATTATTTATTTTTCTATCTATACATCAAGATTTGTAATACAGTAGAAAACCAAATTATTATGTCGAATATTAATTTTTTATTGATAATATTAATAAATTATATTTTAATCATTTGATTTTCTAGTGTTCTAGATTTGCAAAATTATAGGATATTAATGATATAAAATTGTATATAAAATTGAAAGGTTATGAAAATAAGAGAAAACAAAATGAAAATAAAGAGATGAAAACAAAAGATAAAATAAAGGGATAAGAGTAAGAATGAAATAAAGTGAAAAGAAAATAAAATAAAGAAAATGAAGATAAAAACAAAAACAAAAACAAAACAAAAAAGAAAATAAAAAGGAAAATGAAAAAATAAAAATAAAAGTAAAAGTAAAAATAAAAAAAAATGAAAAAAAAACAAAAACAAAAAAAAAAGGAAAAGCAAAAATAAAAAAATAATGGAAAAAATAAAAGGAAAAATGATAACAAAAGAGAAAAATAAAAGGAAAAGCAAAAACAAAATAAAAAATAAAATAAAAATGAAAGAAAATATAAAAATGATAGGATACAAAAACAAAAAAAAATTAGAAGATAAAGACAAAAATAAAAGAGAAATAGAATTTTTTTGATATAAATTTATAATATTTTCATTATACTTTTGTAATTCTAACATTCAAAAAAAATAATTTGAAATATTGATGGGAACTCTTCCTGCTGATCATTCAGCCTAAAATTTTTGCAGAAAAAATAATTTATTTTTTCGCATTTTTTGCGACCTTTCCACTAATAACACCCCACCTTTCTTCGCAGAAATGGACGCAGAGACACTGAAAACATTCAACGAAGCGACTGCAAACTCTTTCAAAAGAAGTCTCATAGATTTTTTTCAAACTACTTTACCTTTACTTCCTCAGCTTTGCGAAGGCCTAACGGTGACCACGCCGGAGCTGCTGAGCTTTTCAACAAAGTACCCCAGTTTCGACTAGACCCAGGCTTAGCAACAGTCAAGCCTAAAACTTCCTAACAACAAGTGGTAGCTTCTACCATCGTAGCCATTATGGTCTACTGGTCTTTCTCTATCCTTCTTGACCAACTTGTTTTTTCACCTACGACAAGATTGCACGTGAAGTGGACATAATACTAGAGTCACAAACATTAAGGTACCAAGCAGAAATTGACCAGTTAACAAACAAAAGCAAGGCGAAAATGCCTGACGATCATGCAGATTTACCAGATTTGAAAATGGAAGTGGATCAATCGCACCAATCAATGTCTTCGACAGCTGATTCATTTTCTCCTCCCCCTGATACAAACACTACCTCCTGGAAACCAGTTTTGACTAAGAACCAGAAAAAAAAGCTGAAGAAACAAGAGAAGCGCGCGGAAAAGAATAAATTCCTACAGGAAGCTGCCTTACTCACCTCTTCGACTGCATCACCTGGTTCTACCCTTGATGGTCATAAACCCATATTCTCGCAACCCCCAACACAACTATCTGCCTCTGACAAGTGTAGCGATAAAAGTGATGATAAAATCGCTACACTTACAACGAAAAAACGCAAAAATGAGAGTAGTATAGAAGACAACGGCATCATAATCACTGGCTACCAACCTGAGGAGAATGACAAGAACCTCACCTTGGACCTAGTGGTATATGACATTCTGGCTAAATGGACAAATTATCAGCTTCTCAGCGAACTCAACAAATGGGGAAAAGTGGTATCTGTCAGCATGCACGTGCAGAAGAAATACCAGACAGCAAAAGTTAGATTTACACCCAATTATAATTGTCTCAAGGCTTACAATAATGGTGACTGGATGGTTTCCCTCAGCTCTCTTCCTGTACGATGGTTCCCAGCAGCTTGGTCTCTTTCTGAACGGAAACAGCGTGAAAAATTCTAGGCAGCAATCACAAATATCCCTGATGATATGACGATTGAGTCACTGTTCCCTGAAGGCACTTCTGGCCCCTTCATCAACGAAAGTAATATTCAATCCTTCAAAATAATTCAAGAACAGGATGGTACTAGGATTCTCATCGGCTACTTTGCAACATGGAAAGCGTTGTCCCGTAGGTTAGCTAAGAATCAAATGTGGAAGCAGACAGAATTAGCTTGGTGCAAACATTCCACTCCATCCTTCTGTTCGTCAAGATGACAGCCTAAGGCAATAGACTCAGGCTCAAACTCCTCCTCCTACAAGAAGGCGGGCTCCCCCCCAGTAATTACTAGATCAAACCGCATGCCTCTTGGGTCATGCAAGTCATCTAACAATAACAATAAGGAAAATAATACTAACTCGCTCAATCTTGCGCATTCTCAGAAATCTTCTAGACGTTCAACTTCTTCTAATACGAATAAGGGATCACGCAAGTCTGGCAATGGGCAAACGGGAAATCTTAATAAGGTGGAAATCAAGTACTTGCTGGAATAGCTCATTAGTTTATGTTGCTAGCATACTAGAAACAGATAGTTAGTCATAGGTGGGAAGTGCATTCCTAGCTAGTTAGTTGTTTTAGGGCAGATTATTTTCTATAATTTTTCTTTTTTTCTTTTTTCGTTTCCTTTATACCTTTATATTAGTAGTTAATGTTCTAGGCTGATAGTAAGACAGGTCCTTGTGACTCGAAGTAGCGTTAATTGTATTTCAGTGGTGCGACTGCACCCTCATTTTACATAATAAAACAGATTGCGGCTCCAAAGCCTTAAAAAAAAAAAAAAAAAAAAAAAGTAATTCTAACATTATTTTGTAATGGTTAAAATTATTTTTATATATTTTGCAATTTATTACAATATTATATTATAAAGAATGAAAAAAATATTACAAATTAAAATATTAAAACAATTTAAATATTATATTATAATGATATTTGCAATGAATTTGTTATTAATAATGCAATTGATAATTTGAAATTGTATTGCAATAATTATATTCTTAATATGAAATAGTATTGAAGTAGTTATATTTTAATATGAAATTATATTGAAATGGTTATCATAATTGTTATATTTTTAATATACGAAAGTGAATTGCAGTAATTATGAAATTGTATTAAAATGATTATATCACAATAATTATGAAATTGTATTGAAATAATTATGATATTAAGAAATTATTAAAATTATTTATTATTTTTATAATAAACTAAGCCTTACTACTGAAGATTCCCTCTTTTTGTCACTATAAACAGGCGGAAGGAGCAGCAATGACTCTCCCCTTATAGACACTATTGGGCCTCTACCTATTTACAGAGGAAGGGCTTTTCATAAGGTTAAACAGATGTTGTATGTACGATATATATTGTTATCTTGGCAAATGTAAAGGACTGAAACTTTACACGATACCCAAAATAACAGGAGTTTAACTCTGGTAAGAACTTTAACACGTGATATAATAAATTCTGAAGGCAAACGTTTATAATAAAATAAGATAAGAATAGTAAAGTTTATTAAGAAATAAAGAAATACGTTATAACTTTAGTTAATGGATTGATTCTTTTGTTGGCAAGAATAATCCAAAGAAATTATCTTTTGTTGCAGATAAAATCTTAGTAATAACTAAAGAAATAAAATACAAAGATAAAAGTTAAATAACCAACTACTACGACTCTACTTTACCTACAACTCATTCAATCACTATATATAATAAAATAATAATAACAAAAATATAATAAATAAAATATATAATATAAATATAACAAATAAAATAAATCTAACAAATATAATAAATTATATTAATCATATTAATCAGATTGATCATATTATTATGATCATCATGATTATTATGATTATTACAACTATCATGATCGTCCTAACTATTACAACTATTACGACTATTATAACTATTGCGACTATTATGATTATTGCGATTATTATAACTATTATGATTAAGCAATTTTTAACTTCAACACTTCCCCCTCCTTTAGAGTGAACCCTGTGAACTAAATTTCAATAATTAAAGAGTGATATTGTTGAGAAGTTAATCGTCTAATCATAGAAAGAGTAATCTCCTGTGTTCCCATTATTTGAAAAGAATTAATTTCAAAGATATAATAAGTACGAATAGCAGTTTGATAATAATGGTCAGAAATATCCTTTTTTGCTAATTTTTGAATAATTGGACAGGATTCAATTAATTTTCCCAAGTAAAAAGCATAGGTCAATGCTGTTTTTCGTTGTTTTAACTGTTGTGCTCTTAATAGACATTTATATGTAATGGAAATTTTTGACTTATCATCCATAGTTTCATTGTATGATGGACCCATAAGTTCTATATTTACTTGACCAATATTTGATAAATCTTCACAAACTCGCTGAAAATTTTCTACCATTTTGTTGAAAATATAATTCAATTATTACTTATTATTCCTTTAAATAAGTTTCTAATATTCTTGTCGATCATTTTCAATATGTTGTACTAATTAATTATCATCGTACAAAATTATTTTTCTAAAATTAGGCTTTTCCAAATTAGGATAACAAGATAGACGCGTCCATTAATTTAATTACCATTCTATTTTATTCCCCTTTAAGTAAATAAGACCGTTTTTACTACCATTTAATTGAAATCTAATTTTAGTTCATTATACTCCTTATTAATTAACTTCCTTTTTCAAATTGACTTATGATAATCACTGTTACATCTCCACTCTAATTACTACTTCTAGAACAAGTCCATAAGAAATGATGTAATTTTCTTTTGACGCGACTATTTTTCTTTTTACGCGTTTCTAACTTTATAAAAAGGATCGAGGTACTTATTTTTATTCCATTAACTTTTTGTTAATTCTAATAAAACTTTGCAATTTTCAACATGGCATCCACGTCTAACTTTATCATTTCTTTCTTACAAACTTATAATAAAAAATCATTTTGGAATTTTTTGGTCGTCTCTTCCCAAGATATTATTAGGTCATCTCCCTCCTCTACTACTACTCCCGATAGCTTATTACATGGACACTGGTTCTCCAGATTTCTTAAAGCTTTTAAAGATTATGACCCTTCTATGTACACTTCATTAGAACCTCAGGTGTGTTGATTTCTTTTTGTTTTATAATAATAGAGGAATACTTGGTTTGTCGCGTCTCAGATTTAAGGGAATTACTGTACTTGATTATTTGGTAGCCACTCCAAATCCTCTTGTTCAGGCAATCTATTGTTGCTAATAAAGGTCTGCTTATCTTGGAGGAAAGATAGGCTAGGCACCTTCCTTTATTATTAAATAAAAAGTTATCAATGCACCACTAACCTACCTGTACTTTTACAGTTAAGGGATGAAAAAATACGTGATCCGGAAAGATTTAGGAAATATTGGATTGAAATAATCCAGGAGTGCGAAAAAGTATGCTAATTAAATTAATTAATTTTTTTTTTTTTTTAATTATACTTAATTTCCAGTTTTCCTAACTTGTTTTCCAATTTTAGTGGCATCATTTAGTTCTAGCTCGTAATGAAAGAAATTTTCTTCTCGCTCGTCTTGATGTTGTAGATAGGGAAATAAATCAAATACAACTTTCTTTTAAGACGCTTCCTTTTGTTGAAGATTTTTTTGATTTTGAAGATCCTCCTTTAAGTGATGTTGCTTTTTCTGATTCTGGAACTGCTTCCAGTACGTCTGAGTTACGTTCTGAAAAAAGAAAATTACGTCCTAGGGTTCCTCCTCCTCCTCCTCCTGAAAAATCGAAATATGTTGTAAATACGCCTCCTAGAAAACGCCGCAGAAAAAATCATACTACTTCTCGAGTTCTTAAACCAATTCCTATTCCTCCTTCTGATTCTTCCTCTTCTGATTCTATTTCTTCCTCTCCTCCTGATTCTCCTCCTTCTTTATTACCAACTATAATTATTCCTTCTTTACCTATTGAACAAATATTACCACTACCTCCTCACGAATCTCCCTTACGTCCTATTCAACATCAACAACCGCAACAAGAACAAACTCATCAATCATCTTCTCCTTTGCCTTTTAAACCATCTACTCCTTCACCTGTATCAAGTCCTGACCATTCTTCACCTCAACTTGTATGTAATAAAATGTGTCCAATACATTGTCTCCAATAAAATTATAATTATTATTGTATAAATACAATTGGTTCTAATACTTGATTATGATAAAGTTTTAAACGATTTCCATGTACTACATTTTTGACTAGTCTACCATCCATAGTACGTAACTTATAGACATTATTGTCTAAAACTTCATGGATAAAATAAGGTCCTATCCATTTATCTTCTAATTTTGCTGAAAAATTTGTTTTAAGCCATGTTCGTTCAACTAAAACTTTATCTCCTATTTTAAGTTTAACTGATATTCCTTGTTGGTCATGTCGTTCTTTCTGCTTTTGTTGTTCCTTATCAATAATACCAATAACTTCTTGTCGATCAGTTTCCAAATTTTCAATAAGTTGATATAATCTTGCTAAAAGAGGATTTTGTTCATCTTTTTCTTGTATATTTGGTAATTTTAAGTCAATTGGTAATGTCGCTTGTCGTCCATAGACTAAATAGAATGGCGTAAAACCTGTTGTACTATGTTTCTTTGTTCTATAAGCAAATAGGGTAGCATCTACCAACTGGTCCCATTCTTTGTTTTCAGAATTAACTAGTTTAGCAATGCACTCTCCTAAAGTTCTATTGAAACGCTCTACCATTCCATTTGTTTGTGGCCTATAAGGTGATGTTAGTCTATGCTTTGTTTGGTAATTTTCACATAACTTATCTATTATTTGATTAACAAATGAAGTTCCTCTATCAGATAAAATTTCTTGAGGTACACCATGACAACAAATTATTTCTTCATAAATAAACTTAGCAACAGTTTCAGCACGAATATTTTCTATAGCCTTTGCTTCTGGCCATTTAGTAAAATAGTCCATTGCAACTATTATATATCTGTTTCCTTGTTCTGTCCTAGGAAGTGGTTCTTTAATATCAATACCAATTCGATAAAATGGGCTTTTTACTTTTATTGGTATAAGTGGTTCTACCCTTTGTTGAGATCCTCTTCTCTGGCATGTATCGCAAGTATTGATATAATTTCTAATATTTTCAAACATTTGTGGCCAATAATAACGTTCTTTTACTTTTTCGAATACTGCATCAATTCCTAAATGCGCAGCATTTAAGTCTTGATGTAAATGATAAAGAATAGATTCTACTTGTTCACGTAAAATTACTCTTTTAAAACCATCCTGGGTTCTCCTATATAATAAATTATTTTGTAAAATATAATGAGCTGAAGTACGACGAATCTTTGCTTTTTGAGTACTATTGTAATGATCTGGAACAGTAAGTGCATCCAGATATTGCACTAAGTCTCTATACGTTTGTTCATTCATAATTAATATTTCGTTGGTTGTTGGGGATGTTTTGTAGACCTGTGTTGGGATTAATTCGAGATAAGGCGTCCGTATTAGAGTGTTTAGTTCCTTTTCGATATTGAATTTCATAATCATATTCTGAAAGAGTTATTTTCCATCTTTCTAACCATCGATTGGCTGTTTCAGATGAAGAGTTAAGTAACCATTTCAAGGCTGAATGATCTGTAATAATGGTAAAGTGGATTCCAAATAAATAGTGTCTAAAATATTTAACTGCCCAAATAATTGCCAAACATTCTAATTCTGTAATAGCATAATTCTTTTCTGCAGGAGCCAAAGTTCTACTAGCATAAGCGACTACATATTCATCTTTACCATCCTTTTGAGCTAATACTGCACCAATTCCAATGAGTGAAGCATCTGTATATAAAAGAAATGGTTTTTCAAAATCTGGATATCGAACTATAGGTGCTTGGGTAAGTTTAGTTTTCAATATTTCAAAGGCTTGTTGTTGAGTTTCTGTCCATTTATAAACTACATCTTTCTTTAATAATTCATACATAGGGTCGGCTAATTGAGAAAAGTTCTTTATAAAGCGTCGATAATATGAAAATAATCCTAACACACCTCTTAAATCACGAATATTTACAGGTATTGGATAATTCACAATTTTGTCTATTTTTTTCAGGATCTGGTTTAATTCCTTCTTCTCCTACAACATGTCCAAGAAATTGTAATTCTTTTGCTTCAAAGTGACATTTTTCTGCCTTTAGTCGAAGATTGGCTTGTCGAATTTTATCAAATACTTCTTCTATATGTTATAAGTGCTCTTGAAAAGTTTTTGAATAAATGATAACATCATCAAGGTAAACCATGACAAATTTCCCTTTGAGATTTCCTAATACCTTATCCATTGTTCTTTGAAAAGTAGCAGGGGCATTACATAGACCAAAAGGCATTACTTTAAATTCATAAGTTCCAAATTTAGTGATAAATGCTGTTTTTTCTTGATCTTCTGCTTTTACTTTTATCTGCCAATAACCTGAAGCTAAATCAAGCGTTGTAAACCATTGAGCTCCATTTAGTGAATCCAATATTTCATCAATTCTTGGAAGTGGGTAATTATCCTTTTTTGTTACATCATTAAGAGGCTTGTAATTAACACAAAATCGTAATTGACCATTTTTCTTTTTAACTATTACTACTGGAAATGACCAAGGACTAGAGGATGGTTGAATAAGATCTTGTTTCAACATCTCATTTATTTCTTTTTCAATAAACTCATTTTCTTTAGGTGCTGCTCTATAAGCATTTTTCTTAATAGGATGTACATTTTCAGTAATAATAACATGCTCTCCTAAATGAGTCTGTTGTAATTCTTCCATAGATCGTGCAAAAAGCTCTTTATTTTTATCTAGAATTTTGGTAAGAGATTCAATTTGCTTTTGCTCCAATTCTCCTATAGGAACTTCCTTATTTTCTTCAATAATAATCTTCGTTTTATTATTTTCATCTTTATTCTGCATAACAGTATACATTTCCCAGTCTTGTTCTATTTGGCAACATTCCAAACAATTTTCTTAATCTTTTAAAATTTTACATAAGCATCGACCAGGACCTTGACTATTTGTAGTTCCATCTCTTGTTCTATATTTTGTTTCACAATATTCCATAAATGCGACAGAATATTTACGATCTTCAATTTGAAATTCTTCATTGTTGATTTTAAGATTATAATAAGGTGTAAGTTCCAAATCTTCTTCTTCTTCTAGTTCTAATTCCCCTTGAGGATCAATAGTAATAAACCTAGTTGTGTCCATTTTTTCCATGCACGTCACAGGTATCGTTTGAATTTGATCATTACATTTTATTTTCATTGTGTTATCATTATAATTAATTATTGCATTAACATATTTTAACCATATATTTCCTAGTAATACATTATATTCTTGCGATTCAGTTACTATCATATCCATTCTGGTTTCGATATCTCTTATTTTAATTGGAACTTGTCTAACTAATCCTAAAGGTGCTGTTTTTTTACCAGTTACATCAATGATTCTAACACTTGTAGAAGTGTCAATTGCCTTATCAACTTTGTCCAAATATCTTTTAGAAATTATACATCCAACTGCTCCAGAATCAATAAGAACATTTACTTTTTCTCCATATACTTCAGCTTCTCCAAATAATGCTTCTTTAACTTCTTCAATTTGATGAACGTATGTAGATTTTTCTTTAACCAAACTCTTCAAAATTTCTTCAATATAAGTAACATGTGTCGGTGTAATTAATTTCTGATTAGCCATTTCTTTATAATTATCCCAACTGAATAATTCCCATGGTCCTTGCTTGTCTGGTTCTGTGTGTTCCAATTTTTGATTGGATATTAATTTGGTCGCATAAATATCACAATTAAAATTTGGATCATTGAATAGGTATGTTAACTCTTCTTTTTTGAGTTTGATTCCTGTTTCCTCTTGAGTTTCTCTAAGTACAGCTTGAATTGATGATTCTCCTAATTCTACTTTTCCACCAGGTACTTGCCATAAATTATACATTTCCTTATTTTTCTGACATCGTTTTGATAAATAAATTCCATTATCCTGATATAAAATATTTATTACATAAGTAGGTCTTTTCAAGATTTGTTTAACTGGTTCATTTTCCTTAAATTCTTCTAATGGTTCTTTCCATTTTACTGATTTTCCTTTATTTAAATTAGTATTCTCTTGTTCACGAGAATTAAAAATAATATTATTTTCATTATTAGTGCTATTTGAGGGCTTTGGTTTGTTCGCACTCTTACCCTCTAAAGGTGCGGACATTAGTTTAAAGACTGAGTATTGTTTCTATTTTGATTTTGGTTTTGTCTTGCAGGCGCTCTACAGTCCTTTGAGATATGCCCTTTTCTTCCACAATTATAGCATTCAATATTTCGACGATTGTTATTATTGTTTCTCTGATTATTGTTGTTATTGTTACTATTATTTCCATTATTTTGAAAACTTTTTTGCCTGCAGTTCTTAGCAATATGTCCAGGTTTTCCACATAGATAGCATCCAGAATTCCTACCTTGATTATTTTGATATGGTTTTGATTCTGTTCTAATTTGACCTAATGCAGCTGCAATTCCTTCACTAATTTTTCTTTCTACAATTTTTTCAATACTTTCTGCTTGTTGTGTAGCAGTATAAGTGGGTTGAAACATAGTCATATTAGTTTTTGCTGGAATCATTCCTCCATTCATATTTTGAAGATAATCTGGAATTAACGAATAAGCAGATAATTCCATATTTAAAGATAAGGCAGTTTCCAATGCACGTGCCCTGTCCATTGCTTCTTCAGCAGTTTCTGGCATAGCTGATTGAACTGGAACTATAAATTCAGGTCGTAATCCTTCAATAAATTCATGAATTTTATCTAGTTCTGTTCTTCTTCCTTGAGGATCAACTCTTTTCCATAATTCTTCTATTGCGGCAATATAATCTTCTATAGTTTCACCTGGTTTTTGTTTTCTATTTCTCAATTGGTGTTTCCATTGATTTAACTTAAAGGGATTACAAAAATAATCTGTAAAAGCATGAACAAATGAAATTGGTCGATACAGGGGGTTATTCCAGTTTTGGATATTTGCGCGATTATACCAGGTAAGAGCAGTTCCTTTTAAATAAGAAGCAACTAAAATTACTTTTCTGTTTTCTGGTACTTTATTGGCATCACAGGCCCTTTCAAATGCTTCCAACCATTCTACAGGGTCTTGGTTCCCTCCTTTAAATTCTGGGAAATCCACTAATCGAGTTTCTCTAGGTTCAGCACTTCTATCAAAATATTCCTTCGCTTTAGCTACTAATTTAAAGATTGATTGCTCTTGTGGATTTAAGTCTTTCACCCAGTTAGGCGTTGATCCTGAATTTTGTGTAGCTTGTCCTGCAATATTGAGGAGTGGATTCATCCAGGTATAAGAATTATTACTAGGTTGAAATTTTGAAGATGATGAAGATTGGGATTCAGACTGATTTAAAGATTGTTTAGGTGTAGAGCTTCTAATTGAACTTCCAAAATTACTCTTTTGCTGATATCCAGAGTAAGATTTACTTTTATTTTGGTCATTCCCTTCATCATGCAATCCATATCTTGACGAAAAAGAAAAATCTCGAGGTACAGTAATACTTGGCTCATCGTAAAGGTCATTATATCGAAAGGAAGGCCGATATTGTAATGGTGAGGTACTAGAGCTTGAAATACTTTTACTATTTCCAATAGGATTTTCTGACGTATCCCGAATGTGTAAATTACTTGAATCTGTATATCCTTCATTATTTTCTTTTTTCTTATTCTTTGCTTTTTTATTATTCCTTTGAGATTCATTCTCATTTGACTCAGTATTTTCCTTTAGTTGCTCATCTTCTATAGTTGTAGTAGTATCACTGCTGCTTTTACTTGAATCTTCAGTAAGTCCACTCATTTTTTTAAAGATGGTATTTTGAAATTGGCTAGTAACTCTCCAATAGAATAAAAGACTTTCAATCAAGGATTCAAACAAAGGTGGTGTTCCTGGGTATCTAATGGTTTGGATCAATTGCTCAATTAATTCTCGAGCTTGTTGTTGGCCTTGTGTCTTCTGCAGTTGCTCAAAAATTTGGATAGTTTGAAAGGTATATAATCCTCCTTCACTTCTAGGTTGTAATATACTCTTCCAAAATATTGCAAATGGCTGATTAGTATTTTCAATTAAATCTCGTTGTACTGGCCAACAGATTTCACATGAAGGGTCGTCCTTTTCCACTTGTTCTTGACTATGGGCTAGATGGTGTTTGCTTGTTTTTACTAAATATTGGTATTCCCTTGAGCAATCTGATTTGCTCATTCACTTTAATATTGAGAGTGGGTTTTTAATCTTTCCACCCAACTCGCACCAAATTGTTATCTTGGCAAATGTAAAGGATTGAAACTTTACACGATACCCAAAATAACAGGAGTTTAACTCTGGTAAGAACTTTAACACGTGATATAATAAATTCTGAAGGCAAACGTTTATAATAAAATAAGATAAGAATAGTAAAGTTTATTAAGAAATAAAGAAATACGTTATAACTTTAGTTAATGGATTGATTCTTTTGTTGGCAAGAATAATCCAAAGAAATTATCTTTTGTTGCAGATAAAATCTTAGTAATAACTAAAGAAATAAAATACAAAGATAAAAGTTAAATAACCAACTACTACGACTCTACTTTACCTACAACTCATTCAATCACTATATATAATAAAATAATAATAACAAAAATATAATAAATAAAATATATAATATAAATATAACAAATAAAATAAATCTAACAAATATAATAAATTATATTAATCATATTAATCAGATTGATCATATTATTATGATCATCATGATTATTATGATTATTACAACTATCATGATCGTCCTAACTATTACAACTATTACGACTATTATAACTATTGCGACTATTATGATTATTGCGATTATTATAACTATTATGATTAAGCAATTTTTAACTTCAACAATATGTATCATAATGTACATATGTACATCCATAACTTAGTATATCATTATAGGTTTTTTTTATAGGAATTTTTTTTTTATAGGGAAAAAAAGTTAGAAAAAGATTCGGAAAGACCTCTATATATATGAAATTATAGTCACATGAATTACATGATATAATAATAATAAAATTGCAGCTGCACTGCCACAGTTTAATTAAGCTTTTTTAAGCTGTTTTTCGAGTTTCCACTTTCTTTCTTTTCTTTTTCGTTCTTTCTCTTTCCTTTTCTCTCGTAACTCTCTTGTAACTTTTTTAGCTCTCTTTCACTTCCCTTTACCTATCTTTTGACTTTCTTTTACCCTTCATTATTCTTTCCTTTGTCTTTCATTTACGCCTCTTTTATCCTCTTTCCTTTTCTTCTATTTCGCCTTCTCCTTCCTTCTTTCTCTTAGACGCATGTGAATATTCATTTTTTTACAAATTTTTTTTATATTATTTATTCAGATATTTTTTCTTTGTTTTATTTATTAACTCTGCTTTTCATTTTTTTGTAGGTTTTAGCTCCTTTTTTTTTAAAATTTTGACAATTCTCTTGGGTTTCAATGGCAAGTATACCTACAACAGATTATTTTCCTGACAGTGAAAAAGAACTCAATAATAACAAACCAAGTGATTTTTCTTTTATTTCAATAAATTATAACTGAGGTCGTTATATTTCTAGACACATAGAAATTCAGTAAGAAAAAATCTGATTTTATTTTTTTTTTTGAATTTATTTTTTATGAAACGTTTTACTAATGTTTCTATTCTTTTTTTCTAGACGGCCAGGGTTTTTGGACACGTAGAAATTTGGTAAAAGAAAATCCAATTTTTTTTTGAATTTATTTTTTTACGAAATATTTTACTAACATTTCTATTCTTTTTTTTCTAGATGGCCAGAGTTTTTGGACATGTAGAAATTTGATAAGAAAAAATCTGATTTTATGCTTTTTTTTTGAATTTATTTTTTTTACGAAACATTTTACTAACGTTTCTATTCTTTTTTTTTAGACGGCCAGGGTTTTTGGACTTGTAAAGTTTTGGTAAGAGAAAATTGATCTTTATTTTTTTATTGAATTTACAGTATTTTTTACGAAACATTTTGCTAACGTTCCTGTTCTTATTTTTTTTCTAAGCGGTTGGATATTTGAAAGTGTGTAAAGCAATTCAAACATAGATTAGATAGAGGATTATGATGTTGTGCAGATTTAAAATGTTAGTAAAGTTGTAATAAC
Source organism: Rhizophagus clarus (assembly GCA_015698045.1). Taxonomy (NCBI): domain Eukaryota; kingdom Fungi; phylum Glomeromycota; class Glomeromycetes; order Glomerales; family Glomeraceae; genus Rhizophagus; species Rhizophagus clarus. Next base: position 142,145 of record BLAL01000026.1, read on the forward strand.
AGTTAGTCCTATTTAGGACTAGAACGTTTAGGGCAGGAGGTGTATTACTCAGGTGAACAATTTTTCCTACTGCAAATATGGCAAAGGGAATGACTTTAGAGGAAAGGTATCAAGTGATGTATTGAATTTCAGATAGAAAAACTGAAATATTTTTTGATTTTGATTTGTAAAGAAACATTTTACTAATGTTTCTGTTATCTTATTTTTTTCTAGGTGGTCAGGTATTTGGATGTGTTGAATTTTGGTAAGAAAAACTGAAATATTTTTTTGATTTTAATTTTTAAAGAAACGTTTTACTAACGTTTCAAATTTATATTTTTTTTAAGTGACTGATTCTTTAGACGCGTTAAATTTTGGTAAAAAAAACTGAAAAATATTTTTTTTTTAATTTTTGATGAAAGGTTTTACTAGCGTCATTTTCCTGCTTTTTTTTAGACAGTCAGTTTTGATTTCAAAGTTTTGGAATCCTTTTCAGCTTTGACTTGGATATTAAGACTTCAAGACTTCAAGTGAGTTTTGAAAGAAAATTCTAAAATTTCATTTAAAACCATTTTTTTTTTACTTTTTTTTTAACCTTCATTTTTAAAACTTCAGTTTCGTGTATAGGTCTCCAGTTCAATTTCAATCCAGCTTTGACTTCATTACCAAAATCCCGATGGTAGATTTTCAAAACGTTAATGGATAAGATTTTTTTAATAAAACTCAAAAGGAACAATTTTAAATTTTTTTTTTTTTTTTTATAGTTTAGTTTACGATTTCTGATTATATTATATAGTAAGTTTCAAAGTTTTGTTTCAAACTTTAATTTTAATTTTTTGTTTGAAACTTTATTAATTTATTAATATATTGTTTTTTTTATTTTTTAGGATTTGGCAGTTTCAGGTAACGTTCTGAAACAATTTTTTTTTTGTTTTTTTTAAGAATGATGTTATATTAACTTATAATTCTTTGTAGGATTCAGTGTTCTAATATTCCAGGTTGCAATAAGATTAATAATAATGAATGGAATTGAATGATTGACATGTAAAAAAAGATACATGGTAAATCTCGATATAATGAGGCTTTGAGGACTTATGACACATACAAAAACATACGAAACAAACAAAAAAGACATAATATGGCTGTTCTATTCTTGTAAGCTTTGAAGGTAATAAACTATTTTAATGTGCTTTTAATTAAAGAAAAGGTTTATTTATCGTTTCTTGTTTATTTTGTAGGTTTCGTACTTTAGAGTAGGAAGTGTTGATCATGTAAAAGTATACAATGACTTACATAGTCTAACTGTAGTCTGCAGGTTTTCACATTATCAGATGCATGTATTGAGGAAAATATGATCAAGTTTAACTATTAGAGAATTTACTATATTTATTTGATTTCAAAATAACTGTTATAATAATGTTGTAATATTTGTATTAATAATTGCAAAATGATTGTAAAACAATTAAATATTAATTAAAAAACAATTTGAAATCCATTACAATTATATTACAAATTCATTATAAATTTATTATAAAGTATTTTAAAACTATTACCAAATAATTACGAAATGATTACAAAACCATTGTAGTTTATCTGACATTATTTTGTAATGAAATTATAAGCCTAGATAACATGGTTGATACAATGTATTAAACCTATATAAAATAACATTATAGTTATATCAAAAGCATATTAAAAAATTTGATATTTTTAGTAAAGAATAATATTACATGAATTTTACATATATAGAATGCTGATTTGATATTTAAAATTGGATTACTCAGTCAATATTAATCCAATTACTATAAAATTACTACTATCAATTCCTTTTAATAAGATAAATCTAATAAGCTAAAAATCATTAAAATTTGATCATTAAATTATAGAACAATTATATTTTATTTTTATTTTTTTTTTTTTAGTTAAAAGAAGTGCTTTTATTTGCTGAAAAAAGATAGAAAAGTATACAAAAATTCAGGAAGATAAAGCCTACCTGTTCTCCATACTAGGGTTACAAATATATCTCATAACTACTATATCCCTAACCTATTCTCTTTAATATAATAGGAAGTCTAGTTATAGAATTATTCAAGGTATAAAGAAAAATGAAAAAAAAAGAAAAATTTTATGATCTAATAAAACAAAATGACATCACGTAAAGCGAATGTTAAGCATGACAAGAAGTTAGTATGAGAATTTCTATCTATCCCTCCCAACTAAACTAAACATAATGTTCTAATAATGCCTTTACCCTAGCAATTAAATATTTTACATCCAGCTTCTTAGACTGGTTATTTTTTGATTGATTGATCTTCTTGGTAGAGTGACCAGATTTAGGAGTTTTATATTGATCATTATTATGATTGTTAGTATTAAAACCTGAAAAAAAAAAGTTAGACCCATGATGTGTCTTCGAAAACTTGTCTGCATTGCTAATTTGAGCAGATTTATGTAAATTCTTGAAATTGGGAGTGAAATAATGGCACCAAGAGATTCTAATGTCATTTCAAAGCTGAAGGTTCTTAATGTGAATAGAAATATGGTTTCAAGTGTCAAAGTAACCTATCAGCTTTTTAGATCCATTAACTTCTTTAATAATTTTAAATGATTTGATCCTACTGTCCAATAAAAACTGGCGTGATCTGCTATTTGGGAATAAGGAGACGCCTGTTATATTGTCTGAAATGTTATATACAACAGCTTGAAACTTCTCACGTTGTTTCCTTTCTAAGAGGTTCCAGGAAGCAGGGAACTATCGAATAGAAATTCCTTTCAAGTTGATAGTTCAGTCTCTTCCATTATAGCATTTCAAGCACTTATAGTCAGGAATCAGTCAAATTCTCGCAGATAGATACTTTTTGTGCATCCTTGTACTAACTGATATGATCTTACCTCATCATCCTAAATTGGCCAACAAAGTATAGTTATCTCATTTGGTCAGAATATCATACACCACAAGGTTGAGTAATTGTGCTTATTCTTCTCTTTAGGGACAATATTTAGTGATGATAATATTTCCATTCTTTAAAGTGTTATTTGTCTTTTTCTGTTTTAACTTCTTCCCATTGTCAATAGACATTGAATATGGTTTAGAATCTCGCTTCAACTGCTTAAAGCGTATGGAAGGAGGAGAAAGTAAACTTTAATTAAAAGTAACCGTTCTTGAACCAGAAGGTTTAAAAGGTATATACTCAGGAGATTCAGTGCTGAAAGTGGGTACTACTTGTTCATCCAGTCCAGAAGGAATCTGTAATTACAACTTTTGTCTCTTCTTACAGGCCTTCTTTTTAGCACTCCTTTTCTGAGATTTGGTTAAGGGCGTGACAGGTATGGGCATGACATTGTGTGGAGGTGTGGTGTTTAGACTATCATCTAATAATTCTTGTAAATCTTCATTAATCTCATCAATAATAATTGATATGTCTGATTGGTATATAGGATCTCCTAAATCTTCCATATCTGGAATATGTTTGTTGCTGTACTCCAACTCTTGGCAAATTTTGAAATCCATGAGAAAAATTACCTGAAGATCGTTGTTCAAGAGAAAGAGATTGAGAAAAGTAGCTAAAAATTGAGTTATGATAGGAAAACAGTCATCTCTGTGAATATATTGTGACAATTTTTTCATAGTAACAGCTTGGTCCTTATAAGTATTGAGAAACTCCTCTATAGCTGAGGGGTCTGTAGTTAATATTGAGTTAAAAATAGTCAAAAGGTTTCTCTTGATAAGTTCTGAGATAAAATCTACTATAACATTGTGAAAACGGTCAGAAGGAATACTCTTTAAAGCAAAAGTAAGGGTAACTTGAGTCATAGAAGATGTTGATGCTGTTTTTGCAGCTGGTTTTATTAGCAAAAATCCTTTCTTCATGATGAAAATAAAAAAATTTTTCTTCTATGAAATTTGGTTCACAGATCTACAGGAAAGAGTTCCCCCTTAACAATTATATTTTAATAAATATCTTTTTATAATTATATATATATAAAATTTTTAAAAAAAGATATAATAATAACTATAAGTAGTTTGTGACTATAAACAATAGATTTTATATATGAAAATTTAGAATACTTAACTAAGATGATCATATAGAATAATATAATTATAATAGAGATGATTATAAAGAGAGTTGACTATAATCTTAATTCTACCATCATAAGTTATAAATTGTAAAACTGATAAAAATGTATTTCCTATAAAAATTAAACAAAAAAGAAACATTAGTAAAGTTTCTTAAATAAAATGCCAAAGTTTCTCCTTATACTTACTATATTCTATTTTACAAATTATATTCTATCTGTTTTCTTTAACTGTTTTTTATAAAATTTAAAAATAAATATTTAATACTAGTAATATTTTAAATAAAAAATGGTTTTTTTTTAACATATTACAATAATTGTGCAATTTCAATTTTTGGGGGTACTTATAAAAGGTGCTTATTTTTAGTTTTTTACAAATATTATTGCAAATCGATAAGGATGCTTATTTTTAAGGAGTACTTATTTTTACATTTTATGATAATAAATCATTTTTTATTTTGTTATTAAAAGGTAATTAATAAATTTAATAAATTATTTTTTATTTTATTATTAAAAAACAATTTTTATTTTATTATTAAAAAACAATTAATAAATTATTTTTCTTTTTTATTATTATTTAAAACTGATTAATAAATCAGTTTTTTTATTATTAAAACTGATTATAAATCTTTTTTTCCTTTATTATTATTTAAAAGTAATAATAAATTATTTTTTTTTTTTGTCATTAAAAATGATTAATAAATCATTTTTTTTTTTTGTTATTATAAATGATTAATAACTAAAATCATTTTTTTTTTTTTTACTATTAAAAACTATAATATCACATTAACTTTAAAGTTTTATTTATTCAAATCACATATTCTAAAAATTATATTTAATTATTTTATTCAATAAGTTAAGTTATCAATAATTAAATATAAAAGTATTGTGTTAAAAATAAAATATGAATTTAAAGTTACCAGAATTTTCAATAATTTGTATATATATCAATCATTTATTAATTTAACTTTGAAACTTTAGGTTAAGTTACAGAACTTTGGACTAAATTTAAAACTTTCAAAATATATTAATTAAGTTTAAGTATTTAAGAATTAGTAACAAAAATAATTAATAATTATAAAAAATTTTAGATAATTAAAAAGTTAGCTTTAAACCAAAATTTCAATAATTAATATATATGCTAATTACATGCTAATCCTATGCTAATTTGATTATTTTGAGTTCTGAAAATGGTCAAGCAAAAAATTATTTCAGTTTTATATATACCATATTTGCAATAACATAATATTGAAAAAAAGAGTAAAGGCAAAATGATTGGCAATAATGTGATATATATAAATGCGGGGATAGTGTGTGTCAATGTCGAATGTCGGCATATATTATAACGGGATTCAAGGATTAAATTCAGCGTATTATAAATCAGATGACTTCAAATCTCCAGCAAAATGTCAATCTCATACATCAAAGGTACAGGCGAAATTTTGGAGTCAATGATAGAGAACCTTATGTGGACTTGCACGGGAAGGAGAATGGCAGTTGGTAATTGGCAGATTATAATTAATCGATTCAATGATTATGAAGATATTTATAAAAATATATATTTATATTTTATTTTGATATAAGTATTTTATCAATTACATTTTTCAAGGGATTATGTATTATTTACTCAAGGCACTTTGAAGTGCTTCATAAACTTCTACTTCAATTCTAGCTTCTGCTTTCTCTTCTTCCGTAGAAGCTGTTGAAGCTATACGTTGCGCTTCTGCCAAATTGGTTCTAATGGCCTATTTATTTTACATTCGTTAGCAAGTATAATTAGAGTTAATTATTTAAATCTTTCGTCATTTAAATTTTCAAATGATCCAAGAATTTACCTCAAGTGAAAAATCTTCTAAAGGAAAAGCTTCGATTGCGTTAATATCAAGCGAAGAATTGGGATTAATAATAGCAAATCCTCCACTAGCTGGACAATTTATAATAGATTAACAAAAATGGGTGAACACTTGTTCCAACAATACGTAAATATTACATACATAAATATACATACCAAAATATCTTTTTGTTATAGTGGGATTTTCTAATATCTCAACGATACCTGGTTTCAATTGTTCAATGGATGGAACATGATTTGCAAGAATACCCATATCTCCTGCAGTTGAAGCAATGTTTACTTGCTGAACTTCAGTATTTGCATATATTGTCTAAATATTGAATTAAATAATATAAATTAAAAAAATATTAAAATATTGTATAATAAAAGATTTTTATAACGAATTAAATCTAATTAATACTTGGTGAGGAAGAGCAAAACTTAAACGTAGCCTATCACTCGAACTAGCGGGAGCTTCGCTAGCATAATAACGAACTAAAGTATAAAAAGATATTTATTATATTTATATTTAATCCTTAAATAATTTCAAAAGTTAGACATAAAAGAGCATAAAGTACCTGCCTGGAGTGCATGCTTTAATGCGAAAGGCAGCACTAGTTGTTCTAACCGCTCTAGATAAGAAATTCATTTTTTAGTAATGAAAAAAATATCTGAATCATAAAGTTCATATTAAAGGAATCGGTGAGACATTGTGTAACTTCACGCTATATCATTATAAACATGGATTTAATGAATAACTTTACGCTATATAACTAACTGATAAGGATTTTTTATTATAAAAAAAACTCTTTTAAAGTTTATTAACAAGTGCAGAAATTTTAGACGACTTTTCTTTCCCTTGTAATTTATTACAGTAACTGAGGTAACTGAATATTCACGTGATATACATGATCTTGAAAAATATATTTGTATAAAAAATTATTTTATTTGTCCTTTTCTATTTACCCAAAATATTTAATATGAGTACCCACCGAAAAATAAAAAAGCATAAATCGTACATTATTACAAAAATAAATAAAAACTAAAAATAATAAATAAAGGAAGATTTATCATTTATTAATGTTGTTTGATAGGGTAAGAAAAATTTTATTGTTTATTTTTAACAGCATTTGCTAGCTGCCTGTTGTTTCTCATCGGGCATAGAAGTAACTTGAATAGTTTCACCAGCAGTTGGCCTAGTGACATCTCCACTGTTATTTTCTAAAGCTTTATTGGAAACAATACGGTATATTTCTTTTTTTTAAAAAAAAAACGAGCGCATTAGAATTAAAATAAAATAAATATATTAATTAAAAGAACAAAGTATAAACATACCAGTTAAGATATTTTGAAAGGCGAGTTCTACATTGCTAGCATCCAACGCGGAAGTTTCGATGAATGATAAACTGTTTTCGGCTAAAAAAAAATAATATAATAATATTATTAATATTGCAAAAAACACAAGATATCAGCTAATAAATCTTTACCAGCAAACTGCTTAGCTTCTTCGGTTGGCACAGCTCTCAAATGTCTTAAATCGCTCTTATTACCGACAAGCATAATAACAATATTGCTATCTGCGTGATCTCTTAATTCTTTTAACCAACGGTTAACATTCTCATAAGTAACATGCTTGGCGATATCGTAGACGAGTAAAGCTCCGACTGCCCCACGATAATATCTGTTATCAAAGAATAATATATTGTTTATTTACCTTCAAATTGAATCTAATCGATATTATTAAAAGCTGAATACTTACGCGCTTGTGATAGCCCGATAACGTTCTTGACCAGCTATAGGAAGAATGTAAAGAAAATTAGCTTCTAATTTTATTTTAATATTGATAAAATTCAAAGAATAGAAATATATTAATTACCAGTATCCCAAATTTGAGCTTTAATAGTCTTGTTATCTACTTGAATACTTCTAGTAGCAAACTCGACACCAATAGTTGACTTTGACTCCAAATTGAACTCATTGCGCGTGAAACGCGAAAGAAGATTGGATTTGCCAACCCCAGAATCTCCGATTAAAACAACTATAATGATACATTAATTTAAAAATAAAAAATAAAAAATTACCATCTGAACTTTCAAATTTATTTCATTATAATAATTTTAACTAATGTTTTTCATAGATGGCGAGATGGGCCCTTTTTTTTATTCTTTAAGGTTTGTTAAAGTAGTACCATATTAAACTTGCTTGTTCATTATACTTATAACACACAGTTGCTTACCCTTAAAAAGATAATCATATTCGTCGTCTTTACTCATCTTCACAAGTTAAACTTCGCAATTATATCCGAGAGCTAATAATTGTAAATAAAACTCCGTTTCAAAGAGGCACTTCACGAAAGTTACTGTACCTTACAAGGCTGAGTTGTCAAATTCTAAATCTTAATCGAATTTATATGTCTACCTAGATAAGATTAGCTCGTAGTACACGTACTAGAATCACGACATCACGACATTTGAACACAATTTGTTTAGTATAATAGCTATTGTGAATCTTATTATATGTACAAATTTTAATTCTATACAAAATTATGTGAAATTTTTATGTACAAATTTAAATTATTGCAAGTATTATTTGAGATTTTTTATACTACTTTTAATGCAGCTTGGTAATTCTTCATTGATTTGTTTGTGAATATTTTCTTCTTCGGTAAGACGTTTGAATTGACTTAGTAGTTTATGTGCAGCAGTAGGAATTTCGGTTCCTGACTCATTGTAATTGGTTGCATTCCAATGAATTAGATCAATATCTGCTTTAATCGCCTAGATATTATAAAGTTGAATGAAAATTAATAAATAAATAAATAAAATAAATAGATGAAAATAACTAAAAATACAATAAATTACCCTTAATGAACGATACCAATCATTCTGTAAACGAGCTTCGATCATTCGAAGGCACATTGGGTATGGAATTTTTGGGAGGTAATCGGGTACTTCAGTGAAGTTGACGTGATTTACGAACCAATCAAAATCAACTTCAACAATAAGTGCAGAAATAATTTTGCTTATGGTCGCTTTCTCTAAAAAAATTTATAGAAGAAATAAATATAAAAAAAAACAATAATAAATCTTGTAATTGTATCGCAAATTTACCTTCTTCCCCGTATGTTTTGTTATCGATTAAATCCTGTTCATTCTCACGTTTCAATTCCCAGCTATGTAAAGTGTCTTGTGAATTTTCTGGATCCCTAAAAACAATTTCAAGTTAATCGTATTCTATCGGTAATTAATAAAGAACTGTAGTATTATATATTTACCAATTAACTGTGTAAGTCGGCCAAGGAGACCAGTCATCATTCGATTTACTTTTGTCGATTTGAACAATAGTGCCAGAATATGATGTATTATCGTATGTAGCAAATACTTTTTCTCCCAATTTTAGTCTCTTATTTAGGCCTGCCGCTACCCGATCATAAAGAACAATAAAGTCACTCATATTCGTATAATCATAGTAGTAAATTGTAACTTTGGCAGTAGCTTTTCTATCAAACATTGGATCTAGAGGCAAAGGATGTTTATTATTTTGAAGATTTAGAGTTTTTGCTGTTATCTTCACAAAGGGTTTATTTCTATCTCCTCGTATCCATTCAATATCATCAATTAGACAAAATAGGATATTATCTTTAGCTTTTTTATCTGTTGTTAACTTATTCCAAGCATGATCCTTATGAAGTACTGGGTCGTCAGGTCCCAAAATGTCAAGTAATACAGAATTGTCATTATCATGATAGCATTTTCTAAGCATTTCTTTATGTCCGTTTAAAAAATAAACGATAACATCACCAATTTGAGGATGGTATGGGGAAGCTTGCGGTTTAATCATCCTAATCCACTCTGGACGAGTGTCATCTTCTGGTTCCGAAGTATCCATAGAGCTTGCAAGCGTTGCCCTATTCACTTGTTCTGAATCATTTTGTTCAAGACCCTCATCATAATCAATATCCATATAACTTTCATTGTCCCCTCCATGATTGCCATGTGTATCATCATAGGGGGACACTTCATGTTGTGAGGAAGATTCAACTATATAGGGAGAATCGTAATTATTTTGTGATTCTTCTTGTTCTGAATCCTCTTGGTATTCCGAGCCGCTTGGTGACTTTGGTGTTCTAGCGCGTTTACTGTCGGATTCAAGTGAAGCGCGGTCGTTTTCGAAATAACTATCATCTTCTGAAGTATTAGTTTCGCTTTCTCCATAGTTTATACGCCTCTTGACGCGTCTTAAAGGACGTGTAGTACTTGGACCCGCATTACCATAATCATTGTTACTTCGTTCAATATACTCATCTTCTTCTTCCTCAGATAAGTCAGTACGAGGACGTTTCTTTCTTTTCTTATTTTTTGTATTTACAGCCGTGGCAAGACGTCTATCTTTCTGTGCCTTCTTTTCAGCTTTCTTCTGTCGTCTTGTCTTGACTCCATAGTCGCTGTCCAGATCAGGAGAATTTACGACAGATGCTGGAATAGCATCAATCTCCATATAATCACTATCATCAGTGCTATCAGGAGTTCCTTCCCTATCAGAAAGACCGGGAACATAATCTTCATCGTCGCTATCGTCTGGTAACGTAAAGCTTGTTTCGTCAAGGTTAATGGAATCAATATATTCATACTCCTCTTCGATAACGATCTTTCTCCTTCGCTTGGTTACATCTTTCTTATCCATAATAAGTTTGACAAGATTTCCATACTTAATTTCTTCAACTTCTTCAACAAGAGCATCTCTCTTATAATTATCTTCTTGCCATTCTTGTATCCCGGAGATGCCAGTACTAATTGCTTTAACTAATAGACAGAATAAGAACATAAGTATGACGACGATCGTGATCATATATATATCGAATGTATATACATACGTTTATTCTGTGTGGTTTGCTTGAGATAAGGAACACCACCCCAATTTACTACTTCACGAGGAGCGTCTGGGTTTTGCGGGAATCCTGAGTTAACATTAATTAGAACTCCTCTTTCATCATCAAAGGAGTACTCCTCATAATCATCATAATCACTTCTGAATTTCTGTCCACTAAGAGCTCGGTCATGAAATTTTTCGTATGATGCGGTTTGGTCGATACCAATTAAATGGCATTTACCAGCATTGTCAGTGACCGCAAACATGGATCCTAAATATTAAAAAAATTTTAAATTTAAAACTACTGGAGAAATTTCGTCACTATATTTCTGTTACTTACCATCATCTCTGAATTTACCATCGTGAAACCTAAGTTCTTCCAAATTACTATCGATGAAGTTTAGGCTAGTGCGATCCCATGCTGAATAAAGCAAAAATAAGATATAAAATAAGATGAAAATGTTAAAAAAAAAAAAAAAATAGTAAGTATTGATCTAAAAACTTATACTGACTTCTAACATTCCTTCCGTCTTGTATATCCCACATCGATATCTTGCCATCGTATCCTGCGGACATAATGGTCCGCCAGTCATGAGGATGTATATCTAATACATAAAGATCGTTCGAGTGAGCGTGAATTTCGATCTTGAGTTCACCGTTTTGAGAATTGTATACTCTGATTTTTCCTTTGTTGTCACCAAGAATAACAAGGGCATCATCAACACTCCAGCGCATTGCGGTAACTCTATGATCAGAATCTGATGCGTCGTCAGCGACAGACAACGTAATGGATATCCATTGCTGTTTGAAATAATCATATCGCCAAATACGAGCAGTACCATCATCGGATCCTGAAAGGAGACGATTGTCCCCGTGAGCAAATTCAAGACTGTTAACAGTCCTAATGTGGCCGTCAAGATCTGCTATGTGAACGTGACCGAATAATTTGGATACGTCATTTTTCTTATTGTCCTTTTTATCTTTAGATCCTACATTGGGATTCGGAATAACAGGATTTGCCGGACACGACCTTTCTTCCATTGATTCTGATACCGGATTTGATTTCGTCTGACTCTGTTCTACTACTTCTTGTTGAATCCTAGCATGGACAGGCTGATGACGTTGAGAATAAACTGGGGAACGGTTTTGTGACGATACTTTGATTTGTCCAGTGTATGGGGGTGACGTTGAGTTGAAACTGAAATTACTACCAACACTATATGTATCCGTATCATCGCTACCTGGTGAATCAACGTCTGCAGTATCAATGAGTAATGATGAAGGTGGCTCACTGAGTTTTAATGATGAAGGTGGATCACTAGGTCTAATCGGCAAGACCGAAGATTCTGGTGACCCATGAATGTTTATAGGAGATACAATAATATTCGATGAGGGTTCAATATAAGGAGATATATTAATATTCGATGAGGGTTCAATATAAGGAGATATATTAATATTCGATGAGGGTTCAATATAAGGAGATATATTAATATTTGATGAGGGTTCAATATAAGGAGATACATTAATATTCGATGAAAGTTCAATATATCTTGACGGATCAGGAAGTGCTCCGTTGCGTGGCGGCTCCAAACAAACAGAGACTCGACGAACTGGAATAGATTCTTTGTCCTTCTCTTCCTTTCCCTTACGTTTTTCTTCGTGAGTAACGAAAGGACGAGGCATTACAACGTCCAAGATGTCGATTTCTTCTTCTTCTTCGTCCAATTTTCCATTTTCTCCATTTTCTTCTATAATAGCTTCATCACACTCTACTTTTCCTTCATCTTCTGTTACCTTCGAGTCTTCTAGGACGATTGTTGAAAAAATCCGGATCAATCCGTCGGTTCCCGATACGGCGAAAAGGGAACCGGTGTGGTTAAATGCGGAACACTTCATTCGTACCCTGCCGACAGCGTTGACAGGTTTGATCTTGCTTATTTCACCGAAAGAAGTGGCTCCTTGCACACGTTCGTATTTCGCGATCCATGTGTGCCAATTATCGGATGTGGCAAGAATATACCTGTTCTCGGCCAATGGACTTGGAGAGAACGCGATGGATGTTACCGTGTCATCCTTATTAATTAAAAAAGAATAAACTGATGAAGACAAATAGATAATAATAAATAAATAATATTATAAGAATAAACAATTAATTACCATCCTCAAACATTTGACGACTTGGTAATTCTCTAGATCCCAAACTAAAACTGTAGCATCCTCCGATGCCGTTGCTAAAAGGTTACCATCTTTGCTGATGGCCATATCCGAAATTACCGATCTATGTCCCTGGAGAGATCTCAATAATACGCCAGTACTTGAACACCATACCTTTGCGAGTCGATCATCACTTCCCTATAAATTTAATGTAAATAAAAAAAAAAAAAAAAGTAAATAATAATCAATATAGAAACGATTTGACTATCAATAAAATACGTTAAATCGTACCGTGATGATCCGTTTTCCTCCTCTGTCGAATAGTATACAGTATGTGGTAGTATTGTGACCATCCAGCGTGGTCAACTAAAAAAAAAAAAAATGATCAATTTTCAAGAAATGAAACACAGAAACTAACATAATTTAATAAACATACATGTTTATAGTCATTATATATCAACCTTATTGGTTGTGTGCTCTTGATTCTACCACCACCGAGTTCACGGGATATGATAGCAGCGGCTATTATTATTAAAAAAAAAAAAACGTTAAGATGACTGCAAAATTAACTGAAAAGAGAGAGAAAAAATAACTAACCCGGATTTGGGTCAACAAGACCAGCTAGTAACCTTGATGGCGCATGTTGTGCCAAGCCCAACTTTGCTTGTTGGACATCGATTTCCGGAAATTTTGCCATTTCAGATTGGTATAAATTTTCACTCAATTTACCAATATTTAATGGCCGGCATGGCAAACGTACCTAATTAATACAAAGTCACGTGAATGATCATGTGAGTTTGGATCACGTGAAATAAAATATTATCATAATCAGAAGAGAAAAAAATTTTTTTTATCAGAAAAAAATAATATTTTTCTTTGACACGTGACATATAGAAGATGTAAAACACGAAGTATGAATATAAGAGAGTAATAATACGAAAAACTAACCAGCTCTTCGTAGGTTTGCAGGTGTATATTCCCTTCAAAATCTGTTCGAAGGGGGAGCAATTCGGGGTGTTCCGTTAGGTCTTGCACCAAAGACTGATGAGCACCCCGTGTTTGCGGGAACCTTTGGAGAAACCGCGCAACTTGAAACATAACCTCTATGGGATTATTGGAGAAGAAAACGTAAAAAAAAAAATATGTTAATACGTGTAAGATGAGAAAATATTTAAAATAAATTAAAAATAAAAATATTTGTCGCGCTATAAAGGAGTAAAAAGACAGTAAAAATAAGAAGTAAAACGCTCTGAGAACGTTATGAATCATCGAAAAAACATCAGGTAAACGAAATTAAATCCAAGTTTTTGAAACAGTTTTGAAAGTGTACGTAAGCAAAATAATATTCTCAGGCAATATAATTACAATAGACGCAAAAAACTTTTTTTTTTTTTTGCTTTTATATAAGAGATTCAAATCTTTTTATTGAATTTCTATCATTTTTGTAAGTCCTTTGCTTGAGATTGTTTTTCAAAGGGTTTTGGAATAACATAATATACATACCCCGTTCGAGGTTTGTTAAGTCATTTGTAACGTTAAGATTTTGTTGGTTACTCATTTTTTGCAGAATCTTCAAAGGTGGTTTGGAAATTACTGATAACAGTAATTAATGGCGTCTAAAATCTAAGAGAGTTTTTTTTTTTTTTTTTTTTGAAAAACTGTCTAAATTAAATATATCACAACTTTTTTGACCGGGTATTTTTCGGAAATTTAACTTAATTGTTTATCTGATCATACGATCAATTTCAGTAATACAATGTTAGTCTATTGTAAAGTCAAATTTACGTAAGCTATATTTTTATGTTAATTTACAAGAGTGAAGAATCATAACGCAAGCTATCTATCGACTATCAGATATGACGGCAATAAAATATGAACGGGACTGAAGAGACCGTCAATAAAAATTTTGATAAAACATTTTCATGTTCAAATTACCTCTTTTTCTGGAAAAATTCAATTTTGGATTTTGTTCGAAACAGTTACCGGTATTACAACCGCAACATTTTTTTTGGAGAGGGGAACATTATTCCATTATTCGCGGTTATAAGAATCAACCGATTTCTGATAATTAACTAAATTCGTTAAACAATTGCAATTTTAAAAAACTATATCACGTGGAAATTTTCCACCAATCATCTTTTCATAAAATTGCTCATAAGGTTTTAAAATCATTAGGGTTCAAATAATTCGAATAATTGTGGTGATTACACAATGCAATTGTTTTTTGAATGTCATTTAGGTAACCAGGATTCAAGATCCAAATAAATAATCAATATATCGTATAATATTGATGGTTCTCTACTAAGGATAATATAATATAGATATATTTAGTCAGGAAAAGGGGAAAGATAAGATAAAAATCGGATATTATCCAAAATAAAGCTGCTTCTTGATTTCGAACAAGATACTATGTAATGCATGTTGGTGCTTTATTCGAATATTTAAAATAATTTAGAGGACTATTAAAACAATTAAAGGTACAGTAGATCCTGTCTGCAAGTACTAACCATTACTATTATAGCTATTATAGCTGAAATTATTTGAAAAGCATGTATTTTATAAATTATGTAGAAGTTGGAATGTAGATCTGTTATCGCGTGATGTATAAAAAATTTATGGAGATTAATACATTGTTGAATACCTGTTAGGTAACTTGAAAGGAATGAAGAAAGGAGGCTTGGGGTTATTTTTTTCAACAAGTTGGTATTTATTTATATTACTATCTGGTAAATACACGATCCTTTGTTCTTTTTTCCCTTCTTAATTCCAATCACCGAACATATTTGGAAAAAATTTAAAGATAAGAAAACCCCAAGAAAAAAAAATGATTATCGATCGCGAATGATACTTTTTCATTATTGCTCACGTGAAAATAAATTAAATGAATAACGCCAAATTTGAAAAGCAAAAGACTTTGTGGCTCATCTTTAATCGACTGTATCACCACCATATTTACTCTAGAAAATCTCGGGGTTATGTAGAAAACTTTAAAATTTAACCTTTTTTTCTAAGATAAATTAAAAAAAAAGAAAACCCCTATCGCCATTACCTAAATTTCCTATCATTTGTCTTTCTTTTTTTGTCTTTCTTTTATTTTGTCTACCTATTTATTTTCTTATTTATTCTTTATTTTCAAACTCCTTATTTAAATCAAAGCTACAAGGTTTTTTTTTTTTTTTATAAAAATCCTTGAAAAAAAAAAAAGAAAATTAAAAACTTTTTTTTTTCTTACTATTTATCTTATAAAATAAAATAAAAAATAGTTTGTTTGAGTCAAAAAGTTGATAATTTGAGGTTTGAACATGCCCTTAATAAGACTTTTTTCATACTTAAGCATTCTTTTTGTGTTGATTTTACTGAAGTCTCAGACAAGCTTCGCTCAAAGTAACATTACAGGTATATTCAAACGCGATGTTAGATTTAAGCAAGACTTTGATATTCTTGGAATTTTAATCCTTTATTTTATATAGAATTAATAGAGTGTTCCGCTTTTACTACTTGTGGAGAATGTACTAGTCATTTAGCGTGTGGTTTTTGTGTTACGGTTCGTCCACCTTTTTCTTTTCATTACTTCTTTTTAAGAGCTTATTTATTTATTTTCTACAATTTAGACGAATAAATGCGTACAAGGCGGTTGGAAGGGACCATTTAAGGATCCGGAGATATGTTCAATTGATAATTGGGAATACGAATATGCTCAATGTTTTGGTATGCAAACATTTATTTAAAATAATTTGTTCACCCTGAAACAATCAATAACTTTCTTTCTTACATCAGATACAATTTTCGATTTTCAAAAGTTAATTTGAAAAAAGAGTCAAATAAATTTTCATTAATCACGCATTATTTTAACTCTAAATATATACATATATATATTTTAATGCTATATAACAGTTTCCCACAAACAGGCTCTTATATCTTTAGCATCAGCACTTGTTGGAATATTATTTATTTCAATATTATTTTGTTTGTGTTGTTGTATTTGCCGATGTTGTAGAATAAGAAGTCCTGATGACGAAAGAGCTCCTTTAGTTCCGGGCGATACTATTGCAACGCAACATTTCAGA
The DNA here is from genome assembly GCA_015698045.1 of Rhizophagus clarus. Taxonomy (NCBI): domain Eukaryota; kingdom Fungi; phylum Glomeromycota; class Glomeromycetes; order Glomerales; family Glomeraceae; genus Rhizophagus; species Rhizophagus clarus. The sequence goes on from BLAL01000026.1 coordinate 159,122, forward strand.
CGTGCTTCATTTTACAATTATAATCGAAATCGACCTTTTGAAAGGAGAGGCCGAACTTTGAGTAGCGGAACCGTTAACAGTGCCATGCAATATGGCAGAAATTGGCGAAATGGCTCTGATGAATATATGTATGGATATGGAGCTCTTAATACGCCATTGTTGTGGGTAAATGATAATCCAGGTGTTCCAACTGATTATGCGGTGGGTTCTCATAATAATAGCCTCGGCAATGGTGAATGGAGAAAATGGGAGAAGAAACGTGAAGAATTACTAGCCAAATATGCTAAAAATTCCAATGAATCATAAAAAAAATATTCAGATGTTTGGGTAGAAGGTTAAAATTTTCCTTCTTCGCACCCACCCTTTTATAATATTATTCTTGTAAAAAATTTCTTTTGTTTTGATTATTTAAATTCTTTATTTATTATATTTATATATATTATATATTTTCTTTTTTTTTTATGATTCAATCTTTCAAAATTTATAACAAAATTTAAGTCAACATTTCATGTTAATATAACTTTATATAAAATTTATCTTATTATTTGAACAATTTTGTATATTGTACACCTATCATTTAAGTTGATTTATTAAATCAATTATTTGTAATTATTTGTCTTCTATATTTATTTATCAAAGAAAAAAAATCTATTTTTTTTCTTTTTTCAATGACAAGCATTTTTTTTTTACCTATTATGATTTCTATATATGCGTGGAATAAATAATTTTATTTGAGGGAGAGCGAGTTAAAGTTTAGCCTCTGGTTTACCAGCTTTAACCGGTCTACTCATTAAATTAGTCATCACAACAACATCAGCCGTAGAAGGAGCACCTACTATTTCAGCTAATCTTAGTACACGTGAGCTCACAGTAGCGTTATCCCTACGGTTTTTTCCTTCTCTACGAAATTTACCAATTCTTTCAACTAAATCCCATAATTTACCTCTTGGTTCTATCGCCCCATCCGAATTTCTCGTTGGTATATAATCGGGAGACAATGCAATTGTTGTCATTATTTTTGCGTTGCGACTACGTTTTACCATTATAAGTCCTACTTCTTCTAATCTAATAAATGCATTTTTTAATGTTTCCTTATTTATAGCTTCAAAATATGATAAATCTCCCTGATAATATAAAGTTTTACCAAATATTTGACATTTATTATGAAAATCTTGTTCATTAAACCATATTATAGGAACAGGTTTTTTTGTTGTAGTTTTGTTTACAATTGTTGTTGTGGGTTGAGGAGAATTAGTTGGTGTCATAGAGAATAAACTAACGACTGTACAATTGGTTTATTAGTAAGATTGCATATAACTTAATAATTTACATAAAAGGTTACTCACCTGCTAACCAATATGTTTCAATAAACGGCCATATTAGGAAACAGTAAAAATCTTTATGGAATTGTAAAAGTAGCTTATTTTTTAAACGATACAAAGTACATAGTAATGTATAAGAAATGTAAATATTTTTTTAAAAAAAAAGTTTACCATAGTTCTCTCGTCCAATCGCTCTTTCCTTATCAGATAATAAAACATATTCGCCTTCAAGTTCCATGACTTGGTCATCCTATATTTTTTATTCAATTAAAATTAGATGATAAAGAAAAAGAAAAAAAAAGTAAAATTCACATACTATTAGTCCTTTTATTGTATTCTCCAAATTTGTTTTAATCTCACCCGGTTGATATACAAATTCAACCTTTAACAACTGTGATAAAAATGTCACTTCATCTAAAAGAGTAGATATATGAAGTCGTTGTGTTGATTTTGCTCCTCCTTGTTTTATTTTTGTATACATTGCCGCAGATACAATAGCTTATAAAGTCGATAAAATATAAACGGTTAATAAAAATGGTTTATATAATTAAATGATCTAATATATTTAAAAAAATAATACATACCTTCTGATACAAACAGATGCATTACCTATATATTATTTATTAAAGGAATATTCTACATTAATTCGAAATTTAATAACATGCGTTAATTGTTATTCTATTTTACCTGATTTCGATAAAAGCTTAGCTCAAATCTTTTTTCTGCATAAAAAACTGGTTCCAACAACTCTTTTCGTTCTTTAATTAAATCCTTTAATACATTGATAGCTCTGTATAACGAGATTCAAATTGTAAACAATTATTTATAAATAGAATTAATAAAAATATACGCACCTATCAACTATCTCTCCTATGGTCATATCACCGAAGTCTGCTACTCGTCCTCCCTTGGCCAGGATTGCGGTTCTTAGCCATTCTAAACGTCTAATCAATTCGTTCCTACCAACTCCCTATAATTATTGCGAATATTATTTAAAATTATTTATTGTTAATTTATCATTTACGAAAATTGAAAACTTACTCGACCACGTAATGTCAATATTACGGTACCGACTTTAATTAATAATAACTTAAAGTTGTTAAATAAATAACATAACAGTATAAAAAACTATATAATATAAATAAACTAACCAAGAGCGGTCGGCATTACTACAGAAACTGAATTCTAATAATAAACAATAAAATAAAAAACAACTGAATGCCATAAACTTTTCATTTGATAAAACTCCTTATATTGATAAAATGCTCACAATATCCGACAAAACCCTAATATTATTCAATATAAAGAAGTTGTTAGTAATAAACTCATATTCCTCTTCCATATGTCAATATTGACTTCAGCGATAATACATACCGATAGCCAAGAGCTCTCAACAACGTAATTTTTTGTTGTTCATTATTTGGATCAAAAGATCTGTAGCATTTATTTGAAAAAAGGAAAAATATTATATAAATAAAGTACGTAAAATAAAATGAATAAGAAACTAGACAATTACTTTCTTCTCCCAATCTGTTCATCAATAAATCCTTGAAGAGAATATGGCTTAGCAAACCGCACTATAAAAAGAAGATAAGAATGCTAATATATAAAATAAATATTAACATAGTGCAAGAATAAGGAAATTACAGTGTTAGCTTACCGTCAATTCTACCCCACTTTAACTGTAATAATCTTGTATTAGTTACTATACCCCATAAACTTTCCCTTTCTTTGGGATTTCCTAGCAATTCATTGACATAAGTTTCTGTCTCAATCACTTTATCATATTGAATGGACATAGGAACAATCCAACAATCCTTTGCCCTTCCCGATAGTATACATTCCAACACAATTTTTAAAATACCCAACTTCGGTGGTAACAATTTTCCAGTCCTACTTCTTGTGCCTTCAATGAAACATTCAACATTATGACCACGTTCCAATAAACCCTCTATATATTCTTTAACTACACTCCCATAAAGTTGATCCTCCCCCCAAGAACGACGGATATAAAATGCACCACCTCGTTTAAGAATCCTACCAACAATTGGTAAATCAAGATTATTTCCTGCGGCAATATGAGGAAGAGCAAGACCCAATCGGAAAAACATATAAGATATAACAAGATAATCGATATGGGATTTGTGACAAGGAAGAATAATAAGAGATTGTGAATTTTGAGCAGCATGAATAGCTATTCGACGAAGCTAAAAAGGTCAAACAACGAGTAAATACATGTGTAATGCCTATTAAGAAAAATAATAATTAGAATTAGTCTTGCCTCAAGAAATTCGCGTTCCGATATATGAACTCCTTGATGATACATCCTTACTAGTATATTATTTACAAAGAAACCGAAAAGCCTAATAAGGAATTAAATAATATTACTAACACTCCCTTAAAACAAATGATTACAATTATAACAAACCTAATAAATTTCAAACTGTTAAGATCAGCCGCTAATTTATCAACCATCCCATTTGCAACAGCTTGCAGTTCTTTTTCTAGTAATTTTTTCCTTCTTGCAATCATTTTTGGGGTTGCATTCGGTATTGTTTGAGCAAGTAGGTTTGCCTGTTTTTCAGCCAAATAGGCAATCATATAAAGAACTATAATGAAAGCAATGTTTTTCTTAAAAACAATACAATATAATTATTATTTTACTACTATTAATATTACCACGTTCACTATTAAGAACTCGTTCTTTAACTTCTTCTGTATATCCCTCATATAATATCCGTGTTCCTATATAATTTTTGTAACTTCTCCAACCCTATAAATTATATTAGAATGATTTATTAATGTGTTATCAACCTAGCTTGATTAAAGAGGCGACTTACCGTTCCTTGATAAAAAGCACCCATTTGCATCATAAAGCCTACTGGATCATCACGGAAGTGACCAGGGTGATGTCGTCTATTAATTGTTACAAATTAAAATTGCTTAAGCGGTAATGCACAAGCGTCGAAATTTTCTCCACTTGTGTCCAAGCAAATCAAAACTGTACAAACTCACGTCAAATTTCTTTCTTCGACACCTCTGGTGTCTCCAGTAGGTTGTAAACCTACTTCTTTAGTTTTTTCCTCACTGACAAGCGATGGTATTGGAGGCGAAGTGTCAGTTGAAGTAACTTTAGTCTTTTCGACCGTCAAAGATGACATTGGTTCGTCTTCAATAGGAGCGAAAGGCAGGATCAATGAAGGTTCGACTTTAGAATTTTCCTTGCCCATTATTTAAGTTTAAGACAAAAAATATAAAATCTTTTATCGAAATCAAGCAGCAACAGATGGTGATCTTCCCGACACTTTTTTCATCCACGTGACTTTGACTATGTCCATTTTTGGGGGTGTCCGAGGTTACGTGATTTATCAACCCGGTAAATCGGAATATGCGGTGATCAATTCCCAAATATGTATGAAAATATAAGGCTTACAAAATTATTAATATGAAATTGCTCGTGAATTTATACAATTTATTTAATTTTGATTGTGATACAAAAAATTAAGTATTAAAATTGATTTTTCAGAGAGACGATCCTTTTTTTCATTTAAAATATTTTTGTAATTGGAAAAATTATGTTTCACATCTACCCCTGCTACTGGTAACCAAATATAAATCAATGCTATCTTTGATAAATTTGGCAAGATTGCACTTTTTTCCTTCCAATAATTATCTAAACCTAGTTTTTCCTCTTCAATTATCTCTTCCAATCTACAGTAAATAATCCATTCATCTAATAAAACATTTGTAGGATTTTGAAATTCAATAATATTAGTATATGAAATAATATTTTATCTATTAACTTATACATAAATAAACTGAGGATTAAAACATTGAATATCTCTGAATAAAGGCAATGCTAAATGATGTTAAATATGCTTGTTTCATTTATCTAATGCAAGTTGATATGTTTGTTTAAAATAAGACGTATATGTAAAAAAAATCAATGTTGCAAGAATTGCATTTTACAATTATTTCTGGTAAAATAAAAGGATTATTTGCATTATATTCTAATACAGCTTGGGTTTGATCTATATGATTAGCAATAAATGCTGTCAAAAGTTTATTTTTAATCTTAAAAAATTCCAAATTAAAAATAAATCTATATATAATTTAGTAATTAATAAATTAATTTGATTTTAAAATTAATTAATTATTAATAAAAATTAACTTACTGTTTAGCATTATATTTAATAAAAAGGACCATAATCTTAAAGTTAAATACTGATTGCCAATTCTGAAAAATCTTTCCTAAATTATGAATTACTTTGCTATTATCATCCAATTTTTCTTCTTCAATAAAAAAAGATATAATATATGGAATATATTCACTAAACTAAAATACAAATTTAAACCAACTACACTAACAAATTTTTACTGGTAATAGTGGTAATATAATATTTGAATTAAAATGATTTGGTATTTCTACTAAAATTTCAAAAAATGGAGGTAAAGAAGAACTATTAACAACATTTGTAGAGAGATGGCTAATCCATCTTCTTTTTCTTACTGAACTATGAATAAAACTACTTTTTATATTTGATATAATAGTATCAAGAAGTTGAAAAAAAGAATAATCTATTCAACATTCTCTAACTAAATTCATAATATAAACAAGTCAATTATTATGCTTCATATAGGGCATAATTGGTGATAAATTTTTGAAAGTCTTAATTATATACAGTAAGCAGCATTATTAGTAATAAAGAGTAATACATTATTAAAAGAAATTTGATATTTTTGTAATGATAATAAACTATTTATGATATATTGTATTATTAGCTACAATAACATGTTCTGTAACAATTAATTTTATTTGATCTCTAAAAATAAATAATACATTAACTGTTGTTTTTCCACATGCATTGGTAGTTTTATCTACAATGATACAAATTTTTCATCTTTTAATGAATTGTTTAATTTTTCAAGTTCTTAATCATATAACATTAGTAAATATTTTTTGTATAATTAATTAGTATCTACAATTGCACCACCTAACAAAATTTTAAATCTCAATAAATAATTTAATACAATTAATAATAAAAATATTTTCATAATTATATTACTATTTTTGCAATATTTATGAAAAAAAAGCTTTAATTTATTGATTTTTTCTAAGGGAATATCAGCAGTAATAAAGATTTTAATTAATTTCAAATTGAATTTGTCTCTTTCAGTAAATGTATTTTTAAAGATTTTAAGCATAATTTATTGTCATGATTTATTATTTAATAGAATCTTTTTTTCTATACAGTTCCCTCTCAATATAATGAATCCTATGTCCCAGTCAATCAAAGCTTTATTATAAGAAAATTTGTTAATGTTATAGCAAATTATTTGGTATAATATAACAAAAAAACAGATCTTTTGGCCATAGTTTCTGGATAAACAAATTGTTTTTTAATTTTTTTTTATTTTTTATTATTAATTTAGTACAAGAATATTTTTATTAGTTCTTTTTTTTTTATTTTTTTGTAGAAACAGATCTTTCAGAATATCTCTGAAGATAAATGGAGTAAAAGAGACAATTTTTTTATTTTAATATATAAGAACATTTATTAATATTCTTCTTTTTTATTTTTTATAGAAGCAAATCTTTTGAAGCATCCTTGAAGGTAAATGAAGTAAAGTAGACAATTTTTTTTATTTTAATATATAAGAACGTCTATTAATGTTCTTTTTTTTTATTTTTTATAGAAACAGATTTTTCAGAATGTCCCTGGAGATAAATGAAGTAAAAGGGATAATTTTTTTATTTTAATATATAAGAATGTTTATTAATGTTCTTTTTTTATTTTTGTAAGAATAGATTTTTTGAAGCATCTCTGAAGGTAAATGAAGTAAAGGAGATGAGTTTTTTTTATTTTAATATATAAGAACATTTATTAATGTTCTTTTTTTTATTTTTTATAGAAACAAATTTTTCAGAGCATCTCTGAAGGTAGATAGTGTAAAGGGAATAATTTTTTTTATTTTAATATATAAGAACATTTATTAACGTTCTTTTTTTATTTTTTGTAGAAATGGATCTTTCAGAGTATTTCTAAAGGTAAATGGGGTAAAGTGATGAATTTTTTTTTATTTTAATATATAAGAATGTTTATTAACATTCTTTTTTTTTATTTTTGTAAGAATGGATCTTTTGAAGTGTCCTTGGAGGTAAATAGGGTAAAGGGGGGGTTGATTTTAATATTCTGTATAAGAAAGTTTATTAGCATTTTTTTTCTTTTTTGTAGAAATGAATCTTTTAAAGCATTTTTGGAGATAAATGAAGTAAAGGAAAGGTAATTTTAATATTTTATATAAGAATATTTATTAATATTTTTTTTTCTTTTTTATAGGAATAAATCTTTCAGAGCGTTTCTGAAGGTAAATGGAGTAAAGGAGATGGGTTTTTTTTTTATTTTAATATATAAGAACATTTATTAATGTTCTTATTGACAAAAATAAATCTTTGTTGTATTAAAAAAAATTTATTATAATAATAATTTGTTATAAGAAGAACCATTTTATATATGCCATTCTGCGCAAGACCTTGAACAATATAATATATATAGATCAGATGAAAATTTCAAAATTTACTATGATCAATAACCTTTAAATTTTTTATTTTACTAAGCAATTTTTTTTCTGACATATATAGCTTTATTTAAGTATAAAAAGATAATTTAATTATGAGTGAATTTATTTAACGCACCTGCGTTGCAACGCATTCTTCCTTTTTTGTAAATTGTTTATGTTGATCAACCAGCTTATACACTGCACTCCCCTTAAAATGACAATGATAAACATAAAAAATTTCTTAAAATGGCAATGATAAATATAAAATTTGCAACGTGTGGGGTGGTAAATAAATTATTTCTTTAATTATAATAAATATATATATAGTAATAATAAATTAATTTTTTATATCATTGCGAAAAAAAATTGTAAAATTAATTCACTAAATATTAATAAATTAATAATATAAAATGATATACCAACTTCGGAATTTTTAATTTTAATTTTTTTTTTTTTTTTGCAAGGTAGTGCAATTCATGAGTTTATTAGTCATATAAAGATAACAGATATTTCTGCTGCAAGTATAACTAATCCATTAAAACTCTGAACCGGTTCCCCATCCTATAGATTGCTTCCGTGCCCTACCATCACCAATATGACATTCACCTATATCCTCCTATAGTAGCTATCAGATTATATAGGATCATTATTGTCCTATGGCTTCAGTATGTGCTTTCACTACCCTCTAAACAAAAAGAAAATTTATATGTGTATTTATACATCTTGATATTATTATATACCTTCCAAATTACCCTATTTCCTTCTCTAATAAACTGATTTATATACTGTCTTGTTTTTTCAAGAGAAATTGACCATTGTTCATTATGTTTGAAAATTTTCCTTCCCTTTAGATCATATGTGTCACCTTCTATTTGTTGAGTTGGAGTCCGTTCATATGTAATGCGTTGATGTGCTGGTATTTTCTTCTTTAGGTCTTTCTTCTTTATTCCTTTCATGCGTTCCCATTCAGTTACTATGTTGCAGCGTGGTTGCCAAATGATTTTATAAAATTCATTAATGAAGATCTCTAAAAACAGGGTAGTAATTGTTAGTGTAGCTTTTTCTGACTTAACAATGGATTTGAGTTTTCTATATTTTTCTTTTGGAAAAAAGTTTCTTAACATCAGATGTATAAAAGGAATAGGTAACTCCTGGTTAGGACCTGTGATATGAACAAAGAAATTCCTATTCCATGACATCAATTGTTGTATGTCTTCTTGGTTTAATTGAAGATGATTTTCTTGTGACAGTAAGTCTTTAAGCATTTGATCACATTCATGCCTAGTATTTTTAATTTTAATTAATATTAATATAATATTAATATACTATTACTATTTTAAAAATAGTTTTAAAATTTAAAATTTTTTATAAATATTATTATATTTAGATTTATAAAAATTAAAATATAAATTATTGTTAACCCTTCTGAACAACTTCTTAAAGTTAACAAGTTGATTTAAAATGAAAAAAATTACAATTTAAAATTAAAATTACTTAAATGATAAATAATTAAAAGTACAAAAGTTGGTCACATTCTACGAATATTAATCCAATTATTTAAAAATATTTACTGTAAGTAGATTTGACCTTGCTGAACAACTTTACTTAAGCGGAAAAAGGCAATTTCATTTGACCAAAGTGGTGAAATCATGCTCTAAAGTTACAAAACAGGTTTTTGCAAAAAAATTGATAATACAAAAATAGTCAATACTTCACAAATATTAGTCCAATCATTATAAAAATTTATAAGCAAGTAGATTTAATATTACTGAACAACTTTTTAAACATAAAAAATTAATTTCATTTGATCAAAGTAATGTTATTACGTCCTAAAGTTAAAAGAGAAAAAAAAATTTTTTGGAGTTAGTACTATTTAAAAAATATAATAATTATCTTCACAAATATTATACTTAGAATCATAAAAATTGAATTACAAATACTTTTTACAATTGCTGAACAATTTACTTAAACATAAAAAGGTAATTTCAATTGTTTAAAATTCATTTTATATATGAGTAAAATTAGTAAACAAAAAATAAGAATATGAGAATATTATTATAAAAACATGATTTTTTTTTATAAATATTAAATATAATATTGTGTTTATAAAATTAAAATGTGTAAAATAATAGAAAAGAAGTATCAGCTTAAAAAAATTTTTTGTAAAAATTTTTTTTGATATATGTGAGAAATTAAAATTTTCTCTATATATATATATAAAAATCTTTATTATACGAATAAGGAGTTCTACTACGCAAATACAATTACTGAGCTAAAATAAAAATAAGTTTAGCTACACATTTAAATATCTAACCAACTAAAAATTTTATATTTTTTTTTTTTTTTTTTTTTTTTTTTTTAGTCAAAAGAAATGCTTTTATTTCTGAAAAAAAATAGAAAAGAATACAAAAGATCAGGAATGAAAAAGCCAGCCCGTTCCCCACACTAGGGTCACAAACTATCTCATGACTACTACATCCCTAGCCTATTCTCATTAATGTAATAGGAAGTCTAGTCATAGAATTATTCAAGGTATAAAGGAAAAGAAAAAGAAAAAGAAAAATTCTATGATCTAATAAAACAACAACATCACATAAAGCGAATGCAAAGCATGACAAGAAGTTAGTATGGAATCTTCTATCTATCCCTCCCAACTAAACTAAACGTAATGTTCTAATAATGCCTTCAGCCCAGCGATTAAATGTTTCACGTCCGGCTTCTTAGACTGGTCGTTTCTTGATTGAGCGATCTTCTTGGTAGAACGTCCAGATTTGTGGGTTTTATTTTGATCATTCTTGCGGTTGTTAGTATTAGAACCTGAAAAAGAAAAGTTAGACCCTTTGGGTGTCCTAGAAGACTTATCTGCATTGCCAATTCGAGCAGATTTTCGTAAATTCTTGAAGTTGGGGGTGGAATAACGGCACCAAGAGATTCTGACATCATTCCAAAACTGAGGGTTATTAATGCGAGTGGAAACATGATCCCAAGTGTCAAAGTAACCTATCAGCTTTCTAGATCCATCAACTTCTTTAACTATTTTAAAAGATTTTATGCCACTATCCAACAAAAATTGGTAAGGGCGTCCATTTGGAAATAAGGAGGCATCTGTCATGTCATCTGGAAGATTATACACAACAGCTTGGAACTTTTCTCGTTGTTTCCTTTCTGAAAGGTTCCAGGAAGCAGGAAACCATCGAACAGGGATTCCTCCCAAATTGACAGTCCAATCCCCTCTGTTGTAACATTTCAAGCACTCATGGTCAGGAATCAGTCTAACCCTCGCAGATAAGTACTTTTTGTGCACCCTTGTGCTGACTGATATGACCTTACTCCATCGTCCTAAATTGGCCAACAGAGTATAGTTATCCCATTTGGCCGGAATATCATAGATTACAAGATCCAATAATTGTGCTTGTTCTTGATCTTGAGGAACATATCCGGTGATGATAACATTTCCATTTTTTAATATATTGTCTGTTTCTTTCTGTTTTAATTTCTTTCCATTGTCCATAGGCGTTGATTGTGGTTTAGAATCTCGCTTCAACTGCTGCTTATAGGGTTTGGAGGGGGGAGAAAGAATACTTTGATTAAAAGTAACCGTCCTTGAACCAGATGGTTTGGAGGGTGTATACTCAGGAGATTCAGCACTAAAAGTGGGCACTACTCGTTCATCCAGTCCAGAAGGAGTTTGTAGTTGCAAAGCTTTCTTCTTCTCCTTACGGGCCTTCTTTTTAGCACTCTGTTTCTGAGATTAGGTCAAGGGCGTGACAGGTATAGGTGTGATATTACGTGGGGGTGTGGCGAGTATTTCATCGTCTAATGATCCAATCGAACTTGCATCTAACACATTGATATTAATCGACATATCTGATTGGTGCATTGGATCCCCTAGATCTTCCTTATCGGGAGATTGTTTGTTTGCGTGTGCTTCCCATTCTCAGTGAATTTTGGAATCTATGAGAATGCGTGCTTGAGTCTCTTCGTCCGAAATAAAAATATTGAGAAGAGTAGCAAAAAATTGAGCCATAGGAGAATAGCAGTCGTTGGGGTCAACCCCTTGTGACAACTTATCCAAAGGAACTATTTGGTTTCTATTGTTGTAATAAAACTGGTCTAGTAGCGTGGGGTTCGAAGCTATTATTCCGCCAAAAGACTCTGGGTTTTCTTTAGCCAGTACGGCGACAAAAGCTATTATAACATCGTGAAAACGGTCAAAAGGTGGACTCTCTTTGGCAGGAGTAGGAGTAACTTGGGTCGTGGAAGACGTTGATGCTGTTTTTGGAGCTGGTTTTCTTAGCAAAAATTATTTCTTCATGATAAAAATAAAATTTTTTTCTTCCGTGAAAAATTGGTTCACAGATCTGCAGGAAAGAGTCCCCCTAAAAATTTTATATTAAAATAAGCAAATAAAAGTTTTACATAGGGGTTTTTTTTATATAATCATTAAGCAAACTCAAATTTAACATATTTATATATTGTTCAGGATCCTTTTTGCACACTTTACTTTGTACTATATTATACAATAAATAAATAGTAAACTTTGTTATATTAAGGTTTTTTTCATATTTAAAAATTGGTACTACATAGATAGTCTGTTATATCATGTTATTCGCTATATCAAGCTTCACTGTAAAGAGAGTTGACTGTAATAGCTTTATTATTTTTATATTTATTTGTTCTTAAATATTTATAATCAACAGTAATATTACAAAACTTACAAAATAATATATTACTATTAATATAGTAATTATCTTTGTAAGTGACTGCCGAATTTACTCTTTCAATTGCTATTATCATTCTGTAAAATACAAAACACAAACTCACAAAATCACAAATTGTGAAATTACATATTCTCATTTTTTTGAATTTATATTTGCATGATTTGCATTTTACAGTTATCAATTAACCAATTATATTCATGTGATTATGTTTTTATGTGATTTTTTTATAAAAAATGTAGCACATAATATATATGTACTAATTCTTAAAATATATGTATATTTATATGTCTTATATTTTTAAACATCTTAAATCTGAATATGTTATACAAGTTAAAAATAGTGTCACTTTTTAAAATAGTGTTATAATTTACAAAAGTTAAACTTGTTCTATTTTTATTAAAGAAAAATTTTAGCAAATGTAATTTATTTCTTTACAATGTAGTAAATAAATTTTTATTTCATTTTTTTTTTTTTTTTCTTTTTTATGTTTTTCTATTTGCTTCTAATATAATAAACATACCTATATCTGAAAAACAGAAACAGAATCTTTTCCTTAATATTAACTAATCATTTGAACTTTTAATAGAAGAATTTGATAAAGAATAATGATATTTTGTAATAAATATATGGATTGACTTTAGTTATAAAAATAATGCTAATGGTAATTTGTAAAGAGTTTTTATTTATCAGTTTAAAAAATATAATAAGTCAAGTATCAAAAAGAAGGTATTCTTAAAGCTCTGCATGAGCTGAGCCAGCTTGCAAGCTGGCTCAAGCTTTTTAAGCTGAGCCAAGCCAAATCATGATTAAATTGGCTTGGTGGCTCACAAGCCAACTTAAAAAAGCTTGAGTCATGTATTAGGTTTGGTTTGATAAACTCAAGCTGGCAGTGGGCTTGGCTTGAAAAGCTCAAGCTGGCTCATGAGCCAGATCAAGCTCAGCAATTTTTTACAATTTATATGTAAAAAACGCTAGTACCAATAGTTCTGGCATTTTTTTTTTGCAAATTTATATATAAAAAATACTGGAACTATTTGTTCTGACACTTTTTGCAATTTTATAAATAAAAAATGCCAGTACCAATAGTTCTAGCATTTTTTTTTGTTATTTTATAATACAAAATACCGTTAACGCTATAACAAATTATTCAGTATAAAGGCAAGGTCATGTGATTTGCCGATCTAATCAGATAATCTAAATATCTGATCTTTTTTTTAATCATTTATCAGTTTATTTTTGTGGTGTTGCCAGACAAAAAGCATGACCGGACTTTTGGAATTAAGGTAAGGGAGAGGTTGGAGGAGGTGTTTCGTTATTTTTTTTAATTAATTAAGTATTAACTTTTTTTTTTACTTTTTGTAGTGTTGCTGGATGAAAAGTATGACCGGACTTTTGGAATTAAGGTAAGAGAGGATGGGGAAGTGTTTTTTGGTGTTTTTTTTAACTAATTAATTAATTATTTTTTATTTTTATTTTTTGTAGTGTTGCCAGACAAAAGACATGACCGGACTTTTAGAATTAAGGTAAGGGAGGGGTTGGAGGAGGTGTTTCATTATTTTTTTTTTAATTAATTAAATATTAACTTTTTTTTTACTTTTTGTAGTGTTGCCAGACGAAAAGCATGACCAGATTTTTAGGATTAAGGTAAGGGAGGGTGGGAAGTGTTTTTCAGTGTTTTTTTTTAATTAATTAATTAATTATTTTTTATTTTTATTTTTTGTAGTGTTGTCGGATGAAAGGCATGATCAGACTTTTGGAATTAAGGTAAGGAAGGGAGGTTGGGGGAGGTGTTTCATTTTTTTTTTTAATTAATTAAGTATTAACTTTTTTTTTATTTTTTGTAATGTTGTCAGACAAAAAGCACGACTGGACTTTTGGAATTAAGGTAAGGGAGGGTGGGGAAAGGTAATTTTTTTTAACTAATTAATTAATTATTTTTTTTTTATTTTTGTAGTGTTGCCAGATGAAAAGCACGACCGGACTTTTGGAATTAAGGTAAGAGAGGATGGTGAGATATCTTTTGTTGTTCTTTTTTTAACTAATTAATTATTTTTTTTTTTATTTTTTGTAGTGTTGTCAGACAAAAAGCACGACTGGACTTTTGGAATTAGGGTATTAAAAACTGAAAAAGAATAATAAAAATAAATAAATTTGGTATAAAATACCAAAAAAAAGTGAAAAAATAAATAAAATAAAATAAATTTTAGTAAATACCGAGTAATTTAATTTATTTAAATTAGTATTTTTTAAAAATAAATCCACGTATATCTATTATAAACTCTACACAAACATAATATGTGAGTTACTCCCAAATTGACCGATCTACGTAAACTCAATTTGTAGGTTTAAAAAGTAATTTCATATAAACTCTACGCAAACCTGTATGTGAGTTATATTAGTATTATTTGGGATCCTGCTGGGACCATTAGTTCCAGCGTTTTTTTTTCAATTTTATGAATAGAAAGGCCAGGACCATTAGTTCTGATGTTTTTTTTTATAACTTTACATATAAAAACACCTAGTTTTGGCTTTTTTTTTTGATAATAAAGTTTGAGCCAGCTTGAGCTAGCTTAAGCTCAACTTGGCTTGAGCCAGAATTTTTCATGGCTCAGCTTGGCTTGAATGAGTTGAGCCAAGATTTTTTATAGCTTGACTCATTTTGGCTCAAGCCAGAATTTTTTTTTTCAAACCAAGTCAAGCCAGACTGTAGCTTGACTTGAGCCAGCTCATGCGGAGCTTTAGGTATTCTAAATAAGAATCTGCTGATTCATATTCTATAAAAATTGAAGTTCAATGTTATTTTTCTGAACAGAAAGTACAAATTGAATGATTTAAAAATTTATCTGTTTATTCACACTTAATTGAAGATAATAAAAACTAAAACATTCAAAAATTATTTGTGAATTAGTTATATAAGAACTATCAATTACCAGAGATAATATATAATTTTCAAATCTGTATATATGCAAAATATACACACTATATAATAAAATTATATATGAAAATTATGATAATTGTGATATATAATATGCAAAAAAATTTTGTAATATATTCAAAAATTATATATATATGGATATTGTGCAGATTATATATAATTTAAAAAGGATTTATGTACAGAAATCTTTCAATTATATACAAATATACATGTATACTGCCAAAATTACATATTGATTAGAGATCATTAGTGCAGTTAAGAAGATTGTAATAATAAACTGGATTTAAATAAATGTATAAAGGAATTAAGACAAAAAAAAGTTATGAATATAAAATATAAGATATATGAACCTTTTGATATATATTTTATTGATAATCCAAAGAGAAAATTAGATATTTAAGAAACTATTTTTTTTTAAAAAAATCAAGAATACTTGGTTAAACATTATAAAATTCCTAATCTATCCCAGCCATTTATGGTTTTATTTTTACGTATTCAAATTATCTCAAAAATCTTAATTAGTGATCCGTAATAGAAGTAGAGAAATGATCGGCATATGGGAAATCTCATGTTATATCTGATAAAAGATTTTAAGAAATGATTTTGAGAAAAAGATTTTTTACGAATAAAAAGTTACAGTAATTGGCTATCTATTAATGTGATTTTTCCTTTATATTCCCTATGTAAATAATTGCGTAATCCTCTTATGAATAATTATGATCTACATAAATATTACCAAATTTGGTAAATCTAGCCCTGAATTTTATTATTACTGATCTCTACTTCTGTTGCAGATTACAAATTAAGCAATATGACTGATTATTTTTTATAAATTTTATAATAAAATAAACAAATATGATTGTACTTTGTATATTCATAATTCTTATAAATATTGAAATATTAGAATCTACTTCTCTATAAATAATAAAAATAGCAAAACTGTTGCAAAAGACTTGAAAGCAATTAAAAAATTTGCTTATCATTAAAATCTAAGATATTTTTTCTCTAACTAAAGTAATATAGAATCTAATCCTATTAAAACTGCTTTTTTTTAGATCTTGAGAATAGTAAACAAGAGTGCAATATTTTCTTTTGCATAGTGTATATCATGCATACTTGAATAAATAAAATTTATGAAAAAAAAGATATAATAAAAAATACTTTATACTATGTATAAAAGGACTAGGATTAGGTGTAAAAGCTTTATTTTAAGAAGTAATCAATAAATGTTTAAATCTGATAATTAAGAAATATATTTTAAGAAATTATGCAAAAAATATATATCAATAAGCATTTTAGATAAGGTAATATTTTCCTTTACTTTTATAGGTAATTTTTATTTTTATTTTTTGATAACAAGAGAAGTAAAAATTGAGAATAATATAAGCAAGTAAACAAGTTTACTTCAATATATTAAAAAATGTGAGCGGAACTCTCCCCTGAAACCGTCATGACCATTTTTTATTGAAAAAATATTTTTTATTTTTTTTCCCGTAGGTTGACTGTTAGAAGGTCAACGGTCCCTACATCCTCTCTCCTTTATTTAAAAACACACTTTAAAGCACTAGACTTGGTTGTCATATGTGCTAAACGAATATTTTCAAGGGTTTTCGAGTTCTTAATATTCCTTTGTCGGTGGCAGCGGTGGCAACAAAGTAACTGAGATAATATATTTGGGAAGAAAACTATACTATGGACTGAGGCTAGGCGAAAATACACTATGGGGATTTACCCAACCTACGACTCATCTATTAGACAAGTTTTCGACTCAAAAAACCTACATTTTTATTTTTTCTTTGCCTTTTTTTTAGGGCGTTCTTGAGGAAAAATACTTTTTGGTTTATCCCCATCTAATGATCAGCCTGTCACATGACCAAACATAAGGGGCTTTTTTGTTTGGTCCAATTATAAAATGATCTGCAGCCTAACATTTGGAATTTTCTGATTCGTCAGATGCTATTTGGGCATGACTCGCTTTAGTCTCTTTGAGTCTATGATTCGCTCTGTACTTAGTAGAGTACACAAGTTGCGCAGTTTCATTCTTTATCAGAATATTATTACAGAACTCTGGACGTATCTCTATCTTGAGTAGTGTTGACGGATGATTCATTTGATACCATGGCGACTTTATATTGATGGAGAAAGGTCTCTACGGTACTAGCTGTTTTTAAAAGTCAAGACTGGTTCCAGACTTCTTACATCTTCTGGCAACAGAGGATGGCTAATTATACTTCACACTCCTTTGATACATTTCCAGGTTTATTTACAATTAAACTCCTTTTTTTTTACAATCCCTAGAAATTTTATGTTTTTTTTTTTTTTTTTGTAATGTGTTTTTGTTTTTGTTTTTATTTTTATCTTATTAGGTTTTTGCTTTATAACCTTTTTTTTTTTAAAATAACACTTCGAGTAACTCTTTGAGTCTCGGCTGCATATCTTATTTCCCTAGCCTAGATATTATAATTCTTAACAACCATAGTTACAGTTGAATTATTACATTTTTTTTTTGTTTGTTGGTGGTGCTGGTGATGAAAGGTTGTTACAATTTTTCTTCCTTAATATAAAATTGGGATCAAAGATCCAGCATAGTCTACTCGATGAAGCTTCTTCGGAAGAGGTGAGGTGCTTTAATGCACAGGACTGTAAGGGGATTTTACATGCGTTGTATCTATATAGCGGGGTTTGTAGAGGACGTGGTAAATGTTAGTTGGATCATCTGTCAGGAGCCAGTATCATAGTTTAGCTTTGTTATATCTGTAGTTGGTTATGGATATCTAGCCAAAACTTTACTGCAGACTAACTCGTTTGAGTATTCGTTGTAAATCTCTTTGTATTTTTCTTCATCTTGTCAATAAAAATAAAAATAAAAATAAAAATATATTAAAAAATGTGAGTATCAAGGTATCAGTCAAATTGAACTGCTAGAACAAAAGAACTAATTATGCAATTATTGTGAGACCCCTCAAGTGAAACATGAGGTAAAAACTAAGGTAACATCCAAATCCTGCAAGATAACAATAGTATACTAAAAGTATAACTAAAGTATTACTCATAAGTATTCATTACACCATAAACTTTTCTCCTTAAACAACTTCCTCCTTCCAAGTATATTAAGTAAGTTGCATGGTTTCAACCCACTAAAAAGATAACAAGCCAGTCCACATTGATCACAAAAAACAAAAATTTCTCCTAATGATTATGTTGCAGAATTAATAAACTACCTATTTAATAAAGCCCCAAAATAAGTTGGCCAACTTGATTACTTTTATAGGTAATTTTTAATTTTTATTTTTAGTTTAACAATCAAACTTATAATAGAAAAACAAAGTTAAACTAGATAAAATTTAATACATCAATGATGTGAGTCATTAAATAACGATCAAACTATCTTTCAACATAAAGGTGATAAAATTGAATAGATTATCATGTTACCTTCAGATGAAAACTGAAGTAAGTATCTTGACTCTGTGAAAACTACAAACTTAATCAAGCAGAATCGCCTCCTTCAGGAGGCCTCAACACCTTGTTAACACCTGTTACCTTCAAACAAACAAATAAAGTAAGTTGCGTAGACCCTATGGTCTTTGAAAAGTCAACTCATTGAGTATCAAAAAAAATCTAAAAAAGACTAAATATTAAATTAACAATTGTAACAAGAGCTTTATGATATTTGTTTTATTTTGAGATTTCTTGACAGAAGACTTCTTGGATTTTTGCTTGTTTTTCAACTTTTTAGAAGTCTTCTTGGTATCCTTTGCATTTACAGGTTTATTTGATTTAGTAGGGTGAGTTTTTGGTGGAACAGTCTTCTTGTTCTTATGAGACAACTTTACTGTAAAAACAAAGGAAGACTTGGACTATTTGGTAAATACCTTGGAGATAGCAGAGAGAACATTACACCATGAGTGAGAGTAGTTGTTATTGTTGTAATTGAAATTAAATGTTATCTGTCTTTCGACAAGCTTCTACATCTTCAAATTTTTTGAAAAAGGCTATAATCAAACTATTGCTACCTATTTTGAAATGCTTTACAGCTTTAATCAGGTCATTGCTAAAAACATGGGAGAGTTGATTCCTATCCCATAATTGCCAAAATTGTGAGTCTTCAGGCAGGTCATTAACATATAAATGAAATTGTTTACATTTCTTTCTTTATTATAGTATCCAGTGTCCTAAGAACTATCATGCTTCTTGGTTTCCTAAGGTATATTGCCAGAGGCCTTTATTGAAAAAAGCCAATGTGAAAGAGGAGAGACATATATTTAGTCAAAGGGTTTAATACTTCTTTTACCTCTTAGTCATCATAGATATAACATCACCCCATCATTTAAGCTTGGCGAGGATTTTATCATGGGTCCACTTTGCAGGTTTTTTCAGTTTTCGGAAATATGAAAGTCTGTGTATATTTTTTCAACAACCTTAGCCAGAACCTTATTCTTTTTATTTAGGTTTAGGGGTAGTAGTACTACTAGAAGGAACCGGACCTGATAAGGAAAAATGTTGCTGATCTTCCATTTATATATCCTCAACTGGTTGAGTTAAAATATCTTGGGTGAGGGTACGACAGGCTCAGATGCTGCAGCCAACTGGTCCAAAATTGGCTGATCAACAACTAAATCAGGATTGGGCTGGGAAATATGATAGTGTGTATCACTTGAAATAATCTGTTTCAGTTTTTCACATGATTCTCTATAGCTGACTGGGTCACCCACTTGTTTTTCTGAAGAAGCACTGCTATAAGTTCATGAGGGTAATTTAGTGAGTTCATAAAAGCTCTAAGACCAACATGAATTATAAGTGATATTAGCATATTAGAAATTGGAGTTTTTTGTAAGAGGGGTTTGTATTTTACTAGGTTAGCTTTAGGACCAACCTTCTTTATTGAGAAATGCTACCACTTTCTCATCAGTACTTGACGTGTCAGTTTGTCCTTATTCTTGGACCTTTTCTTCTTTTTATTTTTCTTTTTTTTGGTGAAGATTTTTGTGTTTTTGAAGAAGAAGGTTGTTGAGAAAACGTTATTGTATTGATATCACTATCATTGTCTTCAGTTAGTTTCTTGTTATAAAAAGTGTCAATAATTTCTTGGTCTATCTCCATTGCAAAAAAATTTTATAAAAACATTATATTTTTTGAAAAATAAATTTTTTGTAAAAAAATTTTTATATGATTTAAAATCTATCTTATAACACCTATCTACCTTATAATATATGTGAAAATTTTCCTCATAATATTATCCTAAATTATAATGTTACCTACAAAAATCTACATAAAAACTTATTTGATTATGATAAAAATCAATTTAATCAAAATGCTAATATTTCAGCTTCTTTGCATCAAGTAATATATTTTTTCTTTCTTTTATCACTAATTTTATCATCTAATTATTTTGTTTAAATTTAAAAGTTGGATTAATAGGTTTGCTTTAAAAGAAGGTTTTAACTATAAAATCAGATCAAGTGAAAAGGTTGAAGGTGTGATATGAAAGGTTACTTATGAATGTATTAAATTAGATTCAAATACTTCTCAAGTAACTTTTGATCTAACTAAAAGACATAATGCCAGTTCTGAAAAAACATTATGCCCTTGAAAACTAAATGTTACCTATCCAAAAACAAGTGGTTTTATAAAGTTTAATTCTTTAAATAATAAGCATAATCATCCATTTACTTTAATAATTCATGAATTAGCACTGTAATATCAAAAATTAATGCCTAAAATGCTGGCAGATATTGAAAAGTATATAATTCAAAGTTAAATGAATTCTGCATCTACAGTGGCTTTCAAAAAAAATGCACCTAAATTTATAAATCACAAAATCATATGTCTATCAATCAAAATAAATCCAATTAGTTTAATATTTTCGAAATAAATAACATAGATGTAGATCTTTAAAATTATATAAAAAACCCTTTTTGTGTACTATACAATTTATTGCTTACATCATTTTTTTCTTTAAACTATGATGCGTTCTTTTTGGCACTCTGTAAAAAATATAAAAAATGATGTTTAAAAAATTTTTTATTATGTTTTGCATTAATAATAATTATAAAAAATATTTTTTTCTTTTAAAAGAAAATGTTTTTTTTACAATTATTCTTAAACCTTAATTATTATATTGCTTAAAAAAGGATATACAGCAAGAGAAATTGCTGCTAAAGTTAGTTGCAAAAGTCATACAACAATCATTATAAGACTGAAAAAAAAATTTGAAGAAACAGGTAAAGTCAAAAATAAACCCATTTCAGGCCATCCACGTCTGCTGAATGAATGTGATGAATGCAATATTGTAAAACATTTAATAATAAATCAATATTCCAATGTAGTTCAGCTTTAAAAATCTTTAATAGTTAATAACAGTATTGAGATAAGCACAAACACAGTATACAAAGTATTAAAAAGAAATAGTTTAGTAGTTCAAGTAAAGCATAAGAAGCTGCTACTATCAAAAAAACACTATGAAAAATGTTTAAATTTTGCGAAAAAGTATAAAGACTGGACTGTGAGTGATTGAAATAAGGTAGTGCAGTCAGACGAATCAAAATTCCAAATATTTGGTTTGGATAGCCATCAGTATTGCTGAAAATGCCTAGGAGACAATGCCTAGGAGACTTGCTTCAAATCGCATATATTAAACCTACTGTTAAATTTAAAGGAAGTAATATTTTTGTATGGGGATATTTCATTAAAATTGAAGGGGTCTAGATGCAGAATTATATTGTAAAATATTAGAAGAAGACCTTATAAACTCCTTTTGTTACTATAATTTAAATACTAATGATATTGTGTTTCAATATGATAATGACCCAAAACACACTGCTAATTGTACTAAACACTGGTTTGAAGACAATGAAATCAAAGTTTTCTCATAGCCGCTACAGAGTGTTAGATATCAAAATTAGAGGTAAAGATAGATATGGAATGAAACTCCTTTGGAGGTATATACCAAATTAATAGAAACGATTAAAGAAAAGAGATGGTATTCATGATGGTGAAGAATATTAGGATGAGTTTTTAATTGACAATCTGTGAGTCAAGTGATGAAAATGATAATAAAATTTGATGGAAATTTATTAATTAAAAACCGCATTTCTGAATATATAGTGCTTCATGAATTTTACTAGCCAAATATCTAAAAAATGTTATTTTGCTCTAGAATTCTTAGGGATTGGATTCTTCTCTAACATTTCATTATGGTATTTTTGCATAATATTAGTGAGAAAGTTGGAAGAAACCATATTAATAGATTTGAAATATGAAAACTCATTATTACAAGTAATATAGTATGGTAAAACTGAGTGTGTTAAAGTTTTGAATTGTCAGTTTAGAAGTTATTACAGCTTAGTTAACTTATAAAATATATCAAAAATAAAGCAAATATGCATAAAAGTTTAGTGAAATATAGAAAAATTCCATAATTTGTACCTTTTAAAACCTTATTTTATCTAATAACATAGTAAATGCCACGTGCGTCCAAGGCAAACTTTGTCAAAAAAAATTTTACGCTTTGTGGCTTTGAAGAATAAAAGTGTGACATTTACTTTATTGTTTGTGTTATTTTTAGTAAACAATGTCTATAATTTTTATTAAGCACTATGACAAGTTAGTATATGATCTGCATCAAATTTTATATGTAATTTCACTAGTTGACTTGCAGATCATCAATTAATTAAAGTTTAACTTTTTTTTAATATCTAATAAAGTAGTGCCATAAAGAATGCAATTTCAGATGATATATAACCATGTGATTTTGTGTTATATAAATTTTGGTGCATTCTTTCTGAAAGTCACTGTATTTATCCTTTACTCAAGCATGACTATCCAGATCAACCTTTATATAAAAAGGATTTTCACAATACAGTCTATCAGTTTCATTAAAAAACAATTCTAGAGATCATACAGATGCTTTTAAATGCTTGAACTATTAATGAAATAGAAGGATTCTGATCATCTGTAAATTGTAAAACTTTAGTTAGATCCTATTTCAAGAGAACTAAAATCCCTTTTGTGAATGTCTCTTATATAAAAGGAACTATATAACAAATACAATGATGTTATGATTATTGATACTACTTATAATACAAACAGATTTCAAATAATGCTTTGCATCATAGCTGTAATTGATAATAACTACAAATTACGAATTGTTATATCTGCTATAATTGAAGATGAAACATTAAATACATACCAATGGTTATTTGATGCTATTCTTACTGAAACAGGTATTTCTTCTAAATTTATTTTTACTGATTCAGATCCTTCTATGATTCAATCAATTAAGGAAATTTATTCAGATACCAATCATTTATTATATATTTTTCATATTAATTTGAATTTTTGAAAAAAGTTTAAAGGAAAATTAGGCAATAAGTTTGAGGAATTTCACCAAAGTTCTATATATACCAAAATTCTCTTTGTAAAGACCTATTTGAACTTTGATGGAATCAATTAATTGATCAATATCAGTAGCAGTAAAGTATTTATCTGATACTCTTTATATTAATAAAGAATCATGGGCAATACCTTGGATTCATAAAAGATTTACAAAGTACACAGAGAATTGAGTTAATCAACAAATATATTTATGATAAAGTTGATCAAACCACTTTATTATGTGATTTACTACTTTAGTATCAAAATCATGTTAGAAATGAAGAGCATTTTAAATATTTTGAATTTAAATGAAATATCACATGATATGCCAATACTAAATACAAGATTTTTTAGTTCTGTAAATAATATCATGAAGACTTTGTTAATGCCTGTAATGCTTGGAAAACAAAGATCATAAATAAATCAATCGTATATTATAACATTAATCAAATTACAGAATGGCAAAACTTAATAGAGATTGATAATAAAAAGATAAGATCAAAAATATACAACCAGAAGCAATCTTAGAAATATGGTTTATCAGAGCAACCAAAACTCAAGAAATTGGTCATTATGTGGCTCTGCTTGATAAAAAAACACATTTATGCACATGCCTTTTCTTAATCAATAAAGGATTAATATGCTGACACTTTTTCTGAATCAGTACTTATTCTCAATGTGCAATATTTCACATAAATATTATTCCAAGCTGATGGTACCTAGATATCAATATTCAATTAGATAATCTAGTATTACTTTTTTTTATTTTAGGTTGATTCACATATTTCCAATTTGGCTATAAAATTAACTAAAACTATTTATGCAAAGTTATTTGAGTTATCAAAGAAAGCCATTGATTGTACACTTAAGGTGCCAATATGTAGCATGAGTTGGTAAATTTACTCAAGTCTTTTATTTATGATACACATAATAAGAATGTTGAAATTCAAAAAACTTACTGATATTAATAATTTCACTATTACTAAACATAAAGGATGACCTCTAAAAAGGTTTAAATCTAGTGTAGAAACTTTAGAAAAATGGGTTTTGAAGGATAGCACAAATGTTAATATGATAATAGACAACATTATAAAAGAGAAAACAAAAAATACAAAAGGCCAAAAATGTAAAAAGTACAAGCAATATAGACATTATATGATGAGGATGTATCAAAATAGTTATTAGTATTAGATTATAGCACATATGTGTACTTTTAATAGTCTTTTAATAGCATATATTTGCATGTACGTGCATTGATTTTAACAGTTAAATTTTTTATAATAAAAAAATTTTTGTACATATTTTACATAATGCATGTTTGAAAAATCAGCCAAAAAAATTTTTTTATTAATCACATGATGCTATGTTAAAACATCCGTATACAAATAGAAATTGCCTTAATAAAATATATATAAAAACATTTAAAATTTCGTATTGAATTTATTAATGATATTGATTTGATATTTTATTTTTTCACATTTTTTTTAAAATTCATTATTGTTTTTAATGTCAAATTAATATTGATTCAATATTTATAAAATAATATCTTTATAATATCATTTTGATATTAAATAAATTTTGAAATGATATTATATTAATATTGTATTTGTTTTACATTTTTCATTATTATTTAACTATATCAAAATGATATTAATTTATTATATTGCCTATATCAAAATAATGTTAATTTGATATTTATAAAATGATAGTTTCATGATGTCATATTGATATTGATACAATATTATATCTATATTGTATTTGTTTCACATTTTTTAAAAATTTTATTGTCATTTAACTATATCAAAATAATATATTAATTCATTATATTTTCAATATTAAATTAATGTTAAGTAAATATCTTTACAATATCATTTTGCTATATCAAATCAATAATATACTAATATCATTTTAATATCATAATGATATCATTTGCAAATTAATATTATTACTATATCAATTTATCATTATTTAAAACTTTTAAATTTCTGTAAAGAGTATTTAAAACTATATTCAATTATATGATTTATCGATCTGATAAATTAGAATTTAGATATATTACGTAAGTTAAAAATAATGTCATTTTTTCATTGTAAAAATTTTTAATAAATAAAAAAAAAAACATTTTTTTTATTGTTTAATGATGATAGATATTGTATACTTTATTATAGTAAAAGATCAGATATTAAAAATCATATCTAAATATAGGAAAAGATACTTCAAGGCCAAAAGGCCACAGTTCAGCTAATTTATCTATAAAATTACTATATTAAAGGAATAAAGGAAATGAAAAAAAAGAAAAGAAAAATTGTAAAGAAGAAAGACCTCTAAAACAAAAGAATGGTTAGAAATACTTATTCCTCTAATGGTTAACTCCCTGTCACCAGTACGTTAACTACATTAACTAATCATTTGTTCCAATAGATGCTTGATTTTCACCTTCTTGATCATATTGTGTTATGCACTATTAGATTTGCGTGATCTGTCATCTTTATTAGTTTTTGAATTATCAGGATGGTCGTTTTGACTTATTAGAAGACACAAGATTTAATGAGAAACTTTCTTTCTTTGTTTCGTACTTGAAAGCTTTGCATGATTCAAGAGAGATCTTATTGGCTCCAGACACTACTCTGGAGTGTGAAGATGCCTTATTAGAATGTTTTTGTGCCTGAGAAAACCCCGCAGAATGATGATTACAAGCACAGAAAAACAGAGTGGAGTAACAGCACCAAGATATATCAAAGTCTTTTCAATCCTAAGTTGAGAAATAACCTATAAGTGATCAGAAGCTGTTATGCTCTTTAATAATTTTAAAGAATTTAAAATTGCAATCAATAAGAAATTGGCTAGAGGTATCATTAGAAAACAATGATTCATAAGTATTATCCTTAGAAATATTTGTTATGATGCTCTAGAACTTTTCACATTATTTTCTTTTAGAAAAGTTTCAGGTGGCAGGATACCATCAGATAGGTAGACTGCCAAGTAAAACTGACCAGTTACCATTATTATAGGCTTTGAGGGTATTATGATTAGGTATCAGTCTGACCCTTGCGGTTAAGTATTTCTTCTGCACTCGCATGCTGACTGACACCGCTTTACCCACTTATTAAGTTCTGAGAGGAGCTCATAACTATAGATGCTACCCAAATTATTTTAAGTAAATCCCAAATTAATTTGTACATTTTAACAGTCATAATTTCAGTATATAATTTGTAAATTAATTTGGATTTGTATATTTGGGCTGCCATAATCCCAAATTATTTTGGATTTGGGTGGCATCTATACTTATAACTAGTCCACTTGGCTGGGATATTATAAACAACAAGGTCTAACAAGAAATTTTTTCCATTTGTTCAGGTTGAATCCTGTTATAATTAAGTTGTTGCCTCCAGTAACACCTTTATCCATTTTAAGCTTTTTATTGTTATTCACAGAGTCTTTATCATAACTTAAGATATTAGGAACAGGCGGTATATTGGTATCTGATATCAAGAGACTAGAAGGTGGTTGATACTGACCAGCAAGAGTGGAATCAGGTAATGCATTCAAAGATAAAAATTTTGCTTTTTCCTGAGCAGTAAGTTGTTTCTTCAATCTTTTCTTCTGATTCTTAGTCAGTACCAGTTTTCAGGAGGGATTAGGTTTGGCAGAAGTAGGAGGTATAGAAACTGATTGTGCAATTAAAGTTGCTATTAATTGGTGCAAAATGTCTACATCCATATCTATTTTGAGTAAATCTTTACCAGTATTGAGAGATTTCAATTTTCCTTTATCTAGTATCATATTCACATATAATTGGTGCTCTTTGTTGATTTCATCAAGTTGTTCCATCATTAGTTGTGCAGAAGATGATAAGTAACAAAGTGAAGTTAACATATTGATCACTATTATTTATTGTTGAGAGGTCTTGGGTTTGACCGTTAGTAGACCTAAGTCTATTTAGTAGTCAAGAAATTGTTCATATAAGCTAGCTGCTGTAGGCGTGATCACAGTTATGCCTTTGCAGAGTTGAAGCTGTACTTGTAATATATTTTATAAGAAACCCACCACTTGTAATTTGAGTTTGAGTTTAAGCCATATGGGCCAATTTGTCTCATATCACTAATTAAATTTTAGTGATAAATATGAATATTGATCAACATGCCGATCAAAATAACTTGAAATAAGTGATAATATCAGAAAATACACAATGACGCACATGATGATTTCATATTTAAACCAATAATTGATAGCCTAGCATGTCTTCGAAACTAGTTTTTCGCAACTTTAAACCTGTTGAGAATTGGTTGAGAATTGGTTTTGTTTGGAAGGAATTAGATTTTTTAGGAAATTGTAAGTAGTACTTTAAAGAGTTATTTTAAAAGAAACTAACAATAATAAAATATAATATTAACAAAATAACTACTATAATGTCAGAACAAAGCGAAAGTAATGTGCTTTCTAGTATATTATTTATTAATATATAGAATAAATACTAAAGAAATCTCTTTATTAAAAGACTTTTCTAGTTGTGTTTTTGTACATAATTATCCAACC
The DNA here is from genome assembly GCA_015698045.1 of Rhizophagus clarus. Taxonomy (NCBI): domain Eukaryota; kingdom Fungi; phylum Glomeromycota; class Glomeromycetes; order Glomerales; family Glomeraceae; genus Rhizophagus; species Rhizophagus clarus. The sequence continues at coordinate 187,570 of BLAL01000026.1, forward strand.
AGTCCAATAATTGAAGCTCGCTATCAGTCAAATGGCCGATTATACCGTTCATATTATAATATTATATCTTTAGGGTCTTATCCTGTAAATCCAAAATTAACCCAGAAATCTCGAAAGGACGCATCTCAATATCCAATACCTAATAATTATATAGTCGAAACAGAATTTTCTGAGCGAAATATTAGGTGTGAAACTAAGTATATTTCAAATACAAAAATATGTTATACAATTAGGTGGAAGGAAGATCGTACAGAGTGGAGTGTTGATAGCACAAAATCTTCTACAGCAGTTGCTAACACATTTTTAGAGGTATGGTTAATGTATATGTTAAAATTTTAATTATATTTTCTTTAGTTAATAAATTGTATATTATTGTTGTTTTAATTAGAAAATTAATTGGAAACAATCAGCTAAACTTTCTGGACCTCGACTATTTGGATTTGATATTGAGCCTTTATATAATATACACTTACAAATTATTACACCTACAACAAAGGTTGATAAATGAAAAAGACCACTTGAGGATATTACATCACGATCACAACAAAATAAACGATTTAATAGTTTTGGAAGTGAAGTTCAAAAGGCGGTTAATCAATTAGTTGTTAAACATAAATTGATAAATTCATCTGGACAACCAATTGTATATATATGTTGTATTGAGCTTAATTATAAAGAAAATCAAGTTTATATTAGATTTAAAGATTCAAATCCTACTATGACTACTCAAACAAGACTTGATGCTGTAGTACGTGTTTGTGATGAAGCACTTTTATGCCGTGATGGATACCGCCATTTAGCAGCAGTTGTACCTTTTCTTTTTCGTGAATATTTGGTTTCAGATTGTCGGAATGAGATTAATAAAATTATAAATATTCAAGTACCTATAGAAATTTTCAATGTAGACTGGGAAGTTTATGATTTATCTAGTGTTAATGATAATCTTGATGATGATATTTTAATAGATGATCATGAAATAGGAAATGGTGCATTTCGCTCTCTTTTAACTTTACTTAATGTGTTAATTCCTGTTTGGAAAACAGGAGAGAGACCTACAATAAAACCAGGAGATACTCTTTATATTAAACTAGGTGAGGATGGTCGTAATGTTGGAAGAAAACAAAATCACGTGATGATGACTTTTTGTTTATTAAACGAAGGAGATGAAGTACTCAAGCCTAGTCATCAATTTAGGTATATAGTATTTATATTTATATGTATAGTATTGTATTTTACTATATTATATTAATTTATTTAAATATTTTTAGCATATGTCTTTATATTGGTAAAGAAAAATATGAAACATTAGCTAATGTTGGCAAAATTTTTGCTTCACAATTAATTAGCCGAGTTAAAAGATAATGGAATAATTGATAGTGATGGTGACTATTGGCCAATCGAATTTTATTTTTCTGGTGATTGGAAGTTTATATATATTATTATGGGCCAAAATGCACCAAATTCTGAATACTTTTGCTTATATTGTGAATGTAATGCAAAGTATCGTTATAATATGGATCTTTCTTGGCCAAATAGTGGAAATGCTAAAGGTAATAAATTTATAATAATTATTTATTTAAAATTTATACATATTTATATTATAATATTATTAATTAAGAAATAAAAGATCTCCTTTATTTCCTGCAATCAATTTATGTAATTATATTCCAGACGAACTTCATATATTATTACGGATTTCTGATGTACTGATGGATTGTTTCTTTAAAAAAAATGATTTTGAGCAAAATTTCAAGGAAAAAATAGAAAAAAAATGTGCGAACTTCATATTCATTTTGAATTTTTTAATTCTGGTTGAGGTAATTGGAATTGGACATCTCTTATGGGACCTGACAAAGAAATACTGCTGCAACATTTTCCTGTAAGTGAATTTATATCAGGATCATGTGGAATAGATATTGAAAATTTGTGGCGTGAATTTTATTGATTATATAAAATTATAAGAAAATCATCTCATACTGATGAAGAAATTTTAGAATTTGAAAAGGATGCAAAAAATTGGGTAAGGAAATTTTGTCGCAATACCAGGATTATATAGAAAGGATGATATTACCCCATACATGCATGTATTTGCAATGCATATACCTTATTTTTTACGTCAATTAAAGGAAAAAGGACTTTTACTTAGATTATTTTCAACGTGTAGTGTTGAAAAAAAAATCATGAACAGGTACATTTATTTATATTATTTTTGAATTAAATCTAATCTTTAAATTAAATTTTATATATCTATTAGGTTAAATTATTTTTTGGAGGAACTACAATGGGAGGTGGTAAGAAAACAAAACCCGTTGTCTATGATATACTAGTATTTGAAAATAGGCAGATTTTTTATTTAATTAATAATATTCCAAACGAAATAACATGTAAGAATATTTATATACAAGATAATGGTTGATAAGTATATTTAAAAAATAAATGTTCTTTTTTTTTATTTTTTAAAATAATCAAGTGATTTTTATATAAATAAATGTAAAATAATCACTGCAGTAAAATTCTTTTATATACGTTTCTAATAATACAAAATGCATAACTACACCCTGTTATGCCTATACAGTATACAATAAATACGATAAACACGCCATCCTTTAGTTAAAGTTGATTCAAAGCTAATTGTTGAAGAGGTGAGTGTGGTAGAATAGGTTTATATCATGATGGATTTGATTAATTGTTATTAGTGTTGAAAGTGATATGAGAATTTTTATTGTGAGTTAAACTACGCCCTTCAGATTGATATTCTTGATTTGACATTATTCCATTTCTAATTTAAAAAAAAAAATTAATTATTTTAATTATAAAATTATAATTAAAAAACAAATTCTCCCAAATCAGTTGTAAATTTACAGGTAACTGTTCCACATTGAAAGATTTGGTCATTTTCAACTAACTCGGTCTGTGCCCAGCTGAAAGTAACTTCATAAATTCCCTCATAATTCGCGAAAAGTACATATCCAGTTGTATTTGTTTTAGGATCTTGTCGACAATTCCAATGTTCATAGTTTAAAATTTGCTTTAATCTCAGTTCCCCTGCCTCACCTTTAAATTTACAATGATATTTTCGCAATGCTGAATTATACCAAAAAAGAGGTTCATTTTGAAATAAATAAACAAAGATTTTCTCTGGAAAGACATTTATTGAAAGTCTTTTAGACCCCACAGAATGTCTATTAAATCCAAGACGCTTTTTAATGAGAATTATAAATGCGTTTTGATAAGATATAAGTTGTTCAACAGAAGGCTGGGAAAGTAAATGTCGGTGAGGTATAGTTTTATTATTGCGATGTTTACCTCTTTCATGACTTAAAAGTTGCTTTCATAAAAAAAATATTTTTTGACACAGACAGCATTTAAAAGTCATATCAGATAGTATAAGCCGCGTAACACTGAAAAGTGTATGTAACAAACCGTAAGCAATGCAGTGATATTAACAGAAACTGTTATTTATTTGATTATTTGATTGGCCGTTACGTATTATGTGATAATATAACATACAGTAATGATCGATGGTCGATCAAGTGATATAATCGCAAATGAGCCAAATCAGCCCATATGCTGTTCCTTAATACTTTATAAGTACGTAAAGTCATTTTCTGCAATGATAAAATAGTTTGGGTTGTGGAAAATATTGAAAAACACTCATAAAATTTGTTGTAAAAAGTTGGGCTGAGTGATCAGCAGAAAGAGTTGCCTTGAAAAAAAAAACTTTTTTTAATATAATCTCTTAATTAATAAATATATTGAATTTTTTTAAATAAATTTTAAATAATACTTTTATATCATAAATAATAAACAAAAAATTTTTTATTACTATTAAAATAATAAAATTTATTTGAAATAAAAGTTGAACTTAAACATCTTTATGATTATTTAAAATAGGTTTTAAATGATCTTACAATTCTTTAATAAATACGCCAATTTATTTTACATTATTCTTTTTTTTGATTTTTTAATATGTATCATACATTTTCTCTATTATTCATTTACAGATTATTGTTTATTTATTATTGCCTTTTCAGCTTTAATTAATCTTGATGCTAAATATAATTCATGATGTATATATATATCAAATCCAGCTTTATTAAATATTTATTGAAATCAATCTTATACATCAAGTATTAATAGTTTTGTGTTTTGAGTGAATTTATTTACCGCACCCTGCGTTATAACGCATCCTTCCTTTTTTGTAAATTATTTATGTTGATCATATAAATTTGTAACGCAGGGTGCGGTAAATACATTATCTCTTGTGTTTTTATATAAACTTTCATGAAAAATATGATGGCAAGAGTATAAGGTAGTAAATACTGATTAAAAATATACAATAATAGTTTAAAATATAAATTCTGATGCTATTTTTTCTTTTTTATTCATTCATTAATAGCATAACATTTTTAATAAACATTTGTTAAATTAGGAGTAAATGATATTTTTTTAGTATAAAATTCATAGGTAACATATTCTAAATCAAAATATCTATTATATTATAGTATATACCTAATTAAAGTTTTGATTAGAATTAAAATATTTGAGTTAAAGATGTAAAGACAATTACCAATTAATTTGTATTTTGAAAAGATTGTTCTTTTTAATTTATTGTAATATAATTCTAAGGTATTTGTTAAAATTACCTATAAAGGTAGAAAAAAAACTCTTTCCCATTGCTTATTAAATCATATAATATGCTTTGAAATCTATCAAACTGGATATTTGGTCATTCATCCAAAAATTGATCAGATTCAAATTAACCAGATTGTGTAATAGGATTGATCAGATGGATCAATGGATATCTGTTCATCTAATAAACGGTTTGTATCACCAGATTGACCAGATTGATCAGATGGTTCAATAGATATCTGTTCAATCCATTCAATCTGATGAATTTTTATTTATTATTACACTGAATTTTTTTTTCCAATAAAACCAAATCATAAGATGTTTATTAGTTCATAATTTATTATATAGTAATTATAATATAAATAATAAAATTTATATTAATATATGGGTGGGGTTTTTGCAATAGAAAAGTACTAAACTCAAAAAATTTTTAAATTTACTTTATATGCTAATTATATTTTTTATACTAAAATAAGTGTAAATTTAATATTAATTAAATTATTATTTTTTTTTTGAGTTTCATACCTTTCTATTGTAAAGACTCCCATATGAAGAAATTTATTAATTTAAACTTAATAAAATTATTCCTCAAAGTAAACCTATACTATATACTTACCCAATATTTCAAAGAACTCAAGAAGCTAAAATTTACAAAAAAAAAAAAGAAAAGGTTTGTCTCCAATTTGATACTCTTCTTTTTTTTTGTATTTGTTATCATGGTATTTCTTTTGTTTTTGTTGAGTTTTTTTTTTGGTTTTGTTTCTTCAGTTCATTTGATAGTTCTTCTAGTAGTTAGTGAATCCTGGTATTCTTGGTATTTTAATTGGTTGGTAAATTGGTTGGTAGTTTTAGTTTTTTTCATAGGTTGGATAAAATAGGTCAACTTTACTTGAAGTATGTTTCTTATTCTGATAAGCAAATAATACTAATAATATCATTTATTACAGTTGTTGTTATTTCCTAGCTTAGCTAATGCTTTGCATAATATTTTGTTAAATCTTTCTACTAGTCTATTTATTTGTAAATGGTAATTTGTTAAGAATTTATATTTGATATTGAACCTTTCCATCAATTCTTCAATAATTTTATTTTTAAAATGTATAAATTCTGACACTATTTTTGTATTATCTTTTTCTACTGCTTTAGTTTTTGGCCATTTAGTAAAATAATTTATTACTACTAAAATATATCTGCTTTTCCTTTTTATCATAGGTAAAGGTCCTATAATATCAATTTCTATTCCTTAACTTTAATCAAATATAATTTATTTCTTTCTATTGGTCTTCCTCTTCTTTGACATTTATCACATGATTTTACATATATCTTAATATCTTTAAACATATTCTTCCAATAGTACTTTTCTTTAGCATTAATTCCAAAATGTGCTGATAATTCATGATTATATATCATGTACAATAATCCTTCAAATTCATGTTTCTTAATAACTAATAATCTCCTATCTTTCTTAATTCTATATACTTTCTTATTGATAATCTTATATTTCTTTTCTTTATCAATATTCTCAACTTTTGTTATCATTTTTGATTTTAACCGCTTTATATTTTTAACTTCATTATACAAATATTGATTTTCCTTAAACACTTGTACTATTTCTCTGTATGATTCTATTATTCTTTCTGTTTTCTTTTCCAATGTAATTTTTCCAACATTTATCATTTGTTAAAAATATTGCTATTGCATTATCAATAATTTTTTTATACCTAAATATTTCCTTTTTTATTCTTAAATTTCTATAAGGTATGATTAGTGTTCTATCAAAACTTTTTGTTTTCTAGTAAAAATATTCACAATATAGTGATTTGTCTAAAATAATTATATTTTCATTTTCATATTCAACAATTCTTCTATTGATTTCTTCTATTACTTGTTTTCTGAATAATTATTCAAATGTTATGTTTTATTTGTTGAATTTATTATTATCTTGCTTTCTTCTCTCCATTCTTTTTAACACTTCTTTTTCAGTTTCTTCTCCAAGTTTCCTTAGTAATTATACTTTGTAAATTATTCTTTATTTCCAATAGGTGTATAATTAGATATGACATAGGATTTAATATAAAGAGATCTTTTTTTGTTATTATTTTCGAAAAATATTGAATTTCTTATTCAATACTATAGCCTTATTTTCTTTATTTTTAAAATTAAGATAAGTATATGTTAGAGGTTTATAATGATAAGAAGATTCCAGGGTATAAAACAAGTCATGGTATTAATCTCATTTATGATCAGTTTTAGATTGACTGCAGAAGTTCTGAAAGGTAACTCTGATAATCTGAGACTATATTGTTTTCTCTGTTCTTTTTGTTCTTTTAATAATAGTATAAGGTCACTCTTATATAGGAAGTGAGACCACTTATGCTAAAATTGTTAAATGGTGCATTCTTCTTTGTATGTAATGAAAGCTTATTAGTATTAATCTTGGGCCTTAGTATTAATTTTTTTGATCTCTTCCAATAAACTGAAAGAATCATTCTTGCTTTTTCATTCAGTTTTTTATTTTCCAACTTTCTTAATGATAGTTAATTTAAAGATGAATGTGGTATTTTTCTCAATTATTATACCATTCTTATCTTCTTCCATAATTTTCAAGTGAAATTTGTATTAAGAGCTTTAATGACATTTGTTTTTTCCTTTTACCATCTTCCATTGGTAAGTTCTGGAATGCTGGCTTCATATACTTGAAACCTATATGATTTTTTAATCATTTATTCTAAGAGCAGGAAGAAAATTATTGCTTTCTGTATAATTATGTAAGCTTTTATTTCAAGGTAAAAGTATCAGTCTCATCAGGATTAATTGGTTCATCTTGTTGATCTAACTTAGAGACTTGCATTTAGCCATATTTTGAGATTCAGCTGGCCCAGATATACTATTAGACCACCGCTAAACTATCAAGACTTTGCATATGATTGTCAAAAAGTTGATACTAATACCAAAATCAAGATTTTGACATTTAATAATCTACTTATCTGGTGGGAAACAATTCAGAATGCATATGAATTACAAGCTTTAGCACTTCAGCCTTTTGTTATAACTCCACATAGTACATTTTATGAGCGTTCTTTTTCAATTCTTGGGTGGTTTTATGAGCAAAAATGTACTAATTTAACTTTAGAGTAAGTAGAAAGAATGTTATAAATGCTAAGCAGGAATTACCCTATTATGCAGTTGATATTTCTGAGAATCAATTGCATACATAAATAATTGATTCTTTCATGGAAATTGGAATTGAATTAGAAGAAATTATAGAGGCTGACTTTAATATTTTTGATGGAGAGAATATATTTGATATGGAAGTAGATTGATTTACAGTACATAATTTAAATATTACAACTGATGTAGAACTTGAATCTCAAATTTTTAATATAGAACAAGAATATGAAGATGATCAAAATATCAGTCAAAAAGTGCAAGCTGTTGTATTATCTCCACAGCATGATGATTTTGATATTGAAGCCTTAGTCAAGGAATTGATGAATTTTGATATTTTTTTGTATGTTTAATATATGTTTTTATATATGCAATATATGAATTTTATTATCAGTTATATCATATAAATCAAAATTATAAATTCTTCCTATAAGGTTTTTTCAAAGAAGTTGTCATTAAAAAAAGCAAAATAAACATTAACAAAAAGTTCCTTAATGAAAAGAAATGAAAAATGAACAAAAGAAAAGAATTATCATTAATCCTTAAAGTTTAAGAAGCCTCACTAAAGAAAAAAGCAAAAGGAATGTCAATTAGTCTTTAAAAAATCCAACAAGATTATTACTAAAGAAAAAGTAAAAGAAATCTCAATAACATTCCTAAACAAAAGAAAATGAAAATAGACAAAAAAAATATTAGCTCCAAAAAATCAATGTTGATAATGTCCCTAAATGAAAAAAAAAGCAAAAAAGAAAAAAAAAACACATATTAGTTTCCAAAAAGTCTGTCACTAAAAGAAAAAAAAACAAGATAAGCATCAATAATATCATTAAATAAAGGAAAATAAACAAACAAACAAAATAAAAAAAGAATTTACTATTAATCTCTAAAAAGTCCAAAAAGCTGTTACTAAAGAAGAAAAAATAAATAGGGATTATCAATAACTTTCCTAAATGAAAATAAAATAAAAAATAATAAATGAAAACATAAAACTTAAATATTAACTGTTAACAAAAAAAAAAAATTGTATTTTAGACCATATAAAAAAGGTTTTGTCCAAATTTTTATACTCTGCACTTAATTTCAGATTTCAGCCTGATTTTTGACTTCTGACTTGAGTTTTGTTTCAGAATGATTGGCTGAAGGCTGAATCCTAAAATTATTTCAAAATTGCCAAGTTTTGGCAACATGTATAATGGTAACCCAAATCACATAAACACTGGATGCACTATCAAGAAAAATCATGCATAAAGAAATAACACAGTCAAAAATGCTTGGGAGGAAAGAATAAAATTTACAGTCCAGTATATAGCAAAATCATATGCACAAATGGCTGCTTCCACAATTTAACTAAAGTTACACATAAAATTTGTTAATAATGATGACAGTGATGATGATAAACTGCATTTAGGTAATTAGATTTTTTTGAAATATTTATAATTTTTTTTTTTTTTTTTTTATAATTAATTATTTTATTAGATAGAAAATTGATAAGAGTACAAAATAACTAATAGATAAAGCCCACCCATTCCTCACACTAGAGTTACAGATGTGTCTCATAATTACTATATCTTTAGCCTATTCTCTTTAGTGTAATAGGATGTCTAGTTATAGAATTGTAAAAATTATATAATCTAAATAAGATAGAAACATTACATAAAGTGAATGCAAAGCATAATAAGAAGTTAGTAAAGATCATTGATCAACCCTACTAACTAAACTAAATATAATGCCTTCAGTTCAGCTATTAAATGTTTCATGTCTGGCTTAAAGGACTGATCAGTTCCTGATTGATTGATCTTTTTGACAGAGCAATCAGATTTAGGAGTCTTATTTTGATTGTTATTGCAGTTGTTAGTATTAAAACCTAAATATAAAGTATTAGATCCAGGTATAGCCCTTGAAGAGTGCTTGTCTGCCTTGCTAATTTGAGTGGAATTACTAAGTTTCTTAAAGTTGAAAGTAGAATAATGGCACCAAGAGATTTGTTTGTCATTTCAAAATTGAGGGTTATTAATATGAGTGGAAAAGTGACCACAAGTGTCAAAATAACCTATCATTTTTTTAGACCCATCAACTTCTTCAACTATTTTGAAAGATTTTATATCACTATTCAGCAAAAACTGATGAGGCATCTGTAGGACCCCGAACTATATATAAATAGGTCAGGGGTTGAGTTTGCTTATTGATCATATAAAATTTTTAAAAAGTTGCTTATTTCAGGGGTATTTTTGAAAATTTCGTATCCTACATACCCCTGTATTTAAAACATCTACTGATTGGATTTTAATGAAATTTATATTATTAGATTCGTCTTAATGAGACGAATCTAATGATATAAATTTTAATTTGATAGCATTAATATTGACCAAGATATCCTAAATTAAAAATTTTACTATACATCATATCTGACCTAAATGAGAGATGTTCGGGGTCCTGCATCTGTCATATCATCTGAAAGGTTGTATACGACAGCAGGACACTTGAATATAACTATATCACATTATTTATTTTACAGTATATCACCTTTGTTTGTACAGATTGAACTTTTAGTAATTTAGTAGATATCACATCAATTATCATAATGAACTTCTTTCAGAAGCTTTACAACAGCTTAGAATTTCTCTTGTTGTTTCCTTTCTGAGAGACTCCAGGAAGCAGAAAACCATTGAACAGGGATTCCTCCTAAGTTGACAGTCCAGTTTCTTCCATTATAGCATTTCAAGCACTCATGGTCTGGAATCAGTCTTATCCTTGCAGACAAGTACTTTTTGTGCACCCTTGTGCTAACTGAAACCACCTTACTCCATCATGCCAAGTGGCCCAAAAGAGTATAGTTATCCCATTTTACTGGTATATATATCATATACTACAAGATCCAATAGTTGTGCTTATTCTTCTCCTTGTGAACAATATCTGGTAATAATAGCATTTTTATTTTTTCTGTCTCTTTCTGCTTTAATTTTTTAGAAAAAGTATACTTTGATTAAAAGTAACTGTCCTTGAATCAGAAGATTAAGTGAGTATATACTTAGGAGACTTTGTGCTAAAGGTAGGCACAATTCATTCATTCAGACCAGAAGGAGTTTTCTTTTTAGCATTCTATTTCTCAGATATAGGTATGGGTTGGCATGAGGGTATAGCGCCTGGACTATCATCCAATAATCTTTGTAAATCATCATCAATCTTATCAAAATTCATTGATGTGTCTGATTGGTGCATAAGATCCCCCTAGATTTTTCTTATCCAGAATTTGTTTGCAAATTTTAGAATCCATGGCTAATATTCCTTATCCAAAAGAAAAATATTGAAAATACAGGCAAAAAACTGAGAAATAATGGAAAGGCAGTCATCTGAACTAATATTTTCTATCAACTTTGCCCAGAGACATTTTGGTTCATCAAAAAATTTTATAGTGCGAAAAGTTACATAAGTTTACGCATTAAAATATTTTGTAAGTTTTTAAACTCACTGAAAGTTTGCGTAAGTATAATATTTCATAACTTTCTAAAATATTTCAAAGTATTATAATATGTAAATCTTTGTAATTTTATAATTTGTAGTATTCTGTAATTTTACAGTTTATAATAATTTGTAGGTTTTTAGACCTGTTGCAAGTTTTGTAAGCATAATATTTTGTAATATTTTATTTGTAATTTTGTGATTCATAATATTTCATAATATTACAATTTGTAATAATCCATAATTTTACACAATATTTCATAGGTTTTTAGATCTGTCACAAGTTTTTGTAAGCAATAATATTTGTAACTTTTTAAAATATTTTAAAATATTATGATATGCAGAGTTTTGTAATACTTTTACTTGACCAAGAAGATTCAAATAAGCATTAGTAAAATTGTTTGTATGTTGTAATTTACCATTTGCACTCATTAAACATCCTTTTTTCAATGAATTTATTAAAGTTTTGCATGCTACCTATACCCTTTCCATTCATTGGATTTTGACTAATACTTTTTTAGTTCAAGAGATTTTCAGAATTGATGTCAAAGTAATAAAAATTATTGAAAATCAAATTAATCTTACCATTGCCTTTGATGAGTGGACTAATTCTACTAGCCAATTCATTTATGATTATTGTTTATTTACTGAAAAATACAAGGAATACCTTTGGCTATCTAAGGATTATTCTAATGTTACTCGTCATACAGATGCATTTTTTGATTAAGATTATAGAAGAGGTTGGTCCTGAATGAAGAATTCTTTGTGAGAAATATCCTTATATTTTAAATATACGATACATCACTCATTCTATTAAGTTGATTACAAAAGAATTATGTAAACATATATTTGTAGTAGAAACAATTCAAAAAGTAGTAAGATTCTATGCCATGTGCCAATTTCTAAAAGATGCTATACAAGTTTTACAAATTAAAGGAGGAGAATTAAAAAGTCATACAAAAACTCATTGATTGACAATATGGGATTATATTAGTTCAATTTGCTAGACTTGAATTAGCTTTTACAAGGGTAATTTTAATTTATATAAATAAAATGAACTTGTTTTTTTTAATATAATATAAATATATTAATTATATTAAGTATTTATTTTTATTTTAGGTTCTTTCAATTCATGAAAATGAAATTAAAAGATATTCTCAATGATCAAAGCTTTTTGAAAATTGCAGAACTATTACATTTATTCTTCATCGTCTTAAAGTTTTTGTAGGATATTTGGAATCAAGAACCTCAACTCTTGCTGATTATTATATTTATTTAGTATCATTGGCAGGTACAATTTATTGTTTACCAATTCAAAACATATAATTTATATATTATTGTATAGAAAAATTTAATGATTACTGGAATGAATTTACTGATGATACAAACCTTTTAGCATTTTTTTGCACCCTCTGTACCATGGTAAGATATAATTTAAATAATAATTCAATTATTTTAGATAATAATATGATTAATAGTATTTTTTATTTTAGGTAAATGCATAAATGGCATGATCAAGATTCATGTAAAAGAATAATTGAACAAATACGAAAATATAAAATTAAAGAATACCATTTAATCTGTCATTTTCTAAGTCATAGATATAATTCAAAATAAAAGTAATTTTATTAAATTAAAAAAAAATTACATATTTTTATAAAATAAATAAATTTTTATTTTTTTATTTTTATTATAACAATCAAAATTATAGTAGAAAAACAAACGTTAAACTAGATAAATTTGATATATCAAAAATGTGAGCCACTAAATAATGATCAAACTGTTATCCAATACATAAAGTATGAAATTTGAATAGGTTATCATATTACCTCTGATGAAAACCGAAGTAAGCATCTTAACCTTGCAGAATCTACAAACTAAATCAAGTAGAATCACCTCCACCAAGAGGCCTCAACACCTTATAACACCTACCACCTTTCAAACAAAAGAATAAAGCAAGTTGCGTAGACATGCTAGTCTTTGAAAAGTCAACTCACTGAGTATCAAAAAAAACTAGAAAAAAAAAAGAAAAATAAACACAAACTACTAAATGTTAGATTAATAATTGTAACAAAAGCTTGACAATATCCATTTTATCCTGAGGCTTCTTGTCATAGGACTTCTTTGATTTCTTCTTGTCTTTTGACTTTTTGGAAGTCTTCTTGGTATCCTTCGCAGGTTTATTTGATTTAGTAGGATATGTTTTGAAAGAAACAGTCTTCTTGTTCTTCTTGGACGACTTTGTTAAAGAATCAGAGAAAGGCTTGGACTTGTTGGTAAAAATCTTGGAGGTGGAAGAGGGAGCTTTGCACCATGGGTGAAAGTAGTTTTGATTGTAGTAGTTGAAATTAAAAGTCATTTTACGACAAGCTTCTATATCTTCAAATTTTTTGAAAAGGCTATAATTGAACTCTTGCCACCTATTCAGAAGTGCTTTATATTTACAGCTTTAATCAGATAGTTGCTGAAGACGTGTGAGGGTTAGTTCCTATCCCATAATTGCTAAAATCATGAGTCTTCAGGCAGGTCGTTGACATAGAGGTAGAACTGTTCATATTTCTTTCTTTGTTGTAATGTCCAGTATCCTGAGAACTATCATACTTCTTGGTTTCCTAAGGTATAATATTGCCAGAGGCCTTTATTAAAGGAAGCCAGTGTAAAAGAGGAGATGCATATATTTAGTCAAAGTGTTTAATACTTCCTTTGCCTCTTTGTCATCATAGAAATAACGTCACCCCATGATTTGAGCTCAGTGAGAATTTTTTCATGGGTCCACTTTACAGGTATGTCATATATGAATATTTCCCTTAAATTGTTTCTTTTGTCTTTAGGAATATGAAAATCCATATATATTTTTTGACAGCCTTTGCTAGAACCTTGTTCTTTTTTGGTTTAGAGGTAGTAGTACTACCAGAAGGAATTGGTCCTGATGAGAAAAGGTGCTGTTGATCCTCTATTTGCATATCTTCAACCTGTTGAGTCAAAACATCTTGGGCTAAAGATATAACTGGCTCAGATACTGTAGCCGACTGGTTCAAAATTAGCTGATCAATAGCTAAATCAGGAGAGGACTGGGGAATGTGATGGTGTGTATCACCTGAAATAACCTGTTTCAGTCTTTCACATGATTCTTTATAGCTGACTGGGTCACCCACTTATTTTTGCTGAAGAAGTGTCACCATGAGTTCGCAAGAGTAGTTTAGAGAGCTCATAAAAGCTCTAAGACCAATATGAACTATCAGTATATTGAGAATTTGTGTTTTTTGTGAAAGGGGTTTGTACTTTACTGGGTCGGCTTTAGGATCAAAGGTTTTAACTAGCTGTTTGCCTTGTTCTATAGCATCTATAGCCATAATATGTTGAAAATTTTTCTTTATTATATATAATAAAAGAGTTTCATATTGTGACTCCAGTTGTTTGTCAAGAAAGTCATCTTTGTTGAGAAATGCTGCCACTTTCTTGTCAGTACTTAACGTATCTAGTACTGGTTATTTGTCCTTATTTTTGGACTTTTTCTTCTTTTTATTTTTCTTCTTCTTCAGTAAAGATTTTTGTGTTTGTGAAGAAGAAGATTGTTAAGAAAACGTTATTAATTTGATATTGCTATCATTGTCTTCTGTAGTTTCCTTGTAATAAAAAGCATCAATAATATCTTGGTCTATCTCCATATTGTGACAAAAATTTAATAAAAAGTTTTTATTTTAGAAAAATAAAATTTTTTGAAAAAAATTTTTATATAGTTTTTTATAAAATAAATAAATTACATAAAAGGAAAAGTAACAATATAAATTAGATGTAAAAAGTAGAGAAATAACTATCAGCATCAATATTCCTAGCAAATATTAGTAGTATTAATATTGTTAGCATTAAGGATACAAATAAAAATTAACATATAATGATAAAAGTAACATTGTTAATATTATTAGTATTAAGATAAAAGAGTTAAAGAAATATTATTAGTATTAAGACAATAATTAAAGAAATATAATTATTATTATTAGTATTAAATAAAGAAATAAAAGAAATAAAGTTAGTATTCGTTAGTATTAAGGTAAAGAAATAAAAGAAATAAAGTTAATATTTGTTGGTATTAAGATAAAGAAAAAGAAATAAAGTTAATATTCATTAAAGTAATAAAAGAAACATAGTTTGTATTGTTTAGTATTAAGTAAAAGAAACATAATTGGTATATTATTAGTATTAAAGTAAAAAATAAAGGGAAAGCACAATTAGTATTATTAATAAACAAATACTTTTGTACCTGCAAAGCAAAATAAAAATAAACAGAAAAGATCACGGTTAAAAGATGTGTGTATGATATGCATATTAAATAAATCACATGCAAGATCAGCCTAATTTTGATTGGCTAGAAAATATCTAAAATAATCTGTATTAAGACCATTAAGACTTTGGACAATTATAATATCAGAAAATTTAGCTTAAATAAAAATATTTGCTTTTTTTATTATCTATAATTTTGTTATCTATTTACGACCTTAATTATAATTATTCAATTAAAAAAAAGGTACAAGGCATAAATTACTGTATTTATGTAACATTCCTATAAAATATTTTACAGTTTTGATATAGATTAAAGTTTATATATTATAACTTTATAAAATACAAATTTTAAATATAAATTTATATAAGTTTGCAATTTTGCATCAAGTATGTAAATTTATATAAAAATTTTCTAACATAACTAAAAAAAATTATAATGGAATTTTAAATTCAATTTATTATAAGCAATCTATTGCCTTATTATTATAATTTTATACAAATTTGTGTTAAGATAGCTATTATAGATTATAACTAATTTTAACCGGGGGTGATATAACTCGGGTGATATCACCTGATTGATTTTTATAATTTAATTATTTCAATATAGGTGATTTAACCCAATTAATTTTTGCAGTTTTTTTGTTTATTTTTTTTTCGCACCAAATGGTTCTTTTATTTCCATTATTACTTTCATTTCCTTGTTTTTTCATTTTTTTTCACTTCACACCATTTTTTTTTCGCTCCCTCTTTATTTTTTTCGTTCCTTTTCACTTCCCTTTATTTTTTTTTTGTTTCTTCACTCCCCCTTCTTTTTTTTTTTGTTTCTTTTTACTCCCTTTCTTTTTTTCATCCCTTTCACTTCCCTTTACTTGGTCGAAAGTATGTAGGTATGTTCTTTTTTTTCTTCTTTTGTTTCATTTTTCTTTCTTGTTTCTAATTTCTTTCCTCTTCTTTTAGGTCTTTTAAGCTCTTTCAGTTTTACGCCAAAAAAGTGTCATTTTTTCATCCTTCCTTCTTTTTTGTTTTCATTTTTCTTTTCATTTCTTATTTCTTTTCTCTTTTTAGGTCTTTAATTTCTTCCAGTTTTGCATTAAAGTATATTACTTCTTTTTTTTTCCTCTTTTTTGTTTTTTTGTTTCTAATTCTTTTCTTTTTTTAAGTCTTAGTTTTGCGAACAAGGAAAGTATGGCGGTTTTTTCTTCTCTATATTTTTATTCAAATTTGTTTTCATATTTCAATTTACTAACTCTATTTTTTCTTCTTTTATGGTTTGTTTTTTTGTTAATTTGTTTCCCTTTTCTTTTCATTTTCACTTCCTTTCTTTTTTTCGTTCTCATCACCATTTTGTCCTTATTATCATTTCATTTTCATGATTATTTCATCCTCATCACTGTTTCATCCTCGTCATCATTTTACCCTCATTATTATTTCACCTTCATCATCGTTTTACCCTCATCATTGTTTCACTTTCATCATCATTTTATCCTCATCATCGTTTCACTTTCATCATCGTTTTACCCTCATCATCTTTTCTTCGTCATCTTCTTATTATCCTTTTGTTTTTTGTCCCCTCTCATTATCTTTTTATTTTCGTTTTTGTCCCCTTTCACTTTGTCCCTATTTCCTTTTGTTTTCAATCCTATTCCTTTTTATTTTCACGTCCTTTTCCTTGTCTTTTCACTATCTTTTCTTTTTCTGTTATCTCTTTCGTTTCCTATCATTTTCTTTGTCTCCAATTATACTTTATGTTACCATTTCATCCCATTGGTTTTTTTTTGTTTCTAATGATTCTTTTTTATTATTTCTGTTTTTTCTTTCTCTTTTTACCATTATTGTTAGACTTTTTTTTATATCATTATCATTACTAGTTACATTAAAGATAAATAATTGTACTTTGATAAACAGTATTTAAATAAATAAAGTCATAGTTTAATATATAAATAAATTTTATTATTTTTGTAGTCAGATTAATTATTTAACGGAAATTTTCAAATAAAAATTAGCCGATTAGATTTTTTTACATGCGTAATATTATAAATTTTAGCCAATCAAATTTCATAAATTAATTATGAATGAAATCACCAGGGTAAAATTTTTTATACGTGTAAATCACCTGAATTTTGGCAAATTATTTACAGGTGAAATCACCTGGGTGATTTCACCTAGGGAGCAAATTAGCAAGATTTGCTATTATAATACATATTATATATTTTATTATTATGATAAAAATAACTATTATATACAGTGTGTAACGAAAAAAACTGGAAAAAATTGATTTAATAAAAACATGTGTTACACACTCAAAATAAGTCTGATTTACATCATGTAAATTGTAAAATAAACCTACAAACTGAGGCTACATTTTAACATCTTTAATTGTCATAAATACTTCATTACATTTTAAGAAAATTAGCTATAAATATTATTTTTAAGCAAAAAAATATAATGCAAAATCTGATTACATTTGTAAAATATTGGAGGATTCAATCCAATTAAAAACACTCAAATATTGTTAAGAATAATGTAAAAAAGTCAATATCAAAAAATCAGCAATCTGGAAAAATTTGTAATAAAATGATAGGAATTTTATTTCAATTTTTAGCATATAGTAAAATAATTCAAATTACAAAAATACATGTAGCTCACTCAAAATAAATCCAATTTCTATTATTAAAAATGCAAAATAGACTTGAACTCTGGATTTTTATTATAATATGATTTAGGGTTATGAATGCCTTTTACTTCTTGAGAAAATTGATTGGTAATATTTAAAAAAATTATAACATTGTTCAAATTACGAATATGTGATGCAGATCACTCAAAATAAATCAATTTTTATTATATAAATTATATAAAATATACTTTAATTTGGAGGCTTCATTTTGATATATTATAAGATAATAAATGCTTCTTTACTTTTTGAAGAAATTAACTACAAAAATTAATTAAGAATTGTAAAAACTAAATAAATTATTTGAATTACAAAAATGCGTCTAGTTTGTCCAAAATAAATCCAATTTTTATGATTTAGAGCGCAAAATAAACCTGGATATTAAGGCTATATTTTGATATCACTTAGGATTTTGGATGCTTATTATCTCTTGAAAAAAATGACTACAAATGTAATTAAAAAATGCAATGTGAAATTTACAAATGAATACAAGCATAAATCCAAATGAACCTGACTAAAAGTTTCTCAAATATTATTAAGATATTTAATGTAAAGAAGTAGATTAAAAAAAATTTTAGCAGATTGAAACAATTTACAGTGGTAAAATAGAAAATATCTTGAAAATTATTAATTTGAGTCATGTGAAAACTACCAAATGATATTGTGAGCCAGTTATAAAAAATATTTAAAACAAATTCTATATTAATTTGTTATTTATAAAAATCTCAGAGTTTTCAGCTTTCAAACAAGCTATTTTACATGCAAATTGGTGTGATCATCATGGTACAATGACCAACTTTTTAATTCTGGTTTTTTTTGTTACATACTGTATATATAAAAAAATAATAAAATTTATAAAAAAAAACTACTTCTTACGCAACTTATAGTTATCAAATAAACTATTTAAATACCAGTCTTCTTCTTCAATATTGTATAATCCATTAGAATCATAAATATCCTTACCTTTATTATTGATATTAGTATCTTCACCTTTATCAGCATTTTTACTATCAGTATTAGCATCTTTATCATCAATATTAGCACATTTACCATTACTACATTACTATTATCAGCATCAGTTGATGAGGATTCATCCTCAGACTCAGAACTAGTGTTCCGCAAACGATTTGGTCAAATCAAATCAATTCAGATTTGATTTGAAGTTTGATTTGATTTGATTTGATAATTTTGATTTGCAAATCAAATCCAAACTTCGAAACAAGATTTGAGTTCAAATCCAAATTAAAAAAAAAAGATTTGATTCGATTTCAAATCAAATTCAAATTAGCTTAAACTAATTCAATCAAATCTGAATCAAATCTGATAAATCCAAATCAAATCGAATTAAATATACATGACCTGGTTAAACGTAATTACAGGACCCCGAACAATACTAATATAACTCACAAATGTATAAAGACAGGGTCATGTGACTTGCCGATCTAATCAGATAATCAGAATATCTGATCTTTTTTTTAATCATTTATCAGTTTATTTTTGTAGTGTTGCCAGATGAAAGATACGACTGGACTTTTAGAATTAAGGTAAGGGATGGTGGGAAGTGTTTTTCGGTGTTTTTTTTAACTAATTAATTATTTATTTTTTATTTTTATTTTTTGTAGTGTTGTCGGACGAAAAGCACGACCAGACTTTTGGAATTAAGGTAAGGGAGGGGTTGGGGGAGGTGTTTCGTTATTTTTTTTTAATTAATTAAGTATTAACTTTTTTTTTACTTTTTGTAGTGTTACCAGACGAAAAGCATGACCGGACTTTTGGAATTAAGGTAAGGGAGGGTTGGGGGAGGTATTTCGTTGTTTTTTTTAATTAATTAAGTATTAACCTTTTTTTTATTTTTTTGTAGTATTACCAGATGAAAAGCATGACCGGACTTTTGAAATTAAGGTAAGGGAGGGTGGGGGAAGTGTTTTTTGGTATTTTTTTAACTAATTAATTGTTTTTTTTTTATTTTTTTGTAGTGTTGCCAGACGAAATACACGACCGGACTTTTAGAATTAAGGTAAGGGAGGGTGGGGGAAGTGTTTTTCGGTATTTTTTTTAACTAATTAATTGTTTTTTTTTATTTTTTGTAGTGTTGCCAGGCAAAAAACACGACTGGACTTTTGGAATTAGGGTATTAAAACCCAAAAAAGAATATAAATTTGGTATAAAATACCAAAAAAAAGTGAAAAAATAAATAAAATAAAATAAATTTTGGTAAATACTGAGTAATTTAATTTACTGGAATTAGTATTTTTTAAAAATAAATCCACGTATATCTATTATAAACTCTACACAAACAAAATATCCCAAATTGACTGATCTACGCAAACTCAATTTGTAGATTTAAAAAGTAATTTCATATAAACTCTACACAAACCTGTATGTGAGTTATATTGGTATTATTCGGGGTTCTGTAATTACCGTAAATATTATTGGTAGTTACTGCAACCACATGATGTCCAACCCTCCTTAAACACACTAAAGAAATACGTTTCGCAACATTTTTTTATTAATAATGCGTTGCAAAATGCATTTTTTTTTTAAATAATTAAAAAAAAACATTTTGCAATGTTTTTTTATTATTATTGTATTGCGAAACGCATTTTTTTATTAAATTAATTTAAAAAAAATGTTTCGCAACATTTTTATTAGTATTGCATTGCAAAACGCATTTTTTTATTTAAAATTCAACAAATCAAACCAAATCACAAATCTATTTGAATGAATTTGATTTGATTTGAATTTGAATTTGATTTGAATCAAATCAAATTTAAATCAAATCAAATCAAATTCGAATCAAATTTCAAATCAGATTTGAATGGTTTGATTCAAATCTGAATTCAAACTTTTCAGATTTGATTTGATCAAATCAAATTTCAAATCTAACCTGATTTGGTCTAATTTGATTTGTGCAGAACACTACTCAGAACATAAAAACTTTTAATAAAAATGTTGTGAAACATTTTTATTTCTTTAATTTAATATAATAAAAAATAATTTCGCAACAGTTATTAATTAAGACTATAAATAAAAAGAAAATAATATTAATTAGGTTCAAACCTTCAAAAATCATAATTACCATATAGTTCTGAAATTAAATACCCCCCCAAAATTAAGCACCCCCACAACTTATATATACTCCGAAATTAAGCATCCCCATAAATTGTAATAAAATTATTATTTTATTGAAAAATATATTACAAATATTGAATAATTAACAATTACAGACTATTCTTCAGAAAAAAAATTTATCATTATACATGAAATCAATATCAAAAAAAGGGTGATCATCTAATGTAATTGTTTTGTATCTATATAAAGATAAAGTTATAATTAGAATAATATAACTGATTGAAAAAGTTTAATTTGAAATGGTTTATATTACCTATCTTGTGGAAATTTCATATAAATTGATTCCTGATCATCATCCTTTTCACTATCACTATTTGTTATTTCGCAAGTTTTGAAGGATTGTGTAATTATTTCATTTGAAATGTTTTTCCAGAAGCGTTTTACCAATCCACAAATATCGCTTAACCTCGCATGTTTAAGGTTCTCCCAGCAGTAAGTCCAGCACCACCATTGGCCATCCAAAGATGCCATTTTTTTCGAAGGTTATTCTTAAATGGTTTGTTGATTGCAACATCCAGTGGTTGACACAAGCTTGTCAACCCACCTGGAATTACAACTAAATTGAAACCACTATCTCAAAATTTTTCCTTAACTGACTCCTCTAAATGACCTTTAAATGAATCATAGACTATCATCTTCGGGACTCCAGATCTGCCGTTGTTTCTTAAAATGTCATTGAGGTAATCGATGTAATTCTTCATCAAATTACCATCCATCCACCTGTTTTCTTGGAACCAGACAATTACACTTGAAGGAATGTGTTCTTCACGTGATAATTGCTTTCCTTTGAATATACAAATCAGAGGAAATTTCGTCCCATCTATAATAATAAATTTTAATTAATAATTGAAATATATTTTCTTCCATCTACAGTATATTCCAAGTTTTTTATCTAAAAAAGTTACATATATCCACATAGTTACGATGTTTTACCAGGGATTTACCAACCTTTCTAATTAAAGCACTGTTTATCCCTGATCTCGTTGCAAAAATTGTTAAAAACTTATTTTGTCCTCTAACATTTATGATAAATAAAGTACAAACTTCAGTATTTCATAAAAAAATAAACAATTTCTACCTGCACACACGTTAAGATAACCATAAATCAGTTTTTTTCATTATTAGTACTGCAAATATGAATCATTTTATCTCCTTTCTTATTAATAATAGTGAAATTACTGGCCATGTCGAACCATACGGTATCTCATCTATGTTAATAATATTACACAAATTGAAGCATTTATCAGTTCTAAGGCGGATAACAAATTTACGAAAACTTTCCAGTAATTCTTGAATTTACGCAAAAAGTTTTTGTGAAACCTTGTATGTCACCGCCAGGCCAATTTATATCTTTTCATAAATGCTGATATCCAGCGGTTTGATACTTTGAAGTCCTCTGCTGCGTTACCATAAATATCTACCATATCTGGTTCTTTTAATATATCCAACATTTTAATCTGCAAAATTGCATTATGTTACTATAAGGCAGTTATATAATTTTATTTCAGCCTCAGGGTAAAAGGCTTTTCTTCCAGAACCAACTTGTTTATTGTTTTGGTTTATCTCAGTTTTCCAACTTTTACTTGCTCTAACCCAATGCTCAACCATGCTACTATCTAAGTTGAAATGTTTTGCTGCCTTGTTTTTTCCGTGTTCTTTAGCAAAGGTAAATTACTTTTTCTTTTTGTTCAATGGTATAAGAATTTTGGTTGCGTTTGATAGTCTTCTTTCGTTTAACAATCTGTGGCATCAGGAACAAGAAAAATAAAATAAAAAAATATTCTGCGTCAATTTACATTACAAGAGGCATTTTAATCAGATCTTATTGTACAACCCAATCATCTAATTGATTTACCAGATGATAAATTGGTTCAAAAAATCATCAGAATCATTAAAACTTCAGGAAAAGAATTTTTGTAGGTACTTTGAATTGGTTCGAACAATAAAATTAAAAAATCACCCAAAATTAAGCACTCCTATAACAAAAAAAGGTGCTTAATTTCAGAACTATATGGTAATATGATAAATCCCATATTATATCCCATATAACAACCCAAACTTATATCAGTCATTGTGCATGTAACACCTTAATTTTTTTTATTATAATCGATGTAATATAAATTGTGTCACAGCTTAGTAATTAAATATACAGTATATATATGTAGATTAAAATCGGTTAAATGGTTAAAATTGTTGATCCTAAAATTATAATTCTGGCCAAAATTTTCTTAATTTTAATTCGTAATTCTGGCCCAATTTTAGCTAAAATTGACAAATTTCAGGTAAATGTAACACTGCATTTATGCAATGTAACGTTTTAAACCCAAAAAAATAAACTTATTAGTCTCTTTTACAAATATATTAAAAAAAAATTTCATTTAACTTCTGTTATTGGAGTTGGATCTCCATTAGAGATTTGTGTATTTTTCATATCAAAAATAAAGAATAAAGAGTTATTCTTTGTTTTTTTTTTGTTTTTTATTTTTTCTTATATCTTTTTTTTTTTTTATAGTTTTTGTTTAAAACTAACTTTTAAAGTAGGTATTTTTGGACCTGTATTTTATGATGGAGGAGTCATATCAATTATTTTAATTTCATGAGTGAAAGTCTTATTGTTTTTTTTTTTTAAAAAAGAATTTTATTTTATTTTATTTTTTATTTTAAAGATACTTCAGGACTTCTACTCCAAGAATTTTAGGTATGAGTTTTGTAGATGAAAGTCTTAATTAATTTTATTTGCTATTTCATTTTGGTCTTTTGGGTACAGATTTTACAGGTAGTCACCTTTTTTTTATCTTAACTAATTTTATTTATTTTTTTTTAGATACTTCAGGACTTTTTTTTTTGAACTTACTGGTATAAGTTTTGTTGTGAAGTCTTATTTTTTATTAACTAATTTTATTTCTCACTTTTTTTTTAACATATAGGAATTTTTTTCTTTATTCAGGAAAGCTTTAGAATTTAACTTTTTAGAAGATATTCTTTTAGATTTTCAGGTATGAATTTCGTGGTAAGAATTTTATTTTTATTAATTTCTTTTTTAATTTATTTTTAACTTTTTTTTATTAGAACTTTAGGACTTTCTGGAGATGTCTCAAAACTTTTTTTTTGAACTTTCAGCAGGTGTAAATTTTATGACAAGAGTTTTTTTTTTTATTAGTTTCTTTTTTATCTATTGAATTTATTTTTTAACCAACTTTTTATTAGAATTTTTAGAGACACTTCAGAACTTTTCTTCAAAACTTTCAAATATGAATTTTATTGCAGAACTTTTCTTTTTTTTAATTAATCATTTTTATTTAAATTGAATTTATTTTCTATCTGATTTTTTATTAGAACTTTAGGACCTTTTAGAGATGCTTCAGATATTTCTTTTGAATTTCAGGTATAAATTTTGTGATATGAGTCTTTTTTTATTAATTTTTTTTTTAAATTAAATTTATTTTTCTTACTGGATTTTTTTATTAGAACTTTAAAACTTTTTGGAGACGCTTAAAAACTTCTCTTTTGAACTTTCAGATATGAATTCATGGTTAAAGATTTTTTTTATTAACTAATTTTATTTTTCCTTTTTTTTTATCTAAAACAGTTAAGATTTTTATTTTTTCCTAAGAACACTTTACAGTATACTTCTCAGTGTAATTAATTTAATTACGCTATTATACCAGACGTAATAACTAATAAGCCGTAATAATTACAGTCTCAAATTTAAAAAATGCCAATATGCCATAATTAAATTATCCTGTCGTATTAATTATGGCAGCACAATTGAAATTACGGCTGATCATATGATTTTTAAAAAACCAAATACACTCACCCCTCAATATAATGAAGTGTCTAGGCTGATCAGACCTTCATTATAAAAAATTTGTTAATATTATAACAAATTATTCAGTAAATTTTTCAGTATAAGGTATTGGTCATGTGACTTGCTGAACTGATTTATCTAATTGATAATAAAAAAATTTTTTTTTCCTTTTGTTATATAAAATGGTTTTTTTAAACTGTTTATTTTATTTTTATTTTTTTTCTTTAATACGGTTTATGAACTTGCAATTTATGAAATAAGAATGTTAACTAATGTTCTTTTCTTTTTTTTTGTAGGAATGGACCTTTTGGCATGACTCCTGGAGGTAATGTGGGGGAGAGAAGGATTATTAATGATTTTTTAATATAAGAACGTTAACTAATATTCTTTTCTTTTCTTTTTTGTAGAAACGGACCTTTTGGCATAGTTCCTAGAGGTAATGTGAGGGAGGGAAGGGGGAATATTAATGCTTTTTTAATATAAGAACGTTTACTAATGTTCTTTAACTTTTTTCTTATAGATATTGGACTGCAACTCAGAATTAAAGATAATGGGTATGACTTTAAAACAGGGAAAGCGTGATATTATTTTTTATATATAAGAATGTTTACTAACTTTACTTTTGTGGAAAATTTGAACAAACATAAATCTTCAATATAAAAAAAAGCTGTAAAATTTAAAATTTTAAATAAAGTGTTTATTAATAAATTGCGTCAGATACGTCAGGATAAATGATTATGTCAGTACAAATTAATTACGTTGGTAAAATTCAATTACATTACATCCATACGCAATTTGGCATTGTGTCATAATATTATGGAAATTGAAAATCAATTATGCTGAGAAGCAGTGTTTGAAATTCAAAATAAAAAAAATTAGTATTTTTGTGCAGAACTTTTATTTGCTATATGCGGCATTATATAAAATTATACATTAAGTATGTGTTTTATGGTTGATTGTCCAGTTATATAAAAATTAATAGATGATGTCTTCAATTGATAATTTGAACGTAAATTCAGTTGATGACTTTTTCAATGATATTGCTGATTATGAAGAAGATTTTAGTTTTATACAAAATAATGAAAGTGCTTTTTATTTTGCAAAGAAAGGAGCATTAGAAAGTAATAGTAATAGTTCAACAGATGATAATTTTGAAGATGAAGTAAATAACAATCTGTTAGAAACTACAGTCAGTGATACTGATGCTGAATTAAAAGTTATGCAAATTATAATTACAGATTTATCTAAATGTGTAATTATGGATGTAATTAATGGAACATTACAAAAATGTGATTCTGATGTCAAACTATGAGGCTTGTGGCAGTTAATAGGTACTTGGCAATTGGATAATCAATTTGGACTTCAAGCTGGCAAAGATTTGTATAAGCTTGGCGTTTGTTATACACATTTTATGTTTGATTAAAACCAACTTCACAAGGCAGATGCAAAAGAAGAAAAAGATATAAAACAAAGTTTAATTCACTTGCACAGATGCTTATTTTGTAATAAAGATTATTACTACTTTAGTCGTGGTAAATATTGTAAAGAGCATTCATGGAAAGTATTAGGTAAAGAACTTAGATTGGCTTGTATTTGTCAAAAGGGATATGATGTGTTAAAACAACTTGATCCAATAATAATGCCAACTAATTCTAATGATAAACATAATAAAACATGATATATATGTTGTAAATGCTATGAAGAAAATAATGGTCATTTTTATATTAAACCAGGAAGAGATAAAAAGGGATTACATTGTAGTAAAACAAAAAATCATTCAGGAGATGTAGCTGCATCATTAAAATGGGCAATTGGATTTTACAAGTTTCATATGAGGGAAATTCTGAATTTCATGAAAAAATCTTGTCTATCATTATACCTGCTCTTCAACAATTTAATAATGTAAATAATTCACTATTACAAAAGATAATTCATCATCTAATAATAAAGCATTACAGACAAATAGTTTATTGTCTGAAAAAAATAAAATTTTAAAAATTCCAAGTTTATTTGTAATTAAATCAATTTTTAAATTATATTATATTAATTTAAATAAGCTAAATTTAAAAAATTGCCATTTATTTGGAGAAGAATTAGCTGAATTGCTTTTAAAAAATTGACAATATTTACATAATAATAAAATATCCTTGGAGAATCTGCAATCATTGAATGAATATAAAGATGCAATACCAATTGAATTATACAATCTCTTTAAAGGATTAATTGAAAAATTACTATTTAACTAATGTCAAATAGCAAATAAGGTAGCTAAATCAAGAAAAAAAGAATATCATATACCTAAAGAAGTAAATTAAAAAAAAGTGCAAAAATGCTTAGTTCAATTATATTAACAATAGGATTTACCAATACGCATTTTTGGCTTACACAATCACTGGCAGATTTATGTCAAAAACCATGTCTTTTATCGAATACTTGAATCTGTAGGTATTATTTCACATTCCATTTTACATGAAAGAAAATTAGAAATTATTCGAATGTCATCATCAGATCCTAAATCTTGAATAATCATTGGACCAAAAATTTGGAATGTTTGTGTAATTGACAACATTGACTTTAAGCAAAATTCTTTTATATAGGGTAATATTTATGATACAATATGATCTACTGCATATGCAATATTATGAATCCTTTTTCAATTTGTTATTCCTATTGATTTATCATTAATAACTAATAATTCAATTGAATTATTAGAAGATACATTTATTTTTGGATAAAATCAAGAAGCAGATGAAACAATACAAATATTTGAAAAAATTATTGAAGGTTATGAAAATGTATTAAGTTGGGATCAAAATTTTGATATGAAAATAATTAATAAGAAAATTATAGAATTATATACTAATTAGTGTTTGGAATCATATAAGAGTTATTTGAATAACTCAAGTATACTCGAGTATTCGAATAAGCATCATCACTATTCGAATATTTGTGAAACATGTATGAATAAATTTGAATATTATTTATTCAAGTCATCCGAATAATATTCGAATAATATCTGTAAAATGATTATCATTGGTGGTGTCATATGATAAAATTTCTATATTAGTCAGCGATCACTGATGTAAATTAAAAATTTTGACGTGTGAAATTTACTTTTTCTTACGTAAATTTTACTGTATAAAATATTAACCATGAGTTTACAAAACAAAAGAGTTAAATATGATGCACGTCTGATCAAGGATTCAACCAATAGAACAGGAAATACTGATGAAAATGAGCTACAACATTATACTGGAAGCCGTTATTTTGTTGATGACATTGATGATATTAATGATGATATTAACGATGATATTAAGTCTTCTAAAAACTCTACAGCAAAAGCAAATATAACAAATAAAAAACGAAAAAAGGCTGCCAAAGAGCTAACTAGCTTTGTATGGAAGTACTTTAAGAAGGGAGAAGACTCAAATTCAGCAACATGTTATGTGATTAAAGAGGACGGAGAAGAATGTGGTCATTATTACAATAATGGGTCAACAACTTCAAATCTTATTCATCATTTAGCAACAAAGCATAAAATTTATAAACCAAGAGGTAATTCATTAAAATATTTTACATATTTTTTAATTTCTTTTTATCATATTTATTTTTGTAATTATACAGGCAAAACACCTAAAAGAACAGCCCCAACTTGATATACGAGTAGCAATTAAAAAATGTAAGCCCAAAAGTGAAACAGAGTATAAACAAATTTGGCAGAATGTTACTGAATTTATAATTGAGGATAATCAACCTCTTTATGTACTTCAAAGTAAGAGTTTTAGAAAATTGCTTCTTTCACTTGATGAACATTTTGAAATCCCTTGTGATAAATCAATTAAACTAATGATCGGAGAAGCATTTGAATGGAGTAAAGATCAACTTCTTGAACTTTTAAAGGTTGATTGTACAGCAGCATCAATTACTACAGATTTCTGGACAAGTAAAGCATGGCATGGATACATTGGCATTACTTGCAGCTGGATTTCTCATGACTGGACTTTATGCAAGGCCTTACTAGCATTGCAGCGAGTCAGATACCCTCACACTGGTGAAATAATTAAGGAATTGCTTAATAAAATCTTTGCAGATTGAGCAATTGCATCTAAACTATTAACAATGACAACAGATAACAGGAGTAATATAAAAAAAGCAGGCCAACTGGTGGAAGTAGCTATTTTTCGCCTTCTATGCACAGCCCATACTTTGCAGTTAGTAACTATTGGAAAGGGTCTTAATTTGGTAAAAACATTGATTTTACGGGCAAAGAGGTTGATCGATTTTTTTAATTTTTCACCAAAACAACGTGAGCGCCTACAGACAGCACAAGAATTTCTTGGATACACTCAAATAAAGCATGTAATTGGAGATGTCTCCACTCGTTGGAATTCCACCTATTATGCATGGGAACGTTTAATTGAACTTAAACGAGCTATAAAGTTCTTGCCAGGACAATTAAAATCAGACTTAAATAAAGATGCCCAAAAGGATGGTGAAAAGTTAGAAAAAATTATGCTTTCTGATGATGAGTGGTTATTAATAGAAGATTTACTTAACCTTTTATCTGTATTTGAAGATGTTACAAAGTTATTAAGTGGCGCTAAATACTGTACAATTTCATTAATGTATCCTGCAATCGCGGCTTTAATTGCATCAATAAAACCTGGAGCTCAACCATCATCATCAAACTTTGAGCTGGATTTTCGAGAAAATTTAGCAGATGATTTACCTGATGAAGAAATTACTATATTAGATAGTGCAGAAGTTACTATTTCTGATAACAAAAACAAAGTAGAAATAGAAGTTGTTGATTTAACTGCTATAACAGGTCGCTGTAGGAAAAAAATTGATATTACTGAACCTATACAAACAAAAGATATAGTATCAAATATTCGAAAACTTTTTTATAATTCAATGTTTAGTTATTGGAAAGATATTCATAAAGTTGGAATGTTAGCGTGTCTTCTTGATCCACGTTTCAAAAAACTCCGATTTGTAAAGCAAAGTGTAAGGCATGAGGCAATTGGTGAACTTAGAGATTTATACGAAGTTGTTCAAAATGATTATAATATATCAGATGATACGAATCAGATGATACCATCTGCAGAACACATTAATCCTACTGAACATCATAGCAATAGAGTGCAAAAATCAATTTTAGATATGATTTATGCATCTCCTAATCCTGCAGATAGCTCAGAAGAAATTGATAAATATCTTAAAATAAATGAGAAGTGTAAGGAAACAAATCCACTTGAATGGTGGAAATTACATGAAAAAAGGTTTCCAACTTTGGCTACAATTGCGCGTAAATATTTGGGTATTCGTGCAATATCAGTCCCTTCGGAAAGACTTTTTTCAGATGTTGGCAATAATATCACTAATAAGAGAATAAATCTTGATCCTAATTTAGTTGAGCAAATGCTTTTTTTAAAGCGAAATATTAATGTGATGGGTAGCATTTTCTCTCCAATTTAGTATGATCATAATTTTTGTAATATAATTTGATTTTTAAAAAATTTAATAAATATGCAAAATGTAAATAATATTTTAATAATAATATATTTTATTTTACATGAATAATTTAAATTTAAATTATATAAAGTAAATAGGTAATTAAATAATTGTAAACTTTCAGATATTTATTTATTTATTATTTATTTTAGATATAGACATTGAACGCTCGTTACAAAGGTAAAAATACAATAAAATTAATTACATAAATGTTATACCATATGTGTCTGAAGTTCCCACCTGCAGAAACTACCAACGCCTGTTATTCTAAATTATAATAGGCTCAGCCTTCAATTAAAAGTAAATGACATTATTCGAATGAAAAGTAAATTATTCGAATAATTCATTAACATTATTCGAATAAAATAATATTATTATTCGAATAAGAATTAAAAATTATTCGAATAATAATATTAACATTATTCGAATAATTATTCAGATAATATTTGAATAATTTATTCGATTATTATTCGAATACACATTTCAAATTTAAATGAATACTCAAGTATATTCAAATTTACTCGAGTCCAAACACTAATACTAATACTGATAATTTATTACCACCTGCAAATATAGTTATTTTAGAAGCAGGTGGTAATCCAAATAATAATGATGATATTGCAAAAGCATGTGATCAATATTTTACTGATTTAAATCTTAATGATGATGAAAGTATTAATATATGTTATGATAAAGCAATTTTTTGAAGAGTAATGCAGTACCATTTAATTAATTCAAAAGTTTGCCTTTTATTAGGTCAATGTCATAATAGCAAAGATATGTGCAATGTATATTAGTTATTTTTTCAAGTTATGGAATTTATAATTTTGCTGCTATTCTTGGAGTAAAGTTTTTGGATAAATTAGAACAAGTTGTAAATTATAGATCAACTTGTCATATTCTTAATTTAATATGAGGAGCAGTTGATTATGCATTTAAAATTTATACAAAAAAAAATAATATTTACTTTAAAGATATAATAAATAATAATAATTGTTTATTAAAAGTTTGGTATTATTTTTTTGAATGGGAAAGCTATTGAAAAGGACATAAAGTAGGAATTCGTACTGGAAATTCATTACTTCAAATTCAATGTCTTGCTGCTTTTGCACCTTTATTTTCTTCAGCTGGAAAAATAAACTATATAAAATCAACTGTAAACTATCTTGCATTATTAACTAATATCCTAAAATTTGTTTACTTTTAGGATTTGCTTCTTCAGTTAATCTTACTCGTGATGAATATTTTTATGGCACTTGAAACTTTTGGTGTTAAATATATAAAAGAAAATATCACAGGGAATACTTATAATATTGAAAATCTTAAAAGACAAATAAAAGCAGCTCAATCAGAACGAGAAAGAATGGATTTGCTTTTTGAAGAATTTATAGATGATATAGTAATATCAAAAAAAGATCAGACAGTCAATGGAAGATATAAATCATTTTGGACTCTCATTAATTCTTTATTAATTGCGTTTAATCATCAAATCCAACAAGTCTTCCTTTATTTCAAAATTGCAAAGAATTAATTGAAGATGGTTATGCTAAACTTTTTTCATGTTATAACAAAGGAAAAGAAAGACTCACACAAATTTACAGGCAAGAAGTATTGAAAATTGATCCCATTAATACTAAAGGAAGAAGAGCTAAAAAAGTAATAACAATTAAAGTAAAAGATATAAAAAATATTAAATGTACATCTAAAAAATACCCTGAAGTATGTTCATTTACTGCCACCATCATAGCTACCACTAGTACTGCCACAGCCACTGCTTTCATTACCAAAGCTACTGCTTCCATCATGGCTACCACCACCAAAAATTCATGACATGTAATGACAGAAGCTGAACAACTTATTTTAGCTCCCTATTTTAAAAATCCAAATCCCAGTAATGAAGATACTGCAGTAGTATGATTATTGCAGTTTTCAAAAAATTGATCTGCATAAAATTTCCATGTATACACACCCCCCTAAAATTTAAATTGCATAATAAATATCAATAAGCTAGTGCCAAAAAATTTTTTTAACACAAAAATTTTTTATTTACGTTAAAAACAGAACCTAAAGACTTCATAGAGTAAGTTTTATAAGTACTTTCATATATTTTGTTATATTCTTATTTCACTTTATTTCCATGATCACACTTTAGATCACAAAGCGATCACAGTTCATTATACAAAAGTAGCAATAAGTAGACTACATTTTTTTTTCTTTTTGACATGTAATTTTTTTTTATTCACATTAAAAGTAGAACTTGAGAAACTTAGATGATAAGTTTATGTGTTAACTTAATAAGACTTATTACATTCTTATCCACTCTAACAATGCAATCACACTACTTTGCAACTACCTCTATATTTTTGTAATTATTCTATACAATCTTTATTAATTTTAGTTTTTATTTCAATTTAGGTGTTTCTCTTAATACAGATTATATATCTTGAACAAATAATTTCTTATATAAATTTTTGTATATTTAAAAAAATAAATTTATTAAAGATATTTTTCGATAAATTATATGGTCACATGATTGAGTTTCCATTGGTTATTGTTTGTTTATACCATATGATCTGTGATTATTTGTGTATATGTGTGTATTTTTATGCAGGCCCTTTTTTTTGAAAACAGCAATAAATAAAAAACATGTTGTACTGTATGGACTTCTATGTATATATGTAGGACCCCGGTTAATTATAATAAAGGTCATATGCAAAAAATGTATATTTTTTTGCATTTTTAACAGGAAGGTCATATGAAAAAACGGGTATTTTGAGTAAAGGTTACATGCAAAAATAGAGTATCACTAAATTAGGTCACAGTAAAAAAAGTATATAATTTTGGATAAATATTTAAGGTCATATGTAATGCTTTATTATAAAGTGTATATTTTGACTATAATGCTGTAATGCCATACTATAATGCTGTAAATTAATATGGATATTGTACATTGATTTTTTTCTAGATCAAAAATTTAATGCTAATTTAAGATATTTTTCTATTTTTTTACATATTAAATTGTTTAAGCAAGAAATAGCTAATTGCTTTTTTTTCCAGGAGTTTGTAGCTTTTTATTACAGCATTACAAAATAATATACAGCATACGCTAAAATATGTTTGGATTGAAATTTAGTTTTGCCATCAGATTTAAATTGCCAAAATATGTTAAAATGTTAGTATTATAGAATACAGAGTTATGTAATTGCAGATTTGCAAATTATTTTAGGTAAATTTTGATTTTCATTTTCTTGAACTATAGAAATGAGTAAGCTACTAAACTTATTATTTTTTTTTATTTTAAGAACGTTATTGATGTTCTTTTTGTTTTATTTATTTTTGTAGAAACAAATTGGGATCTTTTGACTTGAAAATAAATTTGAAAAGAGAATAATAGGTAAAATTTAAAGGGGGCAATTTCTTTAGAGAAAGATGTTCTTTAATAATTTTGTTTGAGAACATTACTAATGTTCTTTTTTGTCTATTTTGTAGGATTTGATTCAAATTTTCTGGCTTAAATTTGAAAAGAGAGATGTTTTTCTTAACAATTTGGTTTAAGAATATAACTAACGCCTTTTATTTTCATTTTTATAAAATGCATGCGTACTAGGGATGTAATCTTTATTAAAAAGCAGGTCCTTATAGCAATTATTCTTTTATTTAAGAATTCTAACAATAAAAGAACTGAAGTAATGTGATGTTAAAAGTAATACAAGTAATGCATATTCTGCAGAGATTATAGCAGTTATAAAATTATAAATTATAAAATTAAATCTAATAGAGAAATTCTGGCTAGTTTCAGTTTAAAAATAATATAATCCGGTTAATCCATATTTTTAATACAAAATCTTTTTTTTCGTTAAAATTTACTATGAGGTCATATGATAAAAGTGGATATTTATAGTACAATAGAAGGTCATATGATAAAAATGTATATTTATATGGCAAAATTTATGTATATTCCATTGGATTTTTAATTAGTACTGCGGATGTGACCTCTACTATAATTATTCGGGGTCCTATATACTGTATATATGGTAGTCAATGTATAGCATATATGGTAATAATTTTCATACTGTTTGGTCATATATACAAATCAGCAAATAAGTATAGTGTATGTAGGGATGTTAACAGTCCAGTCCAGTCTGTCTTAGTCCGGTCTTCATCAGTCAACAGTCCAGGACTGGACCAAGGACTGGGACTATCGGTCCCTATTAATTGTCAATAATTTTGGCCATTATAATTCTTGACAGAATTATGGCACTGGTTATACTACCAATTATTTCCATTTTTAGCGATAGCCATTTCACAAAAATCTATTTATCTGAAAAACAAAAATTTCTTTTTTTAAAACCTTGTGTTATTTCCCAAAATTGGAAATTGTAATTCTAGTAAAATTTATAATTTGGCCAAAATTACTTGAAAAATTTTGATCGGTCCTATTAGACTGATCAGTTCTAATCAGTCTGGTCTTAGGACCAGGCTGGTCCTATAACTGGACCATGGTCCAGTCAGTTTGGACTGGACTGTTAACATCCTTAAGTGTATGATTGTATGAC
This sequence comes from Rhizophagus clarus, assembly GCA_015698045.1. NCBI lineage: Eukaryota > Fungi > Glomeromycota > Glomeromycetes > Glomerales > Glomeraceae > Rhizophagus > Rhizophagus clarus. Next base: position 222,791 of record BLAL01000026.1, read on the forward strand.
AATTGATGGGTCATACCTATGTCCTGATTTTATTATTGTTATCATTTTTTCTCTACTGCTTTTTTTCAGCACACATGGTACTAGTAAGTCGCAAGTAAAAAGGTGAAAATTTCTTACAGTTTTTTTATTATTTTCACATGTGTTTATTTAACACTTAAGGACATTATTAATACTATTCTCTTTTCTTTTTTTTAGAAATACTTTGAACTTTGATATAGATTTCAAAATCACAAGAAATAAAGTGGGTTTTCTTGGTCTCTTTATTATTTTCACATCTTTTTTTGTCTGTGTTTTGGTTTATTTTTTTATTATTTTTGATTTAAAATGCTGCTAATGTTTCCTTTTCTCTCTCTTTCTTTAGAAATAGCTTTGAATGTCAACCTGAACTTTAAATTTGTGAGGCGAGTGTATATATTATTTTTGGTTTTGATTTAAAATATCACTAATTTATCTTTTTTTTGGATAGGATGTGGCTATTTTTTTAATACTGTCCCTATATTCTTGAAGTTTATGTTTTTATCTTCTTGATTTTATGGACTACTTTAATCTCATTCTTTTGCTTGTTGTTGAATGTATTTTTCACTAAATTTGAATTATTTCATTAGAAAGAGTGTAGAAAAATTTTACTAAAATCTATGCCTAAAAATAAAGATATAGAAAAGAGTATTGCAAATAAAATAAACTATAAAAATATACCATATAGCACTGCATAAGAGATCCCCTTTTTCATGTGCTCCCATGATAATATACCCGGGTATGATATGTGGTTAAAAAATATTAATTCTGGCAAAAATTCAGCTAATTCTGATCAATTTCTCCATATTCCATACAAAATACCTCTGGGTATAATTCAATTTTTAAATTGGTGAAATTGATATATACCTGGGGTACCTTATGCAGTGCTATACGGTATATGCTAAAATAAAAAAATGCGAATAATGTATAGTCACGTGATACACTATATCCATATATACATACCGTAGAGCGCTGACTAAACTACCCCTCCTGTTTAAACTACCCCCTAAGGTTTTGAGTCCAAATTTAGTAAAAAACCTGGGTATTTTACATGGGTATTTTTTGTAGCCAATTTTTACCTTATTTATAAGCTTATTTACTTATCAATTGTAACAATTAGAATAGAAATGCGGTGTACATAATGATTTGCAATACAATAAAAGTCATACATAATAAAAAAAAATTATTTTTAAAAAAAAATGACACAAAAATAAGACGCAAAGTTTTATACTGATGTGATATTGATCTACATATTGCATCTGATTAAACAACCCCCCTCATATCAAACTATCCCCTGATTAAACTACCCAGGTATTTTGAAAATATAAGGGTAAATTTGTAAAAAACCTGGGGCAGTTTAGTCAGCGCTCTATGGTACGTTTTTATTATATATATATATATAATAATAAAGTATGTATGTATGAAAAGTATAGTGTATACCATACATTGACCACCATACATACATACATAGGATTCCATATTGTACATGTTTTTGTCACCCCCAGTAGTATTAGGTTTACTTTTAGAACAGTTGCCAGACTACTGGACAAAGAAGAAAATCAAAGCTGCATGGAAATATATACAAAGAAAAAAAACCTGTTAAGATTTTATTTTTTAATAAAATGAACATTTTATTTATGTTAAGTGAAATTTTTACAATAATATGCATAATTAAATAAATTAATCAAAGTATTTGCCACCATAAAAGAATAAGATTACATTATTTATTATTATTTAATTTTACACGAACTACACTATGGCGGCTCTAATCTAATAACCTAAATAAAAATTTATACCAGAATTTCTGTGGTCTAAAAGTAAGAATAAATGTAGACAAACAAAAAGGACTAAAAAGTTCAAAGAATCAGATCAAAGTCTAAAATAAAACAAAAAAAAATAAAGGAAGATGAAAATTGAGATAAAAATAAGAAAAATAAATAGATAAAATAAAAAAAAAAGAACCAAAAGTTTAAATTTACCAATTGTAATTTATCGTTTCAAATCTATGCCATCAAGTTTGAATTGTTAGCCTAAAATAAAGTAAAAACAAACAATAAAATAAAAAATCAAAATAATAAAAAAATAAAAAAAAATGAAATAAGAATACCAAAAAATAGTTTAAACTCACCCTGATCATTTTATATTGAATCATAAATCATAGATTGAGAATCATAATCTAAAAATTGTAACTTGAGAATTGTAGCTTAAGGATTGTAGCCTAAAAAAAGAAAAAAATGAAGGTAAATAAATGAAAAGAAAAAAAAAAGATGATGAAAATAAAAAAAAAATTAAAAAAAAAGAAAGAAAATAAATAAAAGGAACCAAAAAATTTTCAGCACTCCTCCAATCTTTTACATTATTCTGAATTAATTAGAATTAATTGATAATTACATGACATAAATATCTTGTGACTGGTAGGTTATATTTTCATTATATAGCTGACTAAATGTTAACTTTTTTTGCTAATACAACTATTACAACATGCAAGAAAATTGTCTTTTATTTACCATTATTTATGTGGCCGATTATAAACTGCCATTTCACACACTAATAAGAATGAAAAACAAAAAAAATAAATAAAGACAAAATCAAGAAAAAGCAAATATGATATGAAAGAAATGACAAATTAAAGAACTCTTACTAGACTCTTCAATCAACTGTAAACTATGAAATAAAGAAGGAGGTATTGTTTCGTAGCAGTAAATATTTATTAAATTATTGTTTATCTTCTATTTTCTTGTAGGCTGATAATGATTAAATTGATTTTTTTAACCTTCCTTATCAGAAAAGATCTAACATAAAAGAAAAAATTAAAACCTTTTTTTATAGTAAAAATTTGATTTTTTGCATTTTATGTGAAAACTGCTTGAATAACTGACTATTTAAGATTAGAAAAACTTTTTCTCCTCATAAATTACATATATTTCTATCAGTATAAAATATTTCCATACATAACTTTAAAAGGATCTTAAAAAAAACTTGTTTTTAGAACGAATTTTGTGTAAATGCAAAAAATAGAAACTGCGAAAAAGGATTTTTTTTGTAAAACAGATAGATCATATGATGATCTATCAGATTAGTTAATTAGTATGGTTGCAGCATATTAAAATTGATACATAATTACAAAATCAAGTAACTCAATTATGGTTACATGAATTTTGTTTAATATATAAATTATCTACGTATTATATGCGTAGTGACTGACATGATCAGTTGCTGTAAAAATAATTTGATACGTGGTGTGGCACACATATCCAGGAGCTAGGAGTCCAGCTGAAACATTTTTATGTATCTGTAAATCACGTTCCATGTTAAAGGAACCACAGCTGCCCTGCGCTCTGCTGTAATGTTAGTTTTTAGAGGAGGTGGCATGATCACTGATAGTATTTGGAATAATATTGGTTTTACTAAATTCACTCATGAATTTGATTCTAATTACCAATTCCTAAGTGAGAAACAATGCAAGAAACTTTTAGCTGAAAATAATAATCAAACAAAAGAAGTTTTGACTTGTAAAATAGAAGAAGAAGTGATTTCATGTTCTTTAACTATGATCTATGGATTTATAAACAGCTAGAAATTGAAGTAACTATTTAGAAGTTACTTGTTTATTTATAGATAATTTATTTTAATTATGTGAAATAACACTTGCAATTCAATATTTACCTTATCCACACATTGCAAATAATATTGTTAAATTGCAAATAATTCACAATTGGAGACTTGATAAAAAAGTTCTTACCATTATAACAGACATTATTAGTTTTGTAATTAAGAAAGTTTCTAGTAATATTAATATTATTCCTTTTCAATATGGTTTGTACTTCTTTGAGATCAGTATTTTTTGAGCCATCATATCTTAAATATATAGATGTAACATATTTAATTATGAGTTTTTTGTTCTCAATTAAACAATCATCAAAATCAATATTTTTTTTATTAATTTTATTGATTATACCTTTGATCGTATTTGAGTTGAAAATCATATATAGATCTTCTATTCAGTAGTAAAAAGCATTGATGGTTTAGATAAGAATTCTTCAACATTTTTATTGAATTTTTTCTAATTTCAATCTCCTTTTTCCTTTTGCATTTCATCATAACAATAAATTGTTTTAGTTAGAGGGTTTTGTAACTTATGTATTGAATGGCAGAATAATTCATCCATTATTAAGTCTAATTTAATTATTCTGTGATTAGTTTTAATTAAAGGTTGAATGTCCTGAACATCACTATTAAATGTTGTTATATGTCAAATATAATTAATTTTGTGTGAGTATGATAAGTTGTTAGATATATGTGTATATATATTTTTAATATCATTAATAAAGATGGTAAACAGTTCTTTTAATAAATGTTGTTTAAAGAAATCAAATATTTCGTATTGCTAGTGTGGTTTATCAAGGAACTTGTAATAATACAATAGCTAAGTATTTGTTTATTTAATATAAATATTTAACTTGTATTTATTTCTTGTCTTATATGTTAATATAAGTTTGTACAATTCTTATTTTCTTTTTTGATGTATAAAGGTCTATCATTCCTAAATGACCTTCAAATGTTGAAATTATTGCACATATTTTTCATATTCCTTTTTAATAAGAAAACTGATTCCTAAACCTTTCTTTCCTTCTGTTATGAAATATAATTTGTATCAATATTGGGCTGTAATATTTAAGACTTTTAATGTATTTTTATTGACATTGGTTTCTGTTAGGCCTAAAATATCAATATTATTAGTTTGTATATATTCCATTACATTCATAATTTTTTTCTATGTAAGTGTTTATAAGTTTAATATTGTAATTGTGAATTTGAACTTTTTCTTTTGTTGAAGAGTAAGGTGAGAGTAATGTTATTTTTTCTTTTTTGGGAAATAGGATTTTAAATTATTTTTTGGAAAAAATTTTTTATTATAATTCTTTATTATGAAGGCTTGACTTCCAGCTCAATAGAATTTTAACATTTCTAATGGTTGGTGCTATTGGTTAGGGCAAATAGCGATTAGATCACGATACTACAACATATGCTCCGCATAATGATAAGCACGGCATGATCAATAATAGCCAACTTTATTTTTCAATTCATTCTGGCTTTTAAGACTGTCATCTGGAAGCCTCAATGCAACCTCACCATAAAATAGGAAAAAAAGAACAACATCTCTCCATTAGCAAAATGTGCCTCCAAGCAGCACTCCACTCAGGTATGATCTGGATGTTAGGCACTGTAAACTAGGGACTACACAACGCAGCTGATTATATATCACGTACAATACAGGCTCCTGGCTTTATCTAGTATTGACTATAATGTGACCCTCACTGAAGAAACTTCAGACTGTGAAGTGTATGATAATCTGCTAAAATTCCTATAAATTTTTGATTACATCAGTTTTTAATATCTGGATTAGTTCAGAACATGTGAATAATGGTCTGTTGGTTCCCTTTCTTATCTTTTTCCATTTCTTGGTTATTTCTTTTATGAGTTTGTTCTGTTATACCAATGCTTACAAGCCAAGTGCAAAATAAAATTTCCTGTTAAATTATCAGTTCCTATTATGACTACACTCTTTCATTCTATTTTCTTCTTACACTTTAACTAAACATTTAACAATTCTCTTATATAGTAGTATTGGAACAAATTAATTAAAATAAAATCATATCCAATTGTTTCCAAATGGTAGTGCATTTAGAATTAAAGAAAGTTCAACATTTTTTAGATTAATTTTGAGCAGCTTACCATTAGGCTCATTTAAAGTCTTCACTTATAGTTATTGGAGTATTTTTATTATTAACTGTTATCTTTTTACTTTTTTTATTATGCTGTAAATTTTTCTTTCAGCTTTTTGTTTATTATTTTTTAAAACATTTTGTAAATTTTCAGCTTCCTCTTCTAAAACACCATCCTCATCAAATGTAATATCATTGAAATTTTTATTGATATATGACATATTTTAATACCCGATATAAAAAAGACAAAAAAATGCTTATTATATAAAAAATGTGACTAATAATCTAATTTTAAGAAGACATTGTACAGATAATAAAAGCCACATAATCATAAGATTAAAAGAAAATCGTATCATCATATAATATATAAATTTATCTGTATTTATTATCTCTAAAAATATCTGTAAAATCTGTAAAATTTATCTGTGACTGAAAATTATCATCCAGATATTCGTACATCTGTATAAGTATATAAATAGGTCATCCACAGATTTAATCACTATTAAGATTAATTCATTAAAAAATACTTTATTAAAATAGTTATAAATTAGAAAACCTAATTTGGAATAGGCAAATTATGCATGGTATTTTTAGCCAGTTTTTTACAGGTAATCATTTATAAAAATTATAAAACTATTTATTTTACAAAAAAATTTTTTTTTTTTTTTTAATTCAAAGATCATGTTATATTTATTGTAAAATATTTTCATAAAATATTATAAACAATATTATATAACCATCCTGGCCCAGCTAGGTGAGACCCATGAATAATCAAACCAAAAATAAAATATATAATAAACTAAACTAAAAAAAAATTTTTTTAAAAATAAAAATAAAAATAAAGTAAATTAAAAATAAACCTAAACATAAATAATAATAAATCATCAAAATCCCCTAATAAATTAATATTATAAAATCCTGGAAGTTTCTTATATACCCAAGAAAAACAACTACCTGAATGTATTAAAGTCTGCATTTGAGCAAATGTATGATCTAGTGCATATAAAAATTTTAATTTGCTTGTTATAATAAGTAGTTTCAGCAGTGGTTCTATATACAGGTTGTCAAGAATGATATGATCTGATGGTTTAATGTTGTTCCAATTTCTGGAAGAGCGACTGTATGCAGATAGCTGAGCTGGTGGAGAAGAAATTTTATCTGATTTTGAGATATCATTGAGTTGTTCCCATATGATAGTACGGTCACAGTGATTTTGCCAAATGATCGATTTGAAAAGCCAAACCAATTTGTTTAACAGTTTAGTGCAAAAGGGAGTAGCTTGTCACAGTGTTCATTTAAAGAGATGCTATATCTTTTGAAAAGTAGTCTGTTCCATCCTCCCTGTGGTAGCATAATTTAATAGTTCAGAATTGAGCTGATACACTGATCCAGCTATCTAAAATATGGGTGAGCGATATTATGAGAAAAGATGAGGAGAGGAGTCCAGGTATTGTGAAAGAGTAACAATAAGAAATTCCTTGAGTAGTTTCAAAAAGAAGATTCTTAGCGCAACAGTGTGTAGACACTTGATTAAATAATCGATCATTTCATCTTTTTCTTTATTGCAAAATTGACAGGTGTAATCATAATAAAGAGTCAGTTTACGTTAGTATAGCCAATGACCTGTAGGTAATTGTTGGTGGATTAGCTTGAAAAAGAAGCTCCATAATGAGTTGCTTTTTGCGTTTGAGGTGATGCAGTGAAAGTGCTTAACTTGTTTTAGGATGGCCCATTTAATATCCCAATAATAATGTACTGAGCGCTTGAATAAAAGTATCATCATTTATTCGTAAGTCTCTTTATTCACTGTAGGTTTGTACCTAGCCCATTGTTTTAATAAAATTTCTTAATTTCTGTTTAATCAGGATGTCCTCAAAATGCAGGCTGAAGCAATAATCTTTAAGGAACTGTAATTAAAAAATAATGATAAAAAGTTGTATGTTCTGAACCCTTTTTTGCCAATTCATCTGCCAACTCATTCCAAGGATCCCCAGCATGGGTTTTGACCTTGATCAATAATAAATCTAAATTCCTATTAATAACTAATAATTTAATAAAATACAAAATTAAAATTTTTTAAACAATATCTATTACTATTGGAACTAAATAAAAAATTAGTAATTGACGAAATTGCACAATTACTATTAGAAAAAATCTTAACCCTGCACTGCTCAGGATAAACCAATAAAGCCAGAAAAGTAGCGAAAAGTTCAGCCCTTGTAGAAGACGGCCAATTGACAATTCTAGTAAAAAATTGTCGATTGGATTATATTTCAATAAAAGCAGCTACTTGATTAATGACAATATCATGGTGATCAAGACAGTCATCTAATGTTTTCCGCAGGTGATATGGAATACCATTTTGAACTGAACCATCAGTATAACATGTTAATCCTTATAAGTTGAAAGTAGTGGTTTAACAATTTTTTGTTTATATGAATATCCTGATTTCTAGGTTCAAAAACGCTTCACAAATACTAATAGCATAAACTATTAATATTTTTGATAGATTTTTTTCATTATGCAATTATTCAATTATTAACAACATATATGTTGCAGGATTATCCTCAACCTTTTTAAAAAGATTTTTATAATACTGTTTTACTTCAGGTTTATTTTTCCATTCTTGTATTTTTCACATCATGTTTTAAAAATTAATAAATGGTAATTTGCATCTGTATTATTCAAATACATTGTATATCACATCATTTACTCTTGACGTATATGTGCCTCTAACACTTCTGCATTGTTTAGTTAACTATTAAAAAAAAATTATAAATAAGAAATTTTAATAATGATCAAAATTTCTTTAACTTATATTTTGAATAATGTTTCTCTCATAAAAGAGAGTCCATTTGTTTTTCTAAACTTATTCAAAAATTTCAGATTTTCATCCTTAAGAAATTTTTCAGTTGTGTTTTTATATTTATCTTGAGATGGATAAATTGATTTTTCAAATAAATTTTTCGCAACTTTTTTGACAAGATTTTAATTAAACAATATTAGCATTGAGGCATAAACTTTGAGCCATAAACTTTATATTAACAATATTTATCTTATTACTTTTATATAATCCTGATCTATTGTATTATTAGTTTTATTATTATTTTCCTGAGTTTTTTTCTACATCTTTTAAACAGTTTTTGATATCTTTTTAAAATAATTAACTGTTATTTTTATTACAATTAAAGATAAATATGTTATTTTCTCTTTTTAGTTTAAATCACAAAATTTAAAGGCAAATTGAATATTCAAATAAATTCATATGATCAAAAATTCACTAATTAATTGTGTAACATTTTAAAAATTTATTATAGTGAAAATCTTCATTATATCAAAGATCATTTTATTAATACTGGTTCCAGAAAATAAATTTGAATTACAAGTTACAGAGAATTTATTATAAAGATTCACTATATCAAAAAGTTATTATTTATAAAAAAAACTGTACCTGAACTTTTCTTTACTATAGTGAATTATTCTCTATATAAAAATTCACTATAGGAAGGATGAACTGTATTGCTAAAATAGCTAAAATACTATAAGCTCAATAAAATCATTAGTATAATCTACCAAAATACTAATTAGAAAAATACTTAAAAAGAATCCAGGAATCCTTTTTAAAAATAGATATATTATAATGTGTGAAAAGTTTTATAAAAGTGATAAAGTTTTTGCTCACTCATCCAATCAATTATATATATTATAGTGTATGTGACTCCTTAGTTTTTATATTTAGAGTTAATTGTAACACTATTTTTATTATAATAATCATTTAAAAGATGTATTCTAAAAATACTATTTCAAATGAATATATAAAAAGAAAAGAAATTCTCAAATCTATGATTGATAGAAGAGAATTTTAAATCTAGCAATATAAATAATACATATTATAAGAAAAGACTAAAATTAATTGTCTTTATTTAAAGCTTTTTTTCTAGTCTACTTTACTCTCAGAAAAGGATAAATTGGCATCAATATTATATAATTATGATTTAAATTTAATGGCTAGCTATAAAATTTATGCATAATCTAAAACAACTGTAACAAAAAATATTGTATCAAATACTTCAAAATTTAAGTCAGCTAGTGATTCTAATATTGAATAAAAAAGTTTTACTAATTTTTCATCATGTATTAAACCAAAAATCTAAAGTACCAAATAGACTAACTCTTCTTTTATTGTCACAAAAGTCTGTTACATTAATATAATATAATGCAAATATATCTGAAGTCTCTAATAGGACTAGTTTGAATGATCTTGTTAAAGTATATTTAGATTCTATATAAAAATGCAGAAAAAAAATAGATTTAACTAAATATTAATATTATATATTTTAATTATATTTTTATTCATAATATGTTTTTTTGTAAAGAATATTTTGAATTTTGATTAGTGGTTAAATCCAGATATCTGTGACTAAAAGGTTGGATACAGATAAGTTATTACAGATATCTGGCTATTCTAAATTTATCTGTGTTATCTGTAAATACAGATAAATCTGTTATCTGTTATATGTAATAGATATTTTATGCCAAATAACCATTTAAAAAAATAATAAATTTTATAAAAATTCTGAACTACCAAAACCACATATAGTCTTGACATTCATTACTAATCTGATTTTTATATGACTTAAATCAGATCAGATAATCTTTTTTTTAGAGCAGCCAAATGTTAAAAAATAGTTTTTCTTCTTTAGATATGGTTCCTGAAATTTGTGGAATAGTAAGTTGTGTTATGAATATAACAGTAATAGTTCTTTTAATATAAGAACATTAACTAATATTTTTTTCTTTTTTTTTTGTAGGAATGGGATTTTTTGCAATTAACATATGGCCCTTTAAAGTAATGTGAGAGAGAAGAATGCTAAAAATTCTTTTTAATATAAGAAGAATATTAACTAACATTCTTTTCTTTTTGTAGGCACGGACCAGCTTTTATTTTCAAAGAAAGTTTACCAGCTTGAGAATTTTCTTGGTTTAGCTTAACTCAGCTCACTTTGGCTTGAGCTAGATTTTTTTTTTTCAAGCTAAGCTGGCTTATGTAGAACACTAGCTTGTAATTTCCTTTTCATAGAGTCAGTTTGTTTCAATTTCTCAATTTTGATATTTTATTTAAGAAGCAACTATTATTTATTTATTTTTTTTTTACTTTTAAGATGCTAGAATCTTTGACAAACCTGGACTTGAAAATATATAGTATGCATGAGAATTTTACTTAATTTTTTTAAAGAAATTATTTTTAGTTTTAGTAATATTTGTTTATGATTAGTTCTAAACAATTTTGGTGGATGATTAGACCAGTTTATAACTGGAAGTACTCATAGGTAATCAGAAGTAATTATATTTGTAATCCTCTCTTACTTAATAAATGCTTGTACAGTTTCAACACCTTAAAAAAAAAAAAAAATATTATGTTAGGAACAGCTAAGATATTTTTAATGCATTGTATTAAATTTTGATGGTAAAGAAAATAATCTTTATTCCCATATTTTGTTATGAGGACTTTATTAAATTTTAAATTAAAAAACTTCCCTGTTTGATGTTTTTTGGTAATGGAGATTCTGTAAGATTTGAATAGGACCCCAAACAATATATATATAGGTAATAAAAAATTTGCTTATTTATCATATAAAGTTTTTTTTTAAGTCATATAGAATTTTGCTTATTAAAAAGCAAAATATAAAAAAAGTCATAATTATAGATGCATAATAGAGAGTTAAAATTGTTAAAGTTATATATAGATTTTGCGTAGCAAGGGGTGATTTTCATACTACATATATATTATATAAGAAAAAATTTTAATTTCAAGATTAACCAAAAAAAAAAAAAAAAAAATTTTAATTTCACTCGTACTTTTAAAAATTTTTTTAAAAAAATATTTTTTTTTTCAATATATTATTGTTTTTATACACTTTAGTTATCATAAAATTAAATATTATATTTATAAAAAAATACATTTTTTATAATAATATTCTCTTATTTTTGTTTTTTATTTACTAAATTTAACTATATGTAAAAATAAATTTTAGTTTAATAAAATCACTTTTTATATTTAAGTAAAGCTGTTTAGCAATGTAAAAAGTACTCAGATCTTAATTTTCTTAAAGCTAAGCATAATATTTATAAAGAAATTTGTATTTTTCAAACAGTACTAATTCCAAAATTTTTTTCTTTTTTTTAGCTTCAGGATGTAATTACATCACTTTGGTCAAATGAAATTATTTTTTTCCGCTTAAATAAAGTTGTTTAGCGGAATTGAATCTACTTGGATATTAATTTTTATAATGATTAGCATAATATTCATGGAATATTGGTTATTTTTGTATTATTACTTTTTTTGCAAAAATTTGTTTTGCAACTTCGGAGCATAATTTCACTACTTTAGTCAAATGAAATCACCTTTTTCCGCTTAAGTAAGTTGTTCAGAACAGTTGTGCTTTATTTTTTATAACTTTAGGTATAATATTTATTGAAAGGTTAGTATCCCTATAACAGTATTAATTTTTAAATTTTTAATATTTTGGATATTCAATTAAATTAAGTTAATTATCATATTAAAATTTATTTGTATTTTAATTTTTATAATAAATTGTACTATAAATATAAATTTATAAGTTATTTATAAAAGTTTTTATATATGTCATAAAATGAGTTGCTTAGCAATATAAAATTTTTGATGTTATAATAAAATTTTGCTTAGCAGAGTTTAAAATAATTTGCTTATTGATCATAGTAAAAAATTTGGATTTTAATGTGACCTATATATATATTGTTTGGGATCCTATTTGAACATTTATTAAAAAAGCATATTATTTCATTATCAGCTTTATTGTTTAATTTATAATTTGTTAGTACTAATAGTATATTTTTAAGATTATCTTTAAAGCTTATTATTGATATCTTTGATATTAAATTGCTTTGTACACTTTTGATACTGTCAAATGACATGTTTTGTACATCGTTATCATCATTTTCCAACTAAAATTAAAAGCTAATAAGTTAGTATTACTGAACTTTTTAGACTTAAAAGTTTAAAAAGAATAACCTGAAATAATATAATTATCTCAACTTCATCATTTTCATATTCACTACTTTGATTACTTCTTATATCCATTTCACTGCTATATTCTTCATCATTATTTTTATTTTCACCTTTATCTACTTCTATTTCTATTTCTACATATTTTAAGTATTTTTGAGAATAATGAGTATATGCAAAACGTTGACTAAATGTTTGCATATATATAGGTATTTAAAACTCATATTGTTAATTAACATGTCAAATTTAATAATATTCAATTTATATTAGATTTTTCACTAACAAAATTATGTTGCAAATTTTAAAGTAATACATAGGTAAGGAAGTACAAATTAATAATTTAATAAAATCAGATATGTAAATACATGCGTTCATTAATAAATGGAACTGGCTGTAAGAATCGATGATTAATTTAACAAATAATCAAGATTAAATATGCATTACAATATGGAAATTAATGTCAAATTTTATCACTAATTTGGATAACTTTGCCATTATCTACTTTTTAATGTATAATATAACTAAGAAAATTTTGCAAATTTATGAATTATTATAATATATTAGATAAAGAATTATGGCGGCTAATTTAACTAATAATCAGTTTAAACATGGCTTAATATATTTAATGTTTTACTGGAAAATCAAAATAAAATTTACTATACATGTTATTCAATTAGCTAAGTCAACAGTATACTTGGAATTTATTATTTTAATGTAATATCATATTGTATTTTAATGTATTTTTTACTTAAATTTTGATGATCTTAACAAATATAATTTATTCATATGACTCCTTTTTAGGAGTAGTATTGCAATCTGGATATTTGAGGATGGACACATTTTGACAATTGTATACATATTTAATAAACTAGGAAACGGAGACTGTTGTGAGTCCAGAGCGAGAAAAAAATTTTCACACTTATCTTCTTTTTTATCAGTATTACAAATTTATTTTTATTTTGTTATTTATTAATGTAGCATAAAATTTTAATGACGCAACGCATGTGGACAACTGGACTTCGCATATTGTCATGTGATCTTTATATGTCATTAACGTTCATAAACATATATAGTCCTTCACTTCGCTTCAGACAATAAAAATGAGAATTTTTTTTTTTGAGTATACCATTGAGATTATATTTCATAACATAATAGATTTAAAGCCCTTTCCAAATATAAAATTAAAGAGAAATCCAATTCAGATTGAAAATTCATCTGACAAATGAAAAATTCAATCTGAATAGGATTTCTCTCTTTTTTTTTTATTATTAATGAAATTTTTAATTTTTATATATTATACCTTGAGATATTGTTTTAAAATATCTCAAAAAAATTCTTGTCTTTATTAATTTAAATTCATGTATAATTGCCAAAATGCGTTCATTCATGGATATCTGGATTTCAACTCTATTTAGGAGTTGCTTAATCATTTTTTTTATATTTTTTAGTTTTTTTGTCTTTCACATTTTTTATCTGTCTTCATATTCTTTATTAAATAAAACATGAATGTAGTTTAAAGCGAAATGCTAGCAGTTCCATAATTATGCAAAAACAAAATAAAGTACCAGGCAAAAATAAAGCCAAAAGAAGTTTGGAATTATTTTATTTCCATTAGAAAAAAAGGTTGCCAAACTTTATACATATTGCCCAACAAAAATTAAAATATGCCTATGTAAGTATATCAGAAAATGTTTTTTATTCATCAATATGAAAAGCATTATCTAATGCTAAGGCTCATAATGATTTTGATGAGAATGAAGATGACAATTTTTATGATGATAATGATGGTGAAGATGATGATGAAGATAATAGTAATCCAAACATTTTTAATCAAAATGATACAGAAATTGAAAATGAGACAATATAAAATGATTTAAAATTAAAAGTTATTTAAGTTATAGAATCTCATCCAATTATTGATCATGGTTCAAATATATTTAATATTGAGGCTGTTATTGATAGAGCATTAAGTGAATAAATTTTTTTTGTAAAATAATAAAGTTCAAATTTGTAACTTTTCTATAGAAATTTTATAGAGAAAGATTGATTTAATCATCTTTAAATTGTTGATCAACCTCATGATAATATTATAGTGTCTACATCAAAGTGTTTAGTAATGTTGTAAGTAAGTCATGGGTGAGTCACAGGTGTTTAGTATATTATAAATATTATATTATCACAGGTGAATCACACATAAATTAAAAGCTAATAAATCGGGCATATGCTCTATTGATAACTATTAGACTAATAGATTAGCCAAAATTTAGTAATCAATAAGGCATATGCCTGATTGATAACTATATGAAAATTTAGGTTAGCCGAATTGATCATATTTTTTAATTTGAATAAATTAGGTAATAATTCAATAGTCATCATTCAGTTTAATATATAATTATTACTACTCGTAAAACTGAATTCAATCAGAATATACTGATTGATGGCTATTAACTAATCCATATTATATTATTTTTATTATTAGTTTAATTGATGATCTGGATAAGATCAGCACTCTTCAGCACTCTTATAAAATTGGATGATTGTCAATATAAATTACTTTTTACAATAATAATATATAACTTTTTTTTTGTTTATTCTGTTTCCTTAAATTTTCTTGCATATAGAATATTATTTTTACAGCATAGAAATTGGATTTCAAAATTTTAGTGTTTACTAATAGTGAAAAAAATACAAAAAATTGTGAAATCTGACATACATACAATGCAACCACTTTTTTTTTAATAATAAATATATAATTTTTTAGTTTATTCTTTTTCCTTAAGTATTTATACATATATGAAAAGATTTTTACTGCACATAAATGAGTTTTTATAATTATAGTGTTTACTAATTATGCAAAAATTGTGAAATAAAGTGGAATCTGACATGCGTGAAATATAAACTCTTTTTTCCCATTAATAAATATATATTTTTTTTACCTTATTCTTTTTCCTTAAGGTTTATTGCATATATGACTTAATTTTTACTCTATAATAATGAATTTCAAAATTGTAGTGTTCATGTATTTTTCATCAATTATTTATATAATATAAACATTTTACTATATGAAGCATAATTTTTTTGACAATAAATAAGCAAAATTTTTGACTTATTATAATTTCTCAACTATTTTTACATATATTGTATGATATTTATAACACCTAAATGAGTTTTCATAAATTTAGTGTTTACCAATCATGCAAAAAGTAAGAAATAAGACAAAAAATTGAAGTATATACAATGTAAACACTTTTTGCAATACTAAACATATGATTTTTTTTAGCTTATTCCTTTTCCTTGAGTATTTTTGCATATATGACTTTATTTTTACAAATTCCAGATAAAATAAAATAATTTTAGTATTTACTTATTCATTGCCAAATAGTTGCAAAACATTACCCCAAATTTTAATATGAAAATAGTACCAATTTCATCTGAATCATCAATTAATATGTTTGATACAGTATATCAATAAACTGTACTATTAAAAATCAACTTTTTTTTGTTGATCAATTATACATGAAACGTGACACATATCATACTAAAGTTAAAGTTTCCAGCCGAAATAGTAAAGGTCAATGCCAAAATGTCGAAATTAAAATCTGTCGAAATGCTGAAATGCTGAAATAATTTTGACATGTAGAAATTATTGAAATGTCGAAATAGTCAGAATTGTCGAAATAATTTTGACATGTCGAATTGTCGAAATTGTCAAAATGTACAAACTGTACGAAATTAATTTTGACATGTCGAAATTTTAGAATTGTCGAATTGACGAAATTGTCGAAATGTACAAATTGTACGAAATTAATTTCGACGTGTCAAAATTTTTAGAATTGTCGAATTGACGAAATTGTCAAAATATACAAACTGTACGAAATTAATTTCGACATGTCGAAATTTTTAGAATTGTCGAATTGTTAAAATTGTCGAAATGAAAAACTAATGTATTCAAAATTGATATTGTAAATAAATGAATATGTAAATTTAAATAAAAATAATTAGTTAATGTTTTATTTAAAGCAAGAATTCTTATTTATTTAGTGAAAAAAATAAACAAAATCATTCATAAGTGGACAAAATTATCCAAAAAAAAGTAAAAAAAAAAATAGACAAATCGCTAAAAAATTATAAAAGTACGAAATTTGGACAAAATTGTCCAAAAAAAAGTAAAAAAAAAAATAGACAAATCGCTAAAAAATTATAAAAGTACGAAATTTGGACAAAATTGTCCAAAAAAAAAGTAAAAAAAAAAATACAAAGTATGAAATTTGGACAAAATTGTTTGCCTACAAAGTAAGAAAAAATTGCCAAAAAAAAAAAATATATCGTCATTTATCAACAAATTCTTTTGCCAAATCTTCTACATTATAGTTTATAATCCCTCTTCCAGATTCTTCTTTATCATTTTCATTGTCGCGGAAGGTGTTTTCGACATATTCAAACAAAGAAATACTTGATAATATTTCGTGTGAAATCAAGAAGAAAAATATTTTTTTTTTGATTTTATACGTGTTTTATTTATATTCAATTTTGCCAGCCACATCATTACATCACAAAAAAATGATGATCTGCAGCCAATCATTATTTCGACAATTTTGCCAATTTCGACTTGACGAATTTATTTCAGCTTTTTGCCATTTTGATTTGCATTGACGAATTGTTTATTTTTTTTCGACATTTTCGACATGTCGAAATTCTTTATTTACGACATGCATCTTTAACTAAAGTATAATTTTTAGCTTTATTTTATGAAGTTTAAAACTTTAAACTTATTTTTCTAAAAAAAAAAAAATTATATATTTTTTTTATTTATTCTAAAAAGATTTTTCTTTTTTTAAGAAATAAATTTTTTTTTTTTATTTTAGATTTGACAATCTGACATTAATAGAAAAAAATATATTGGCACCTTGCATTGATTTTTCTTTATCTGCAGGTTCTAGTACTAAGAATTTTTTTGTTTATTTATACATTCTGACATAATATTGAGTTATTTGAGTAATTTTTCTTTTTCTGTTTGCTCATTTTAGTATTATGGTATTGAGAAAAAAAAATGCTAGTTTTTTTCTCTGTTTGAATATTCCAGTATAGTATTAAGAAAAAAAAGTCTAATTTTTTTTCTCTATTTGCTCATTTCGGTATTATGATTTTGAGAAAGGTATTACAGTAAGAAAAAAAGTTGATTTTTTTTTTTTTATTTGCCCATTCTGGTATGTTATTGAGAAAAAAAATTTTTTTCTTTATCTATTATCTGGTATAGTATTGAATTATTGATTACTTACTAATCTACTATTACTCATAATAGTATAATGATGTTCTGCAATTCGATTATTTACCGTAAAGCTTGAGTTTTTTTTGTTTAATTTTTTTAGTTCTTCTTTCTCTCTTCTCCTTCTCACTTTCCTATTTCCTTTTTTTCTTATTTCCCTTTTCCTTTCATCCTTTCACATTATCTTTCTTTATTCTTTTCTTTACCTTTCTTTCCTTCGTATTTCTTTTACCTTTTTTTCTCTTTTTAAATCAATGCTCTTCAAAAATAATACGAGAAGCAATTTTTGGATGATGCGTCAGAAGCTTAGTAGGAATTTTATTAGTATAACTCTTGATTAATACCAGCTTTCAGATACTTTTTTGATAAAAAAAAATTAAAAACTTTTGAAAAAAATGTTATTTTTAACGCTTTTCTTCTTATCTTATAGTTTTCAGGATCTGATTTTGAACTATAAACAGAGCACTGGTAAATTTCAAAATAAACTTCAAAAAATAGTTAAACCTATAAAAAGTTAACCTTAAAAAGGATTTAATATTTTTTTATGCTTTTTGTAGGAAATCAGCTTTGACATGGACATTATGGACATTAATATTCCAGTTAAGTTTTAAAAATATTAAAAAAAAACATCTAACGTTTTTTTTATCTTTTTTTGTAGAGAATTTGGCTCCAATTTGGATACTATTTTCCAGGTGGTAAACTCATTTGTTTTTGTAGAGAAATCAGTACACCAATATTCCAGTTAAGTTTTAAAGCTTCATTTCAAAACTTATTATTAAAAAAAACTTTTAATATTTTATTTATTTATTTATTTAAGGGGTACTTGATAGGAAAAATTACAGTAGAATACACCCGCTTAAATAGAATGTTACAGATGCATTTAAATGTAAGAAAATATCATACAAACAAATTAATACACTGGCATTCACTTACCTTGATAATGTGTAAGCGCAGAAGTTCATATTAGGATTATTGCTAGAGTTGTATACGGCAGTAAAACTATTTGGAAATCAAATATTGACCAATGCTATGAATCGAGCAAAGGCCTGTGAATTAACATTGACCTCCAGAAAAATAAGGATGATCAACTATAAGGTCTTGGTGTCTGATTTTAGATTATAAACAGGATGCCAATCAGTTTTCGAAAATAGTTCAAAAATTTTCTTTAAAAAACGTTATATTAGCATTTTTTTATTTAATTTATTTATTTATTTTGTAAAAAACCAACTTCAAAGTTAGATATCAGATCGAAGTTTGTTTTATAAACCTTCTTCTAAAAAAAAGGTTTCAAACTTTTTTTTCTTTATTGTAGGAAATCGGCTCCAACTTGGATACCAGAATTCCAAAGTGAGTTTTGAAATATGGACCTTTTTGATAAAACGTTTCCTAATATTTTATTTGTTTCTTTTTTTAACAATCTAGAACAGATTTTTGGCGATATATTTTTTTTAGATGATTCTGGACATGAAAAGTTTAATTTTACTCTTTATTTTTATCTTTAGAATGGGTAAATTTTGTAAGTTTTGTGAAACTTTTTTTAATTTTTATTTAATTAAAAACATTTATTAACATTTCTCTTGTTTTTTTTTGGGTTTTAGGCCTGGATGTACTGGAAATGCTTGGAATATAAGTTTCGTAATGGAGTATAACAAAAAGGATTTTTTCTTTTAATTTGATTAATTAGAAACATTAAAACTAACGTTTCTTTATTTCTTTTGTAGTTGTATTTGGCTTTAGATCTTTTGTAATGAGTTTTAAATATACTTTAAAATTTTATTCTATTTTATTTTTGAAAGAAACAATCATTAACGTTTCTTGTCTTCTTATAGATTCCAGTTTCAAACAGGCTTTGGATTGCAAGTTTCGAACTTCAAAAATTTTATTATAAAATTTAGTATAGATTTAGTATAGATTTCAAACTGATTGTATTTTATTAATTATTATAAAGTCACATTTAACAATAAAGTAATTTAACAATAAATAATATTATACTATTAACCTAAAAAATTTTCTGATCAATTAGAAATCAATCGAAAGTCTATATAATATTTTTTTTGCAATCAGACATAACCTATTGATTACATTTTAATAAATCATATATATAAATTGATATTGATACAATTAGCAAAAATGGCATCAATCGGTAAGCTGAAAAATAAGAAAAATGGATATCAATAAGTCATTTTAGTCAAGTAAATAAAAAAAACTGGATAATAATAGGTCAACCCAATTGATATCCAGTTACAAATGAATAGATATCCTATTGATATCCTATTGATAACCTAAATATACCTGATTTACGCTATTTTAAAGTTACCAATCAGGTACCCTGATAAAATAAATTAAAATAATTGGGAATCATCTAGACCCCCTATAGGATAGCCTAAATGATTCCCAATTTAGCAGCCTTTGATCTGTGTTTATAACTTGAATACTAGCTCTTACTTGGTAAATATTATATTTTTAACTTTACAAATGTATAGTTTATAGTAAATATTTTGGAAAATCTAAGGATAATCGCAAGTAATTCCACTTAACTAAGAAGTTTTATTAAAAGCTTTTGTGAAAAATTGAAGGAAATCAGAGTAATTAAACTAGATTTTCTCATAGTTATACAACTATGCTAATTGTACTAAATTGAAAATGGTGATAATATTTTAATTTGTAATATTTTTTGTAATAAATTGCAAAAAAATATAAAAATAATTTTAACTATTACAAAATAATGTTAGAATTACAAAAGTATAATGAAAGCATTATAAATTTATATCAAAAAAATAGTTATTTTTAATAAAATAATACTGAATAAACATTTGATATTGCTTGTATTCTACAATGATTTATCTGATTAATGTATTTATTATTTTATAGATAGCAAAAAAATATAGAGAAAAAACTGAAAATAAAAAAAATTTTGTTAGAAAGAAAATATTTTGAAAGAGTATTTTATTATTAATAAGACATATTTATTATCAAAGTCAAACCAAACTGATTGATTTGAATTTTTAAGTTGAATTAATAAAATTGTTAATATCGATTTTATTGATTTTTATTATTTCTATTAACTATACTTATTAACTGAATTCTATCAATCCTATCAATCAATCTGGTAGTTAAGTTGAACTGAACATGACTTAAAAACCTTTAAGTCAATTTTTATCTGTCTGATTTAATCCAGTTTAATTTGACTTATATTTAATAACACTAATAAAAATATTAGAAAATCAAATAGAGCAAGTTTATTATTTCACTTATTAATCTTTAAATCTAAAATAGTATCAAGAAAAGAATCAAAATTTTCTTTAAAGTAATTATTAAATATTATACAATTATTTAAAAATTCTTTTCCTATATTAAGACCAATAATATTATTCATGAAAATACCAACATCTTTTAAACCTATAATACCTACAATTACTTAAAGATAATTCAGAAGAAAAAGATTAGATTCTTCAAATTCATAAATTAGCTGTTTTTAAAAACTGTATGTAAAATCTGTTTTTGAAAAAAAATATGTGAATAATAAATGTATATATTATAGGTGCTATAGTTCTTCAAAAGTATATTTTTAAATAATCAAAACAAAGCTTTTTATTATATTTTTTTTTTGTAAAGTAATATGTAAGAAAGGACTAGCTGGCTAAATAAAATGCATATATATTGATTTTATTTATAAAAAAATGTCTAGATAATGTTAAAAACATGGAAAAACTTTGGCAAGTATTCCAGGTGGTTACAGTTGAATAAATTTTAGTAGCTATGACCAGGATGATCACATTTGAAAAAAAATTTGGCGCAGTAAATTTCATTGGCTCACTTTTAAACCGTTAGCTTTTATGGATTCAAATTAAAGAATTAATTTTAAGTTTTTTTTTCAAAATATTTATTATTATATGATTTGAAATAGATAATGCAGAAAAGGTTTATTTTGAAACAATATGTAGAAATATGTTCACAGATGCAGTAAATAAAATGAATATTTCATAACAATGTACATTTTATTTTTTTTTGCATTAACTAAACTGTATGTTTCAAAAACAAATTAATTATTAATTAGTTATCTCCGGCAAAAAGTAATCAATAAGAGTTTACTTTATTGCAATCGTTCTGACCTAATAGCAAGCATAAAATGATCAAGCATATAAACTAAATCAGTGATGCTTCTTTCCTGAACCTTTCTTTTTTTTCTTTTTCTTGGGTTTCTTTTCGATCTGTTTCTTTCGGAAAGGGATGAGATAGTGTTCGGGACCTGAAAGAAAATAAACAATTTTAAAAATAAAAATTTTTAAAGTGGAAAATTTTTGCACATACCATTAGCTTCAACAATCTTTCCCTCATCAGAGTCTACGATCCATTGCACCCATACATCCTTAAGTCTCTTTGTCACTCTTTTTATTCTTTCGGAGCAATCCCCAAGAAACAATACCGTACATGTCATAGCGTCAAAATCAAACACGCGGCCGAAACAGTCCAGAAAAAGCATTCCGTAGTTAAGTTCTCCAATTATGATAATATGATCGAAACCAAAATTTACAATTTCCTCAATAAAACCGATAAGTTCTTCTTTTATATAACTGATATAGTCTTCTTGATCTTCATCGTAGAGCTTAAAGCCAAGTGAGTTTGCAATGTAACAACGGTTGGAGTTCATAATTGTTTCAACTATAGTAGGTAAATTATTACGATACCCTTGTACTCCATCGCCCTCATCACTCGCCGACACTTGGCACACAGACGCATCGTCCTCGTTTTTCCAAATCTTAGGTCGATCGTTCTGGAGTACAAGGTGACACAACTGTTTTTCTGCCCATGCATTGCCCTCAGGGGCAATGATGGGTTTTGGACTTGTCCAATTGGTTTTTTTAATTGGACAGTATTGGACAGTCCAAAACCAGTTTTGGACACAGTTTTGGACACAGTTTTGGACAGTCTAAAACTATTCAAAAATTCAAATTTTTATTAAACTAAAAATAAAAAAAAAAGTAAGTAAATATCTAATGAATTAAATGGACAAGAAATCAATGTAAAATCACAAAATAATACCAAAAAAAATACCTTAATTTTAATTAATTATAATATTATTTTAATTATTGGCCAAAATTAGGCCAAAATCAGGCATAATTCTGGCCTGAATTAAATATTTAGTCATGTGATCTGTCCAAAACCTGTCCAATGGAAAAAAGGTTTTGGTTTTGGACAAGTTTTGGACAAGTTTTGGACAAATGTCCAAAACGTCCGATTGTCCAATTGCCCAACACTGCTCAGGGGTATTGACTCGGAGCAATTGCCTCAATTGTAAGGGCAGAGCTCGGATTCTATTTGAACATTCCGAGCGCACCATAGGAGTGTCGGTATTGTTTTTACTCTCGCCGCCGCTACGCTCCGCTTGTCGATGGGTGTCTCTGGTCTCCCACTGCGAACCGATGCTCCAAACATGATTCGTATAATCTCCTCTTCTTCCAGCGAAATCGTCAAATTCACCGTTGATGGATGATTTCTCCGGTTCATTTCCTTAATAGTGATTTTGTCGATCAAGATGGCTTGCATTCTGGCAAGGTAACTTAACTTGCCTTGATAACTCATCCCCTCGAAACCCATCTTCATTATATAGTGTGCCCACAAGAGGCATATTACGTCCCAAATCGTTACCATTAGAACTGGTCGACAAAAAGGTGTGCTTACCATAATGCCCGCGGTCCCGAATGACAATATGGCTCCTTGAGTTCTACATAAAAAAAAATTTGCTATATACATATTCTCTTTTCTGTCTTTCAAAAACTAAGATATTGTACTTGTAAGGTGTCACGAAAGAATCTATCAATCTTCTTGCCCATGGCTCTTCTCATTTATAATTCCCAAAGTTGGTTTGACTCGTCGCACAATTTGTAATATCCGAATATCAAACTATGTGGCGTAATGATGCTCTACAGAATCACAGTTTTATCGATCGGGTAGTCACGCTGGATATCAGGTGATAAATATATTATACAAAATGACTTGCTACGATCGTGAACTTGAATTTATTGCAAGTAAGACAATATTCCAACTTATCTTGGGAATACAACGGATCATAAGGGAACTGTCGTTTAGTTTTAGATGAGTAAACCTTTAAATATATTTATTTGCTTACATTATTTAAAAAGATATTTAAAATATTATCTAATACAACTTTATCTTTATTATCTATTTACCTATTTATTTCACAAAGTAAAAGAATCATCTAAATATCTAAAGATATCAAAATTAATATTTTTAGAAATTCGTTTGATATAATCAAAACTAAGATTACATCTAAATAATTGAACATTATTACGTTCTGTACGAGTGAGAAGATGATAAGTTACAAATGTTTCTGACTATTAAAAGAATTTGGTCAATAATTAATATTTCTTTAAAAAAAATGTATGTTTAAATTTAATTTTTCAAACCTGTTGTAAAAGTAATATATAGGGAATCAATGAATCCTGATAGATGCTTTGAAATATGGCAAAAATACGCTCCATCTCACTTGATTGGGGTCCTGTAAATTGTTCATTAAACTTTTATTTTACAAATTAGAAAAATTTTAATAAGATTATATTTTTCAAATTATATATTATTAAACATAATAAATGAACCTTTAGTGCATTGACTTCCTTTTTCCTTCTTTTCCGGGAATGTTTCTGTTTTTCATGTTCCTTTGAAAAAAGATGTTTATCAAGGTTTTGCGGAATATAAGATGCAATAAATGCGGAAATTAACAAATATAACGACCATGTAGGCAATTGGTTTTCTTTGGATGCAAGAAATGTAGAAAATTATTAATACGTTTTATTTTTATTATAATTTGAGTTTTCAATTGCTTACCTATCAATGGTGTTATATGTTGCGAGTATAATCTATCTAACACCGATTCTATGTGTGGATTTAATTCATCGAATAAGAGCGAATAATCATTTCTTGATACTACCCATATCAGAGTAAATTTGTATTTAGCAATAATATAATAAAAATAGAAATTAAACTATACCGCTTACCTCTTTCCTCATTTACTGGCTGAATAAATTTTATATAAAGATCCGGTATAACGCGGAATAAATCAATTAAGTCACAAGAATCTGAAAATACATCATATATATAACTGGCGAACAAACGATAAAGTTCAGCATCTTCATCTTTTGGACAAGTTTTCTCAAGAATCTGAATTACATCGCGTTATTAAATCTATTAAGGATTATATAAGAAATAACAGTATGAACATAGTAGAATAAGAAAGGATATTTTTTGAATATTCTGGAAAATATAATTGGATAGGCTCTGTTATTCCCGGATGTCTTCGAAATTTCTCCCATGGAACTTGTGTAATTAAGATTATACAAAGATTTGCACCAGTCTTAAACAAAAAAAAAAGAATCCGTAATAAGCAAAGAGTGTCAAATCTGTACATAAACTAATAAATTATATATTATTTACCCATTGAGGAAGATTTAAGAGTGCAGGCACTAAAGTTTGAGAAAAATTCCACAGTAATTCCGCGTTGTCAAATATCTATAAGTTAAAAGTAAGATTAAAGAAACAATTGATTATAAATGAACATTTTGACTGTTGCCCCTACCAGATATCTAGTTTCTTCATTTGTTTCGCAAATAATTTGCAACATCGTGGCAAATTCATCGATATTTTTACATTTATTTTTTTTACCGGTTAAGTGTTTTAATGAAACTTCAAATATATCTTCGGGTTGAAAATATATTTTACAGTTTAGGATCGAATAATTAAGTGCAGGAAACCCAATCTTGAACAGTTTCTTTACAATTTCAGTTTTTCCCAATGCTCTATTTCCATGTATAAAAATTGAATTTGGTGCTTTTTCTGCAGGCTATTTAACAAATAAATTTTAGAAATATTATATTTTTCGTTTATGTTGCTACGTACTTCACCAAACCAATTTATTAAAGCTTCAATTTGACGCGTTCTCCCAGGAAATTCTTCAACTAATTCGCTTATAGCGTTCGACATTTCTCAAAATTATTGAAACTATTATTGAACCGAATTTTGTCATCACTATTTAAATTGTAATTCAAAATGTCGATCGATGCTTCAATGCTTACAGCAAAGTTGTATAGATCTGCAATAGATCGAAATTTAATATCTGATATTTCCGTAAATGTCGAGCGTCTTTAAATCAGCTATTACAAATGTAAGCTTTAAACGAAATACTTTACTAAATTTTTAAATTACTAGACATTTATTATTATTCTTATATGATAGAGTAAAACTCGAAATTTGTTATTTTCAAGAATATCGAATTTACGTGGATATGTGTAATTACAAATTTCGATTCTGAACTTTTCTTGTTCTGTCAACATAAAAATTAATTTTTCTTAAATTTATTAATAGAGTGGGTTCTAGAGATTTATTTGGAGAAAATCAGTTGCAAGCATTTGATCAAATTCAAAAACCTTTTGGAAAAATTGATGGAGAAACGGATAACTCAGAAGAACAAATCGATCCAATTTATTTGGGTAAATAAATCTTTCAAATAATTATTCCGTAATTAATTTTCCTCACTTGTTATATATATAATAATTAGAACCACAAAGAATTCCTCGAAAATATAATATAACCGTATGTCATATACATTTTCGATCATATATATTGGGTCCAATGGATTTTTTTGTTGATTTTGCACGTCGTGCAGCATTTTACCTTTCAATCCCATGTTCAGGTGTAGTTTATTTGCCGACACAAACAACACGATGGACAGTTCCAAGAGGACCTTTTGTACATAAGAAATCTCAAGAAAATTTTGAAAGAAAAACTCATAAAAGGTTATTAACATTAAAAGATGCGAATAAAAATATCATTGATAAATTATTGTTATATTTAACTAAAAATTGTCCTCCCGGTATTGGTATGAGAGTAACTCGTTGGGAATGGGAAGAGTTAGGTGTAGGTAAAAGAATGCTAGAAAATGTTAAAACTAAAGAAGAATCTAGAATGTATTCCGATGTTGAAAAGAAATTTGTTGATGATGGAGATAAAAAAATCTTAAGTGTCGGTAGTATAGCTGATATACTGATTAAGGGGATGAAAAAAGATTTATCTATGGATGATAATTTAAAGAAATCTTTAGAAGATGAAATTAATTCAAAACCAAAAGATAAAATGGAAATAACTAAAAGATCATAAAAAAAAAACCTGATAATAAATAATGATGATTAGCTATATAGCCATAGGTTTTAAACCAATACTGGCCATATGATTTTTCGTTTGCTTTGCATTAATAATAGACCCTGGCGAAAGTAATGGCAGTCAGTTTTTTAATAATATTGTGCGCAATTTTATAATACAACGCCAAAAAATTTTTATTTTCTAAAGATGGAACAAAAATTGCCAATTCACTAATGTTATATTTCTAATTATATTAATTATATCTTAAGTTGTTTGTTTAAACTTATCTTAAACTTGCTAAATATCTAATTAAAGTTGTATTGTCAATTGGTATACCATTCAATATAATAATTGTATGGGTTTTATCTTTTATTAAAATTTACAACTTTTTATTAAGATTTTAAATATAGTTTGTTAATACTTACTAAAATCCTTTATTTAATAAGCAATTTTAATTATATCCTTAAAGTTCTTATTTTTTAATATATATACTTTATTTCATTTTATTTTATTTTACTTTAGATATTAAATCCTAATGAATTTTGTTTCATTTTTTTAGTTTTTACATAAAAAAATACACATTTATATTTTACAAAAATCTTTTTTTATATACATCCAACTAAATCTTTAAAAAATAATTCATTAGACAATACTGAATTAACATCATTTTCAATTCCATTGAATTTAATAAAAGAGTCAATATCTTTACTGGGATCCATTATCAACATTGAAGATGATAAAAGGTCATAAGCAATATTTGTTAATTCAGTAGGTGAAGGACATGGTAAACCTTTAAATTCACATATTTTGTTATATTTTCTTATAATCTATAATAGCATACAAAATAAATGTATAATCATTAATAAAGAATCCAAAGTATCTAAATAAAATATTAAATATCACAACTTACAAATTTGAATTCAATTTCATCTTTACCACTTTTTTTACTTTCTTTCAATAATAATAACAAGGAACAAAGGAATATTTTTACTCGTAGAGAACTTCTACTTATATATCTCTTCCAAGGAGTATTAGTCTTCTTTATGGCTTCTAGAACCATTGGTATAGTTACTTGACTATTTTCCGATACAAATTTATTTTTCACTTGCGCTTCAAGAACACCCACGGCATATCTTTAAAAATTTCATTAAAATATTTATTCTTAATAATCTTATTATTGATCATCGCGCCATTTTAAACTATTACCTGCAAATACATAGAGCGTTTCTTGCATCTTGTGAAATAGCGCTCACTTTTCTTGCAGTAAATTCGACAGCTTCTTTTGCAAATATATCTATATTCTCAAGTCGAGATTTCAAAATAGTGAAAAGTTGTTCATGTGTATACGGCTCAAAATCCAATCTTTCCAATCCTGAAAATAAATACGTTAAAAAAAGTTAATATCGCATACTCTCCAATATTACAAATATTGATACAAACCAAATTTGCCTTCTTGACTTTTAGTTAATAACGAGTGCGGTAATCTAATTTCATTCGTTAGGGCAATCAAAACGAATCCAGAATTCGGTATAGCTGTCCATTCCAAAAGATTATTAAATACAATACTCCTTTTTGAGATAAGCGAATCAAATTCATCTATCATGAAGATACTACAAAGAAAGAAATAAAATCATTTAAAAAATAATATTGAAAAAAGGAAGGAAAAGAGAAAAAGAATCAAAAAAATCACAAACATTGAAACTCTATTATGTTCTTCATTAAATATTTCATTCAATAACAATTCAGCATCTTTATGAGAAATACGATCACCGGTTAAACCTTCCCATAAGACGCTATATGCCTTTTCAGGAGGCTTAATTTCCATTCCATTAATTTCAACGAATTCAAATGGATTTAATTCCTATAATTATATTTAAAATAAAAATTAATTTTTTATTTAAAATAATTAGAGAATTATTGAATCCACTTACTTTCTTACAAACTTCTTCTTTCAAATTCTTAATAACTTGTCGTACTGTAGCAGTTTTACCAGTGCCAGGTTGACCAGATATGAAAATACGCCGACCATTAAATTCATCAATTGATTCTTTAATTTTATTATAGACTTGATCGTATTCTTTTTCACGACAAGGAAAATTTATGGGAACCTCTTCAAGTCGTAATTGCTCTCTTGCAATATCGTATCTTGTTAAAGGCTTATTGATAGGTTGAATACGACTATCAATACTTGATGATAAACGACCTGTTCTTCTTCTGTTATACAAATTAAATTAAAGGGAAGTATTATATTACAACAATAGAGAGGACTTTAAAAACATTTACCTTATAGAGGGCGGAGTAACAATTTTTTTAGGAATTTGCGTTTTATTTTTTTTAGGTGTGATGAGTACAGTAACAACGGGCTGTTCTCCTCCGGGGGTAACTGCCTCATTCACGTAATTAGCAATAGTACGAGTTTTTGATTTTAGGAGTTCATTTTCTTTGGGCGTAATAAGTACAGTAACTATTGGGTCTACTCTTTTATTACGCTTAGGCGTTACGATCCCCGCGTCTTCATTATAGTTAGTCCTCTTATTACGTTTTGGTGTAACAACAAAGTCAGTTTCAATGTCTTTAACATATTCGTCTTCGTTTTCAACACGTTCGTCTTCAACACATTTTGTTCTAACAGAATTCTTATTGCGCTTTGGTGTATCAGGAGAAGGGAATGTGTTCTTCCTCTTCGCTTTTCCCATTTTTTTTTTTTTTTTTTTTTTACGCGACGTTTTAGTATATATGAAGAATTTCAAACAAAACTTTTTATATAAAGTCTCGAATAAATTTGAAAATTGGAAGGTCATTCAACTTCATTCAACTTCACGCGACATTTTAAATGCAGATCATGTGCTATTTTACGTGATACTAAAGCTCTACCCAATTCTCACAAATGTTTCAAATATTAACAAATGGTTTTGCATCATACAGCATAGCCTCCATGGCGCAACCGGCTAGCGCGTTCGGCTGTTAACCGAAAGGATCCTGGTTCGAATCCAGGTGGGGGCGAGTTAATCTCGTTTTTTTTTTCGTAGACTGTATTACAAATAAGAGATCGTGTAATTTGATGTGACGGATAATAAAATTCTCTTGATGAATTAGCTCGAATGTATCCAATTCGAAATAATTCGCGTATTTTTTTGTCTCGTCAAGTATTATACCACAATCGATATGGAAAATTTACTAGTAAGCATTGTGTTTAAAAAAACGGTTTGACAATTTTTATTCTAATTAATTAATTAAAATAATACTATCAGCAAGATTCATATCATTATATAAGGAATCACCTTTAAACAGTTCTAAGCATCAAGTTATAGATCATGATTATGATGATTTCAATCAGGAATTATCGTATAGATTTTTTAAAGCTTTTAAAGATGACAAACCCATTGATTCTGCAAAATTGAAATCAAAAGACGATGGTAAAAAAAAATCAATTTTTTTTTTTTTAAAAAAAAAAAACAAAATAAGAAAAATAAATAAATATTCTATAATAATTCTCTTGTAGTCGCAGAATTTGTAAAACAAACAGGGTCATTTAAAAAGGTCTCCATTTCAGCAACAAAAAACTTAAAATCTCCACCTTCGTCATATGACTTAACAATGTCGTCTTTGTTATCAGCAAATTTACATTTAGGTCATTCAACATCGCTCTGGAATCCAAAAACATCACCATTTATATTTGGTATTAGATATGGTATAAATATAATTAATTTAGATTATACATTAATCTATTTACGTAGAGCATGTAAGGTGGTGAAAGAAATTTCATATAATGACGGTATAATATTATTTATCAACACAAGAGGGGGATTATTTTCTAAGAGTGTAATAAATGCTGCTAAACGCTGTAATCAATATCAACTAACTACGCGTTGGTTACCTGGTACTATAACAAATTCTCAGCAGACTTTAGGTCATTTAATACCAAAAAATGAAAATGATATTATTTCAAAAACATTTAAACCCGATCTACTGGTTTTATTAAATCCTTTAGAAAATGAGATTGCACTTGAGGAAGCACGATATGGTAATATTCCTACCATTGGTATAGTTGATACGGATTTTGATCCTAATAAGGTTACCTGGCCTATACCTGCTAACGATGATTCCGTTAGAGGGGTTGAATTGTTGGTGGGTATACTTAGTTTAGCTGCAAAAGATGGTTTAGTACAACGAAAATTAATGATGGATAAAATTCAAAAAGAAAGAAAGCAAGCTAGAGTTATTTATGATCATACAATTTAGATAAAAGGATGAAAATTAGGTGAGGAATTTGGAACGGTCCTATTTGTTATATTACTTGAAATTATAAAAAATGAATAAATAAATTTATTTTATTACAAATAAATAGCACAAAAGAATCAAATTCAAATTTTTTAATAACTGATGTGATTGAAATAGTTAACATAACTATTGTGATTGGAAATTCTGATCATGCATGAACATCTCTTTTTTTTCTAACTAATAAATTGTAATTATAATAATAATAAAAAAAAAAAAGATATAATATTATATATACAAAATAATAAGAAATATATTCTTGAATTTGTTTCTATTTGACGATGTAGATAAATTATGTTACAATTTATGTATAAATATTATAGTTATCATCCCAAATAAATTCTAACAACATTTTCCTTTGGTTTTCTACAAATAACGCATTTAGTAATCACTTGAGAACACTTACTACACAAAGCAAAGTGATGGCAAGGTAAAAGGGCATGCGTGATGTGTCCTTCAAAACATACTTTACATTTCATATTTCCCATAGCAATTTCCTCTCTTTCTTTCTCCCTTGAAGAACGTAATTCATCAATTTCCTTCATTACATCTGCGACTTGTGCTTGAAGCTCAATCAATTTCTTCTGGCTAGACTGTCTGAATTTATGTTCAGAGTCGTATTCAGACCTATAATGTCCAACCCTACTAACAAGATAGTTCACTCGATTTTTTAATTGTTCCACTTGCATAAGTAAGTCATTTTTTTCCACTTGATCATTTTCTTGTTTAGAAATCAAACTTCTATTTTCAGATAGAAGTTTCTGGTTTTCCGTCAAAAGACGTGATGTTTCTGCATCGAAATCATATTTTGGAGTTATAATTGTAAAATCTGTGGGTTTTGTTTGGGAAAATTCACTGTAAGTCGAAATATATGGTATTTCCTTCATGTGAATCTTCATCGAAAGTCTCGATGAATCAGTTTTATTAGATAATGATGGCGGAGTGCCATTTCCTTCGTTATAACGTTTTTCGCTGTAATCAGACTCTGAAGATAAATTGGGATCCTTTACAATATCCTTTTCAGGACAATTTTTCACATATTTATCAACCCCATTTTTTATAACATTAGAAGCAGTGTATTCTTTATATGAATTATTTCCCATCTCTGATTCGTTGGAAATGATATTGTTCTTTTCTCGATTATTACATAAATCTTTATCTCTACAACGCTTTAACTTATCATTTTCCGAATTTAAAAGACTTTCTTTAACAGTTACCTTGTCCACATTGTTTCCGTTAATATTATATTGTTTGTTAGATTCTATTGACTGTTCATTCAAATTATCCCCATGATATGAACTATTCGAGTCATTGCTATTCCATCGAGTTGGATGCTTATATCCTTTTGTAGTGTACTGCCACGATTGGCCCTTATTCCTATTACGTCCGGGGTCCCATCCCGTCCCATTACTTATTCTTCTCGATACGTTTGAATTTCTATTATTAAATGTAGCCTGTTGATACTGATAATTATGATCCTTTGATCCGAAATCATGTTCTCTTCTATGACTACGATCCAATCTTTCTGAAGAATGATAGTTAGAATCTCTTTTGTAAGATGAATTCTTATCACTGTTAGACCTTGATTCTCGTTGGAATCTTCCCCCATTATTATAATTATTTCTTTCGAATCGACTTCTTGAAAAAGAATTGCGATTGCTGAATGTATCTCTTTTTACAATTGAGCGATTACAATTTTGTATTTGTCGACTAGGATCTAAAAGTCTAGTTATACCTTTCTTTTGCAAAGGATGTGTACACCCGTTAGTTTTTTGAAATGGGACCTCGTTTGCCCATAATTTCCATGTACACTTAGGTCTCGCACCATCGATAAGATAATTTGGACATGTGAACATCAACTTTCCATGAAACTCGTGTCTCATCATCACAGGAAGGCCACAAAAACAATTCGGGGGAGATGGATGGCTCAAGGGATAAGAATTTCGTAAATTAAAGAAAGCACAAAACGTAAAATTAAAAAATGGACAAATAGCGAGTTCCTGATGTTCCGCATTTACATTATATTTACGATCAAAAAAACTATCCCAAGCATCCTTATGAATATGATAACCGCAAACGGGTTTATCTATTTGTCTAGTTGATGATGACAAAGAATGATCCATGCTTGAAGACGCAACACAAGTTTTATCCGACTATTTTAGAAACGTAAAATTATCAATAATTGCAATAACTTTATCAAACACTCTTATCTTAATCCTACCTGATCACTATCAGGACTTGCTCGCCCGTTCACGGTTTCAGAAACCACAGCTTGATCCTCAGTGATTTCTTTCCATGGGTTATTGTGTAAATAATGACATTCGTATAATAATCCGAATTCTTCAGAATAAGCTGGCGATGCTGGAAGACCACAAAAACAATTTGGGGTACCCCGACGAACATTATTATTTGGTCTCATTGGAATAATGAAGTTAAATCGACTTATAAAATTTTTATGTATCTCGAAAACGATAATAATTTATGATACTTGAAAACTTTATTTTGTACTTTTACGATCTGCAAATCATATGTTCGGATAATCTTTTAAAAGCCACCAAAATCTAATGTGTGACGTCAATAGCTGTTTACATTTTTGCTATTATCATACAAATAAAGTAGTAAATTCAGCCGAGAAATTTTTTCACTGCCCCAGCCATTTGACAATATTCAATCCCTTTTATACCTTTTCCTTTTTTTCCAATGAATTCATTAAGATCACCATTTTTAATTCCATTTTTCATTTCATGAACATAATTTTCTACCTGAGATCGGCTAATACCTGCTATTTTTGCAACTTTGTCGATTTTTTTAAAGTGATCATACAATCCGATAATAAGTTGAGCCTTTCCTTTATCTAGAAGATGTGGCGAAGTAAAGAATCTATAGGGTTTTAATATATATTGTAAACGAAGATTAGTCGATGGCATTTTATTGGATAACGTAATACCAACTCTCGGCGAAGTGAACATTCTATTGTCTCTCGTCAATAGCGCATCAGAAGACTTTTTATCAAAATATGGAGAAGTAAGTCCTGTTGAATATTTTAGTCTTTTCTTGTCTCTTTCAACAATGTCATCTATATTTGTCAATTCATCATTTGCTTGTATCAAATAAACCAAACCGTTAGAATTATTCATATCGCGTAAAATTCCACTTTTTCCTTTCCATACATTTTCTACCATTTCTCGAATTCCTCCTTGAATTACATCACATGCCTCTAGAATTTTGTCAACAACAAGGCTTGGTCCTTCTATAACTTCTTTAGTCAATTCATCTTGAATAGCTCGTATCAATATTCCTCCGTATATTTTTTTTTCTGCTGAGCCAAATGTAATATCAATTCCTTTCCTTGACCCACCTCGATAGCCGCTTTTTCCAACACGATGAAAATACCATTCTCCACAAGTTAATTGGTGCTCATGTCCATGAGTATATGGGTCATCATGATCATTTGTAGCATCATTTAAATAAAATTCAATTTCCAAAAACTTAAATGTGCGTTCTGTGGGAAGGTAGAGTCGAGTATTGAACAAAAGAAAGTTGGCGATCCTATTAAAAATGTGATTATAGAACGAATGTGATTGTGTTTCGTTTTCGGGAAACGGTGGCAATTTTATTGCAGATAAAATTGATAAATCTTCGTCATTAGAAATGGAGTGTGACATGTTGCGTTCTAAGAATCTTTTTGATCTGATCTGATCAATCCTAGATAATAAATTCACTAATGCGTGCAACATTCGATTAACGTCTCATCGAAAAATTTCCGATTGGATAATCTTTAGCCAATGCAAGAATTGAACAATCTAGTGCATTAATACAGTAAATAAATACTTTTGGAGACGCGATTATCTATCAATCGGTTCCGATTCTAGGCTTTTAAATACTGTACTCTTTTTTTACTTTTTATGATCTACAACTAAGAATTCAAGTTTTGTCATGTTGAGAAGCACGAAGTGGCTATGTGAATCGGATGTTTGGGTAAGCTTAACCAACCACTTACGCGTGCAATCGAATTGTTAGTGCAAATAATTATGAACTATTTGTTTGTTAGGATCCGATAAACATTGAACTTGTTCCTTGCGCTCGAGAAATGTAAGTTTACATAACAATTTTTTTATATACTCATATTAATTAATTATTTGCCCGGAAGTGTATATATGCATGCATACATTTCATGTTCTTCTACTAAAGAAATTAAACGATTTTATTATTCAGCATTCTTAATGCTGCCATTCCTCTATGTATTATCCTTTTGTCAGTGACAAATTTAATAGTTCGTCGATGCCGTGGGCAAAGTTATTATGTTCCTTCACCAAGCGATCCGGTAATACCAGTCTCGAAGTATGATATTACCCAACTCGTAATATCTTTCTTTCATTTAGGATTCATTGGATTTCTTTTCGGCTGGCGGATGGATAAGTATGAAGAAGATAAAGCTGAGCCATATTTAATAATTGGTACCATAGGCCAATTTGTTACCTGGGTGAATATAATTTTGAATGAATATTAAATCGAATTATCTGTTTCTTAACATCGTTAACTTATTTTATATTTTATAATATTCATAGTTATATATTATTGCATTAATAGCATGCCATTTTATGACACGAAGAAATCAGACTCGATATGCATATATAAGGCATCTTCTTTTGTTCTACGCGTATTTTGTAATAGTTGCTTGTATTAATCTTAGATCAATGCTTAAACGAGATTCGAAAGGTTACGAGTTAGTTTTTTCAATATGGAATGCTATTGCTTGTGGCATATTATTAGCTTGCTCTCTTAAAAGACCAAGGAATCCAGAGTTGAAATATACTAGTAACCGAGAAATATCTCATGACACGATTGCTTCCATATGGTCATTATTATCTTTTGCATGGATGACACCTATTATTAAATTAGGGAACAAACGTGCTCTTGCAGAAGATGATTTATGGGAACTGCCATCAAGGTGCCAGGCTGCTCAATGTTATGATGAATTAGAAAAGTAAGTATAATATTTTTAATTATTGTAATCATTAATACTGTTTTCATAAAGATTTCTCATCGTGATTGTCCTTTAGAATGAACAATATGGATCTTTTATCACGATTACTTGCTGCCAATGCTACAAATCTAGTTTTTTTTCTTGTTATCGCGATATTTCGATCAGTCTTCGCTTTTACTACTCCATTCTTCCTATATCGTTTGTTGATATGTATTTCTTTAGCACATAAAAACAAATTAAAATATACAGAAGAACCTTATCTTTATGTATTTGGAATATTATTATCCGAAATTTCGAGAATTATTTTCTTAAATCAATTGAATTATCAGCTGGTATGGTTAGGAATTAGAGTGGAACAAATGCTTAGCATTTTAGTATATAAAAAACAATTGCGTATGAAGGCATCTCCTAGATCTACAAATAACAGAACAAGCAATGTACTTACAACAGATGTCGATGATATTGCGACTTTTTTCTCCAATCTACCGTTTATTGTTACAATACCTCTCGAAATCTTGATTGCTACGATTTTTTTATACTTTTTATTGGGATGGTCTAGTCTAGTTGGTGTTGGGGTAATGATTTTATGTCTTTGGAGCAATAAAAGATTTGGAAGACGCATAACTAGATTACAAAAGCGAGTGAAAAAAGCGAGAGATGAAAGAGTCGGTGAAATTTTTGAGGTACAAATATATTATAATGATTTATATATTCTATTATTTTAACGATGTTTCCTAAATTAATTTTAATTATAAATAGCTACTCCATGCGGTTCGAATGATTAAAATGTTTGCTTGGGAGCGTAGTTTTCATGAACGATTAATGTGTAATTGTCTAATTTTCAATCAATGGTCAATAATTACTTATTTAAATTATTATTCTACCCATCGTTTAATATTGAATCTTTGACTATTTATATTGTTAGTATCGCGCAAAAAAGAACTTATTTATTTACGAAGTTTGTTTTGGCGCACCACGATGCATACATTGCTTGTTCATCTCACTCCATTCCTTGTGACATTATTTGCTTTTGCAGTGTTCACAAGTAGCAACACTTTGACCGCCGCCATTGCCTTTACAAGTATTACATTGTTTAATACACTTAAACAACCTTTACAGATATTCCCTAATTTAGTTGTTGAACTTGTAAGTTTGGGTGTAGCTATAGGAAGAGTTGAAAAGTTTTTACACGGACCTGACGTACAAAGAGAAAGCCCAGGTTTCAACATAGTCCCTGCTAGGACCTCTATTTCGTTTGATAATGTCGATATTGCTTGGAGTCATCATATTAGAGGTCCTAGTGATTTTATATTGAAAGGTGTTAATTTGGAATTTCCTATGGGTAAACTTAGTCTTATCTGTATGTATGGGTGGATATTATTTTTCTTTCTTTGAATCAGATTATTCATTATGTTTATTATGATAGATTGATTAATCCTAATTTTTTTTTGAAACAAAAAAAAGGCGGTAATAAATTTTCAGGCAAATCCCTTCTTATGCTTTCACTTCTTCGTGAAACTTTTATTTTACGAGGGATAATTCATTTTCCTGCCTCACCTATCGTATATGTCCCTCAACAAGCGTGGTTAGAGAATGCAACTTTTAGAGATAACATATTATTTGGCGAACCTTTTGATGATGATCGTTATTGGAATATTGTTGATTCCTGTTGTTTGACAAAAGACTTTGAGAATTTTGAGCAAGCTGATTTCACAGAAGTACGATTTTATAAATAATAATTTTGTGTTTCAATGATATTTTGTTCAAATTTTAACTTAGATATTAATGTAATAAATAAAGTATGACGAAAAAAATATGATTCTTAATGACGGGCAGAAGGCTCGTGTAGCACTTGCTCGGGCTCTATATAGTTCTGCAAAGATTTTACTTGTAGATGATTGTTTATCATCTCTAGATGCGAGTACAGGTTTACAATGATTTTATTATCTCATTATCGTTTCATCGTGTTATACTTTCATACGCATTCATCTTTTACTTTTTTAGCACGACAAATTATTGATAATTGTCTCAACGGTCCGCTAATTCATGGTCGAACTGTAATAATGGCAACTCAACATGTTAGATATTTTGTGGATAATGCGGCTTATATCGCTATACTTGGGGATGGTTTGGTTCAAGCTAAAGGTACTCCAAGAGAATTACGCGAAAATGGTTTACTTACTGAAGAAGTGCTCGGAAAAGAGGTTAAACCAGAACCAGAACATATAGATAAAACAGATCAGAATCTTGTAAATCAGGCAATAGAAAAATCAGTTGCCGACAAAAAAAATTGGGCAATTGAAGAAGGTTAATATATTTAAATAATAATTCTGCATATGCCATTATTATTATAATAAACTAAAATGTCTATTTCACGTACAGCTCGTTTCCAAGGAAAGGTCCAATTAGGAGTTTACTTTTTTTATTTTAAATCTAGTGGTGGAATAATATTGTGGTTTATACTTATAATTTTATTTGTAATCATACGACTATTAACGGTGGGTGAAACCTATTGGTTAAAAGTATGGTCCGTATGGTCTGAGGTTAATAATGAAGGAAATAATGAAGGCAATCCAGCCTTGGTACAATACATTCTGATATATGCTCTTATAGCGTTAGCATCTGCCGTTTTCACTATTATTCGTATGGCGTGGCAATTCTTTCTTGTTTCACTCAAAGGTTCAAGGACTTTATTTTCAAAGCTCTTAAATGCAATACTTAGAGCACCGTTAAGCTTTTTTGATACAGCTCCGTTGGGCAGGGTAATGAATAGATTTTCAAAAGATCTGGGAATGATAGATCAAGGACTTGTAACTGTTATTACAAGTTTCCTTGGAAATGCTATAGGCGCAATAAGTGTTCTCGTAGTTGTAACAGTTGTAACATATGAATTTTTCTTGGTCTCTGTTGTTGTTAGTAAGTTTTTATCACATTATTTATTGAACCTTCTTTTTTTTTTTTTTAAAAAAAAAAAAAGAACGAACGAACTGAAGATTTATTTTAATTATAGTCATTTTGTATCTAATCATCGGAAGCATGTATATAAATGTTTCTCGAGAATTAAAGAGACTTCAATCAATTACTCGATCTCCTGTTTTACTATGGTACACCGATACTATATCGTAAGTAAAGAATATTGATCTTTTAACATATTTTGATAATAAAGAAAGAACATGTTTCACATTATTTCCTTTAGGGGCATTGCTACTATCCGGGCGTTCAATGCTGAGGATCGATATGTCAAAAAGTTTATTGAAAGGTCTTACTTAAATTTCTGTTGATACCTTTTGTCAGTGATAAAATAGTCTTATTCATATTCATATATATTTTAGGCTTAATACATCTAATAGGACGACATATCTTTTGCATATGTCTAATCGATGGATGTCAATTCGTATGGGTAGTATTGGAGCCATAGCATCATATCTGGCCGGGGTGTTCATTCTTTGGCATTATGACATTGATGCTGGTTTGGCTGGTTTCTCTTTAAGCTATGCACTTGGATTTGTTCAAATTGTGTTTGTAAGTTCCATTCACACATTTACTTTGTTAATTTCTAATATTATACAAATAACATTTTATACAAATTTCTTGTGAAGATGCTCGTCAAAGATTATACTACAATGGAAACAAGTCTGAGTAGGTAAAGCACTGCAAACCTTTCATATCTATCGCTATGTGTGGTTAATAGTCAATTAATTTTGCCTTGTTAATTGCCAACTTGATATTATCATCTCATTAGTGTAGAACGTATTAAAGAATATATTGAGATGCCACAAGAACCACCTGCTGTTATTGAAAATGCACAACTTCCAGCTGCAGTAGCGTATAAATTAATTTAATTATTTTTTAGGAAATTATTTATAGATTTTAATCTTAGTAAATTAAATTAATAGTGGCCAACCAGCGGTACAATTAAAGTGTCAAACCTAACGATACAATACTCTCCACAATTTGAACCTGTACTTCGAGATATTTCATTTACCATAAATGCTGAAGAAAAAATCGGAATTGTTGGAAGGTATAATCTAACCTTTGTTTTTGT
Source organism: Rhizophagus clarus (assembly GCA_015698045.1). NCBI lineage: Eukaryota > Fungi > Glomeromycota > Glomeromycetes > Glomerales > Glomeraceae > Rhizophagus > Rhizophagus clarus. The sequence goes on from BLAL01000026.1 coordinate 263,306, forward strand.
TATATGTGAGACTTTTTTAACGAAGATGATTATTTTTATTAATATGCAGAACAGGTTCTGGAAAAACAACACTGGCTAATTCATTTCTTCGTCTGAACGAACCAACCGAAGGACGCATTGTTATTGATGAGATAGATATTTCTAATTTAGGTTTAGAAGATTTAAGATCACGGCTAACTATAATATCTCAAGGTATTAATTATAATTGCACTTGTTTTCTCTCGTTCAAATAAGTTTTTAAATTTTTTTTTTTTTATTAGACCCTATTCTCTTTGAAGGAACTATCCGATCAAATTTGGATATTCGAAATGAATATGAAGATCAAGAGTTATGGGAAGTATTGAGAAGAGTTCACCTTATTCAAATTGAAGAAGATCAGACAAATAATCAATTTATAGTTATTGGCCCAATAACGGACCTAGAAGATCCTGTAAATGAGGGTGGTCATAATTTTTCTAGAGGCCAAAGACAATTGCTTTGTTTAGCCAGAGCATTACTGCGACAGTCAAAGGTATGAAAGTATGATTACAATGAAAAGATTAAGTTATAGTTAAATTGATTTGTATTTTCCAATTTTTTTAATAGATAATTATTATGGATGAAGGTATGTTGACATAAAATTATTATTTGTTAATTATTAAACATTAATTTTGATAATTTTAATTTTACTTTTTCTTTTAGCTACCGCTAACATTGATCCAGAAACAGACAACAAAATACAGGAAACTATAAGAGAAGAGTTTAATAACGCCACAGTATTATGTATTTCACACCGATTTAAAACCATTATACATTCGGATCGAATTCTTGTTTTGAGTAAGTTTTTGTTGAGTAAATTTCAGTTTTTAATGTCATTATCTAATGTTATTTTATGGGAACATGTAATAGATGATGGTAAAATAGCTGAATTTGATACGCCATATCGTCTTATAAATAATCCAGACAGTTTGTTTAGACATTTATGTGAACAAACTGGAGAATTAGAAACATTAATGGAATTAGTGAGTAATCCGGAGGAGGAAGGTTACGATGAGCATGATGAAGTGGAGGAATACGAAGAGGATGACGAAACGCCCGAAATGGATATGGAAGATTATGAAACAGAAGATGATATACAAGGAGATCAACAAACAGAACATGAATCAGGACATGAAGTAGATGAAGAACAAGAAGAGGATGAACAAGAGGAACCAGATATAAATGGCGAAGAACACGATAAAGACGATCGAGAGGTTTCATAATAAATTATTATTCTAATAATAGAAAGATTTCAATTCATTTAGATTGTACAAAAAAATTTATATTAATTATTGTGTGTTTTTCTTTATGTACACTGTCTTATAACATATATTACGGGTATTACTGGGTGCCAATTTTCGATGTTTTAATAATTGAATATAGAAATATTAATAAATTTCATCGAAGGGTTGTGTATCGTTGAAACAACTTTCAAATACTTCAGCAACCGCGCGTTCTGCTACTCCAGGAGCAGAACATGCATCGTTTTGCTTCACGGAAAGTATTGCGCGTCTTTTTGTGCAAACCTTTTTTTTGTAGAAAAAAAGTTACAATGCATCGGTTTAATTTTATGTAAATAAATAAAAGTTAAAAAACGTAAGTAACCTGATGTTGTTTTGTGAAATTGAAAAACCCACGACGAAGTTCACGAGTCCATCTACAATCACCACTAAGACTAGCGGCTCTAATCTCGCTACAGGCATGATGTAAACAATTATTCCAATCAACTTTAAATCTACAATGATCAAATAAATGTATCATTTCATGCACCATAGTATCTTCTTGATGTTTTTTACTAAAAAACCTATTTTGACACAAAAGTATTCCATGATCAGGAGAGAATCCACCGCTACGACTTTCATCACATGGTTTACATTGTAAATGTCTCTTATCAATTTTACAACCTGCTTCTTCCAATGATTTTAACATAAATGTTACTATTGGGCCTGTTTAAAATAAGAACGTTAATATAAAGTTAACTCTTTTTCTAACAAAAAAAGTTTGATGATATTTATAACATTTACTATTTCTCATTAACATATCCCTCCACTTTTCGCATCGTTTACATTGATAATCTTCAAAATCCTTTTCTAATTCAGTTTCGATTTTTTTTTTGTCTTCGATTGATAAACCTAAACCTGTGATATACATCAAACTTTTTCTCCATTTATCAAAATTTTTTTGTTCTCTTGATTTTTCTTCAATCGGATCTTTTTCCATTATTTGGAAATTTTTGAAGTATACACAGAAATCTATAAATGCAAGATCGTGTTGTACAGGATTATTAATTTAAATGACAAGATCATCAAATTTTTAAATCTTATCATCATATAATGGACTTTAATCGTCAGGAAGTTATAAATTCGCAAACATATTATGAAATACTTGAAATCTCTGATGAAAATGCATCAATTGAACAAATTAAACAACAATATCAAAAATTATTACTTCTCGTAAGTTATTCTTAATTCTTTTATATCGGAGGTTATGCAATTGAATTTCTCAATAAATTGACGAGAATATAAGCATCATCCAGATAAATCAGGGTTTATAATGAATAATATTAATAATAGTGATGAAAATATCAAAAATAATTATAATAAAGAACGTAAAGTTGAATTTATTATTAAAGCATGGAAAGTACTTAGAGATCCTGAATTGAGGAAGGTATACGATGATGAATTGAAAGGTAACTCAATCTATTTATAAGGATGAGAAGATTTAAAAATAGGTTGAACTAATTAAAAAATTGCCATAAGCGATGCGATTAAAACAAGACGAAATTTATAATGCAGACATTGATTTAGATGATATGGAATATAACGAAGGTACAAAGTTCCGAGTCAAAAAAAAAAAAAAATTTCGATCAATTGATATAATAATTTTTTTTTTTTTTTTTTTTTTTTTACAAACAGAAATGAGATTATATTCTATACCTTGTCGTTGTAGTGGAAATTATATCATAACGGAGCAAGATTTAGAAAGAGGAGCAAATATCACAGGATGTACAACTTGTTCATTAAAGATTCATATATTATATGAAGTAATTGATGAATAAATAAATCTTGTATATACTTATTTGTACAAAATAGATTATACAGTATGTTATATAATTAAGAATTTCGATATAGCTATGGGAATACATTTATGGCATAATTTACAATTTGTCTAAAGTGAGAATAATTTATTTTGAAAAACATGATATCGCACTTATGAGAATATAAATGATTCCTTATTTATATTATAATTACGTTCAAATTCTTTCACCTCGGAAGAGTTTTTTTTTTGCAAAGTTTTTCGTTAAAATTCAAATCCAAATCTCAATCAGGATTCTGAATTCGTTTCACGTACATTCCAACTGTATTTCTGGCCGGTCGGAATGTTTTTTCGGAGATGCAAGTTATCTTTGTGGGTTCTATTCAGTTCTATGAACAAGTTCTTTTTCAAATTCGAGAAGTCTTGCTGTACACCGACTTTCTTATGGTATTTAACAATTGTCTTATAGAGGTACGGACGGGAAAGGAAAGTCAGAATCAAGTCTGGTTTAACCTCATTGAGCAAGATAAAATTTACGAGGTGAACAGTGGCCGAATCGAGTTTGACAAAGGGAAAGGTAAATGTGTCGTTCCACTGTTTTTCAATACCCATGCTTTTTAAGGTCTTTTCAAATGCGCGAGCATGCAAACTAAATATGTCAGTTGGATCAAATTTTGAATGATTATGTTCATTATTTGATTTACTGCGAGAAGCATTCACAGTGCCAACATATTTCGGAATTGCTGCCGGATGAGGAACGTTTTCAAATATCGAACGTTTACCGCCAAAAAATTTATATAAATGGTCAGTTCCAATTTCTTTTCGAAACGAAGAAGGGCAGAGGACTAACACTAGCTTTGGAGAAATAACATAAAACGAATGGAAAGCATATTGAAATGGAAATGCTCCAAACATGTTCCCAGTCACTCCTTCAAAAATTCCAAATCCATTGCTGGTTATAATAAACTCATCATTTTCACCAGCCTGCCAAATTAAGAGAAAACAATCGATCATGCGATGCTTGTAGTCTTCCCTATCTATAGAAAAGATTTTCTCATTATTTCCTACTTCTTCATGTGAAGTGTCTAGTATTTCATGGATGTTCTGTAACCATACTTCTTTAGGTTTTTGTAAATTACGCTCCTGCATAAAATTTCTTACCATCGACCCAGTAATGACATCAAATTTCTCGTCATTATACTGAGATAATCGTTGGCCGTTTCGATAGTTCATAATGAAGATGAACTTGCGTAAGTCTTCGAGATCTTTCCTAAGCAAAACTACCTGGTTCTCCGTTCTAGATGCCTTCACAATATTATGGATCGTTTCTGCTGCTCGTCTTTCAAGTTTAGATAGTTTTTCTTCTACGTGCATTACATCTTCATTATTAAGATCTTTGTACATATTTTGATATCCATAAGTTCTACTAATTAAGGAGACACCCAAACGATCCTTCTTTCTATCGTAAGTTTGAAGAAGCTCGGATTTCCTTTGATTTTTATTTTTCTGCTTTTTTATAAAACTCTCAAATATCCTTTCACATTTGTCAATAGCAAAGTTACGTAAAAGGAATCTTGGAATGTAGTGGTGGTATTGATCCATTATATCGAAAAATTGGCTTCGAACGCTGTTGCGGATGTACGACATTTAACTAAAAAGTAAATTTATTTACTATCTTATCCGAATCTTAAAATCTAATAGGAGGCTCGTCAGAATAGATTGATATAAATGATATCAATAAATCTAAGATTGTAATTAAAAACTTTATTTACAAAAAAAAAAAAAAAAACTCTAGATTCATTTTTCTTTTAATATATTAATACAGTAATATAAAAGAAAAGGTATAATTAAACTAGCATTAATTAACAAATATAGGAACTTAAAATAAAGCAGTGAATTGAATAATGTAAAAAAAAGAGCTATCAACAATTTCATAACGATTCAAAATTCGTGAATGATTTCAAATTTCAAGTATTAGGAAAAAATTAAATAATCAAGATAATAGGTTTTCGTAACACGCAATAAAGAGCTGAAAACATAAAAAGCTAAAAATATTTTCTAAGTTAAAAAATGATAACAATAAAAGGAGAAGTCCGAAGGCTTGATTTAAAGACTTTCTATTTCAGTGCTAGTCTTGTAGATCCTTTTTCATTTTTTATTTTTCTAATAATAAAAGGTAGATGATAATGGAGTCATATGAGAAAGAATTAGCAAATCTATTATCTATGTATTTGATTAATCACTTTCTAATTTTTTAAATGAAATAAAGTAGTTACGGCTTTACCAAAAAAAAAAAAATGTATTGTATTAACAGTTAAAATTAGTTTCAGAAAATCTGGTGATTACAAGTTTTATTTGTCACGCTAAAACACAAATTAAATAATTATAATACAATTAAAAAAGTGATAATTAACGCAGTGAACTTACGTGCATTAAATTAGACCACTTTAAGACAGCCTTAAATAGATATGATTGGCGTAGGCTGATCTCTTCTATTGCTTCTTTTGCTATACCTTTTGAAATAGGATGATTTACTCAGTGGAATAACTAAAGGGAAGAATTTACTCCATATGTTTGTATGAATTCCATATATGAAAAGGCTTAGACAATTATTTAAACTATTTGTGTGCTAGAGAATATGATCGAAAGTCGTCATATGAGAACAAGGATTCACTAATTGGATATTTCTAGTTATGGGTCATAGTTACATTGCGGGGTGAATTATTTATATTTTGTGTTGCAAAAAAAGAGAAAAAAAAAGGTTAGCGATGCTAATTAAAGAACATAGTGATTTCGACCACAGAAAATATATAAATATACTCCATAAAATCCTACATTTAACTTTGAATAAGAAAAAACTATCTTTTTTTTTCTTTTTTTTTCTCACCTTTTTTTTTTGGTTTATTTATTTATTTATTTTTATCAGAAATTATGAAGGTTATTCAAATTATTTTATATTTCTTGGCTTTTATTGCAACTTTTGCATCAGGTAAAATTAAATAATTAAATTAAGTTATAATAAATTTTGTTAGATGATTCGCTAATTTCATATTTTTTTTTTATTTTTATTTCTGAATAAAAAAAAAGCCACGATAAATATTATATTTCCATCGTCCCAATACTATTTAGTAGCTGGACAAACTAATGAAATAATGTGGACTTCTGATAATCTAACTGATACTTTATCATTTTCGATGTTTTTGATAAATCCGGTAAATGAAAATTAACAAGTTCTATTGATAAAAATTTCATTTTACTTATTTATCTATTTTTATTCAATAAATAAATAGAGCATTCCTGATTTAAAACAATTTGCTATTGCTAACAATGTTGATCCAAGACTTGGTAAAAAAGATGTTGAAATAGCACCAAATATTAATGGCACTGGTAAATATTTTTATAAATTTATACACTTATAAACAAATATTTTTTTTTTTTTAAAAAAAAAAAAAAAGAATTTTTTAATAATTGTCTTTTAAATCAACGAAAAAAAAAAAAAATTATACACAGGTTTTCAATTAATTTTCACAAATATCGGAAATATTGCTGATGTTTTTGCAACTTCGCAAAGTTTTGAAATCAAACAAGCTGGTACCACGCCAATAGCATATGCTACACCTACTCCAACGCCAACTCCTGCCCCATCTACTAATAATACTGCTAAAAGTTCTTCAAATTCTATTCATAATTATGGATTTAGTGTTTTAGTTTTAACTATTCTCCTTGCAATAATTTTATTTTAATGAAATTACTTATGATATTTTGACGATCTTTTATTATTAAAAAGAAAATTATTTATGAATTAAATTTAATTTATAATGAAACAAGTAAAGAATAATAATATATCTAATAATAATAAATTAAATAATTCGAAATAAAACTATATTAATTTAAGTTATATATAAAAAAAAAGCAATTTTAAACTGTAAATGTTAGGTTTGCAAGTTAAATTAATAAATTAAACGTTTTTTTAAAAGACCTAAATGTTCTTCAATATACTCTTTATTAATTAAATATACTGAGCTAACAGCTTACCTTCGCCTAATAAAATCACTATTATGAATTTATTTAAATTCCCATTTTTTTTTTATTAGATTAATTCTCACACCTTTTGTTCTAACCATTTAGAATATTTTTCTAATCGTACAGATTCTTCTTCTTCAGTCTCTCCAGACTTTGCACCAGTTTTTTTATATTTTTGTTTGCCATCGAATATTTCTGCTTCAATCCGACGACCAGCAAAAAATCTTCCATTCATTTTCTAATAAATCACGTAAGTATAATTTTAATATACCATCACATCATACATTCATTTCAATTTAAATATATACCATTACGCATGCTTCAGCACTTAATTGATCCTTAAATTTTACAGACACTATTCCTTCTGGTTCTTTCTGTTAAATTGAAAAAAAAAAGTTATAGCTTTTTGTCTATTGTAAACTGGATTTGTAATAAATCACACATACGTCATATAAAACCACATTGGTAACTTCTCCCAATTTCTCACATTCTGCACGAATATCTTCTTTTAAGTCCAAGAGCAAAGTAATATCGCTCTTTTAACAATAAAAATAAAAAATCAATATATTTGTTGCAATTTAAATTCATAATATAGATTTTAAGTTCATACCTCCAATTCTTCCAAACTGAACATATGCTTCAAAATTACAATTTTATTATATCGCTCAGCTTTTTTCCCAGGTTCAGTTTCATACCAATCCAATTTCCTAATAAAAAAAAAAAAAAAAAGTGTTATATATCAAGTTGATTCAAATAATGCATGAAAATTTTTTTTTTCTTTTGTTTCATATTATAACATCATACTTTTCGAGCTGATGTAATTTCTTTTGAACTTTCTTCTTATCTAACTTGGTATCACTTTGATTTGCATCTGTTTTTGGTTCTTTCTCTTTAAATTGGGCCTGTAAAAATTATAAAATCATTATTATGACCTGCTGAAAATTTTTTAACAGTTTACAAAAAATAATAACAATATCGCATTACTTTTTGTACGCGTATTGTAGCAACTTCGTCTGGACGAAGCTGTGTTTCATCCAACAATTGACATGCTAATGCAACAGATTCTTCTTTTAAATAAGTAACAAGAGCATCTCCCTTTAATCGATCCTTATCATCCTTGTAAAGTTTTATTTTTGGTCCTCCTAAAATTTATCGATAATAAGGATCAATAAACGTTCGATTTAAGTGATAATATTATAATAGTTTAATTACCGGAAACCAAATCTTCCATCAAAACTCCATATTTTGAAAATACTTCTGCTAATTCCTCAACAGTGACATCTGGTGGCAAACCGGTAACATAAACAGATGTATTTACGGGTTTTTTCTTTTGATTATTTTGCTTTTGCTTTTTGGAATCTTGTTCTGTCTAATAATTAAAAAAATTCACATAAAAAAATTAATTAAAAATTAAATTTGTATTATAATGAAAAGATAATACATACATCGTTAGAAGTATAAACATTGTTCCGTTTGCCTCGTTTTAAAGGGACAGCGGGCTCCTTTGGTGGCGAAAAAAAGACAATATCTATGTGTATTCCTGAAGAAAATTTTCTAATTTTTTATAGTAATATATATCTTACACTTTCGTTAACACCAGGAACAGAATAAGCGGATTGTTGAAGTTTAAGCAAAAGATCCTCATCCTATATAGAACAAAATTTAACATGATTTTTATCAAATCATATGGTTGTTTGTTTATTGAGTATTATTAACAAAGAGCATAATTTACGATTTGAGTCCATTTCTGCTGATCTTCTTCAAATTGCAAAGTTATTCCGTCGTCACTTGTATAAGTCCATTTACCAATAGCCTCAGCGAAGTGCATTTTAGGATCTGAAAGGAAGTCAGAGATAGGAGATACTTCTTTGTTACCAGGATCGACTGGTGAGTTATTTTTTGCTTCTTTACTAGTAGACATTTTTTAATTTTCAAGTAAATTAGAGTTGATCTAAATACAATGATGTGATATACAAATACTAACTTGATTAACATATAGCCTGATCTTTATTTCCCATGCAACAATTAATAAATTACCATGTGACATAAATATGTCATCAAATACATGTTTTTAAACCAGTTAGGTAAACCTGTTACAAACAAAAAGTACTAAAGTACCGAATTCATTCTCCCTTTTTTATTATTTTCAAAACGAGAACTTGGGAAGGTATTAATAATTACTTTTTCTTATTCTATTCTTTCTTCTTTAACGCGTTTTTCCTGTTTTTATAACTAATACGAACAGCTTAAATAATGTATGACCCTGTGGTTCCGCAGCTTCCTCAAGAAGTGAAAAAGGTCTGCCACGACACGGTAAATATCAAACTTAAGCCTGAAATTATTACAAAGAGTGATCAAGTATCTTTACAAGATTCAGTACAAGGTAAATAATAATAATTTTTTAGAGTACTAATATTTGTATGAAAAAATAGTTTTTTTTTTATTAAAGGTGTGCAATATTTAAAGTTAATAAAGCAACAGGTACCATTGAAGAAGGGCTACAAATGGCTTCTAACTCTGATAACACGTTAACCGTTGTTCAGGAAGAAGTTGATCTGATGAATTTTGATGATGACTGGATAAATTTCGATAACAATAATTATGATAATGATCCTATTAGAGAAGTGGTTCAAGATGTAAATGTTCCTGTGATCGATCAGCTCTTGTGCGATCTTAATTTTGGAAAAGATTATAAAAATGAAAATGAAACGAAAAATGAAAATGTAAATAACGTACAAGGAAATAAAATGATACGAAACGAGCAGGTTACATCAAAGCATCTAGAACAAGAAGCACCCAAGAAAGAAATAAATGATAAAATGACGACACAGAATAAATCTAATGACATCTTTAACTCCATGAAAGGAACACCGCCTTCTTATCCTTTTTACGCTGAACCCATTAATGGGACGCGGCCACCTCAAACTAATGTCATGATTGCAAAACAAACTGTTGATTTTTCTCGTGTTAAACCCGTAAATGGGATGCATCCAGCAGTCGTACCTTGCGCTCATAACATGAAGGAAACACAAACAGATATGATTTCTTCAGCAATGGAAATGAAACGTCTAGTTGATAAACCAAGAAAGAAGAGAATGTATTCTTTTATTGAATTGCTGATCTATCAATTTTCACCTATTGCGAAGGAGTTACATACCGACATTAATGGAAGATTTAGTCATTACGCATTGGATTATGACTTAATAAATGACAATTCTCAAACGGAAAATGGCCAACCTCGACGTCCTGGTGTACTTCGGAGTACGCTTTACCAACAACGAAACGGATGGAATAGATGGAACGACCAAGGTATGGATATAAGGGATCGTGCTGTAACTTCTCCCACCAGAAAACATTTCGAGAGTCCATTGGAACTATCCTTCCTTAAAGAATGTGTGATTGCTCAAAACCGATGGACCGCCTTGTTGCAAGAGAGGGAGCTGCGGACAAACTGCATAAAAGAATTTCAAGATTGTAAGAGTATAAGCTGGATTAATGCGCACATGAACTTCACGGATAAGCATTCTGAAAACTGTTTAGTACACCATGTGATCAAAGATCAAAAGAATGAGGAAAGATATTATGAAAAGAATATTCGATCTGAAGAGAAGAATGCATACTGAGAATTTAAAGGATTTGCAAGTATAACAAGTATATTATAGGCGAATCCAATTTTTTTTTTTCATAGAAAAAAAAACAAACAAAAAAAAAAAAATATATATATATATATTTTAATTATCCAATTAAATCCAAATATAAGACAAACGAAGTTATCGATCTTAGATCCTTTGTCTTGACATGTAAAATTTGTGTATCTGCATGATGATTTTTTGTAATATAAATTTGGCTGTCCTAGCATTCCTTTTTTTTTTTTTTTTTAGAATTAACGCTAAAAATATTATGTATAAAATAATAAAGATCAAAGAATGTAAATAAATAAATAATTCATTCATTGTAATATTAATGCATAGTACCATAAGGACATTATACAATAAACTGTGAATGTCAAATACGAGAATTTGTTGCCAATCGATCTAACAAATTAAACCATTTCAACAATATAGCGATAAATTATATATCATTCACGATATCATTTACGAGAAAAGGTATTTACTTTCTTCCTCTCATTCTCATTTAAACACGTTAAACCATAATGCCTCTTTAGTAAACTACCAAAATTTAGTACTATTTATATTTAATAATCATTGAAATTATTATGAATGTATTCTCCGCGTTGGGTTATCATAAATAATCATGCATGTATTTATAAAAAGAATAAGAAATTCCTAACTTGACATATCATAGGAAGACTTGCCCCTGCCTCTTTTCAAATAGAATAAAATAAGAGTATCTTATGATTATGCGACTCTTGACTATCTTATTACAGTGTAACGTCATTATTAGAATATGCAAGTATCTGAGTGCTCCGACTAACAACAATGTTATGTTTCCGCAGATTTTGAGAATTGAAATCAGGGCATCAGCGAACAGATAATTATCTCATTGAGAATTGTAATATGATTTACGTAATGACTTGTGGAGAATTGAGTGTGAGTATACATTATTTATTCAGAAGTTCTTCCAAGTCTATAATGAAAATTTTAATCTCGTATCAAGACAAACATTGCATTTCCAACTTTGATCTGTAAATCAAAAACACCGTCAAAATGATGATTTCGTCACAAACTTTTAAATTTTAACTTTTTTTAACTTACAACAAGAATCAGAGTACCAAATCTATATTTTACTTTCATTCTAATAAATCTAATCAGCAAATTACATATGATTTTGTTTTTTTTATTTTTAATCATTAATTAAAATCCAATTAATTTTAGAAAAAAAAATTGATGCTATAAAAATAAATACGATTTAGAAAGAAAAAAGAAAATTTTGTTTTTTTTTGATTAATAATTATTTTCTTTTTTCCTCAAAGAATTACAAATAATGTGTCTTTTTTTTTTTTTTTTATTCCGTACTCTGATATTTCTTGGCAGAATAAAATCTTTTACATAATTTCATAAATAAAACATTAGCATTAAAAAAGAAACACCACATGCTAATTTATTCTTTGAATTCTCACGCTTTCCATGCGTTAAATAACTCGAGAAATACTTCCGCATTATAATATCCAATTTGGTATAAACTGAAAACAAAAATAATTAATTGATCATCAATCTAAAAAAAAAAAACTTTAATTTTCCTGATCAAATAATATGATATAAAATTACAAATCAAAAAAACCTTTTATTCGTAATAAAAATAACGTTTTTTTAATTTTAACCATACAATAAACACATAATTTCCTTTTTACATTGTTAATTTTCAAAAAATAGAAATAACATAATGAATATTAAACCAAATATGTTTCCTGTAAAAAAAATTTTTGACTTTAGTAATATAAATTTAGTTTAGTTTTATTTTTCGAGTATATTTTATTTTTAAATTTTTTTTTTTTTTTTGTTTCATTTCGAATTATTTTATGCAGGATTATGTTATTCATTGAATTCCAAAATAATGATTTCTACGGTACAAGATTATATTTTTTTGTTTTCCAAAATCGAACACGTCACACATTTCTGATATGATTGGTTAAATGCAACAACGATTAAAAAACGGTATATTCTCAAAAAATACCTATAAAAATCAACCCGAAATCAAAAAAAAAAAAAAAAATAATAATTTACTTTCATTAATTCTTTTCCTTTTCATTCTTTTCTTCTTTTCCTTCGTTCCCTTCCTTCCTTCTCTCTCTTTTCAGTTGTGCCTCCTTTATCATTAACATTCCTTATCATTACCATTTACGCATCGCCTCGAGAAAAAAATAATTATTATCCAAAGATTATTTTTTTCACTCTCCTCCTCTTACAAAAAAAAAAAATCATCACTTCCTCATATTATCTCTTAGCAAAAATGGCTACTTTATACTTTACATTTTCCTCAATTGGAAAATATCTTGTATTAGCTTTATTAGCAATAACCATTATGATTATTACATCCGACGCATCTCCTATTAATCGACGTCAAGAACCATCATCTGCATCTGATGTTCGAGAATTTAAATTATGGGCAAAATTTGCTAGGTAGGAAATCTTAATCTTAACATCACATCACGTGAAAATTTGTTAACCAAGTAGGTTTGCTTTTATTAAAATTTCAATTTATTTCAATACTTAGTGCCGCATACTGTGATGTAACAGATTGGAATTGTGGTGTGGCATGTGAAGGCGACACAGCAGGAACTCGATTAATAAAATTCTTTAGACATTCAGCTAAAAGAGATAATAATGTTTATGTTGCTATTAATGATAAAGAAAAAGCTATTATAGTAGCTTATAGAGGCACATCTGATGAACAATCCTTTTTACAAGATTTGGAGGTTGTTCTAACTCCTTATTCACCTTCCGTACCTAAAGCTGAAGTACATTTCGGTTTTTTTTCTACTTATAATGATACAAAGCAAGAGGTTACTACTTTAGTTAAACAATTGGCTAAAAAACATCCTACATATAAAGTAATATCTACAGGCCATTCTTTAGGAGGAAGTTTGGCAGTATTACAAACTTTAGATTTAATCGGTACACCAGGATTAAATCCTTCTAACCTTTTTACTTATACTTATGGTGAACCACGTACTGGTAATAAAGAATTCGCTCAATTTATTATGAATTCTGGTCATAAATTTTTTAGAATAGTAAATAAGAATGATATTATTCCTCATTTACCTTTTCGTTCACTTAATTACTTACAATATGGTCCTGAATTTTGGATTGATCCAGAGAATGAGGTTGTAGTTTGTCAAGATGCCGAAGATAAAAAATGTAGTGATTCTCTTCCTTTTAAATCTATTATCAGTCATGCTAAATATTTTGATACAACTTTTCTTTTAACTTGTCTTCTTAAAAAGTAAAAAATAGAAATTAGTAGATAGAATGCTGCGCATTATTAACTATTATTAGTTTTAATTTAATAATTTAATACAACAGTCCTGTATCACAACGTGCACAAAGTACCGCAAATGTTTTCTTTTTTAATAAAGTTTATTATTTATAAGGGTCACGACCCGAGATTTACAAATATTGACGATCACAAATATTATTGAGTTGAAATATACCTCTTACAGTATATATACATTTAAAAAATGTTCATTTTACTCTAAAATATAAAATACAACACGAAATACTAATTAAATGCTAAAAAATAAATAAAAATGCAAATACTATTTATAAAGTGTTCCAAAGATTAATCTTAATATAATCTTAATCTTACTAATTCTATACATCATACTAATACTCATCTTAATACTAATCTTTGATACTTAAGTCTATACTTTATTTACAATAAATAACATTCAATATCTCGTCGTCATCGTATTTTGTTCACTTAAACGTCGAAATTTGTTATTTTGAAAGAAAATCGCCAACATTTCATTATTGTCATCATCTGATGGTTGTTTGCGTTTATTAGGTATACTTTGTATTAAATTTCTTAATCTTTCGTTGTGTAATTTCTTTATTTGATCTGAAAGTTTCTTATAATAATCTTTCACAGATTTTTGTTCACTTGCCCATAAATGACCTGCTAAAGAAGAGAGTGATTGCATAGGAATATTTATTCCTGAATTTTCTAAATATTTATTAAGGTATTTTCTATATAACATAAAAGAATTTCCCGCGTTCCTTTTAGTTATATCCTTAACCTTTCTTTTATTTTTAATAATTTCATCAAAGCTTAATGTATACTCTTCTACTTTTATATATGGTGGAAAATTTGGTCTACAATATTCAATTAATTTATCAAAATAATCATTATACGCGTTTTGTAAGTATGAATGATCATTTTGAAGTTTCATAAAATCATAAGAATCATTAATATAAGCTAAATAATATCTAAAACATGGATTTTGTAATGGATCTTCGAATGGTTTATCATCCATATTATAATCGCCGAATATTTCCATTTCAAAATAATAGAGGGAATTTTTTGAAAATTTTTATCAAAGAGAATACGTTTAAAAGAAAAAAAAAAAAAAAAATTCATTGAAGAAAATAAAGTACTTATGGAAAACCATTCCGATATTCATTCCGATATTTTGATCTTTAATTGGTAATTGATGAAAGTATCAAAGTTCAAAGGATCATATGGTTCAAAAAAATTTCAAAAAAAAAACCTGTTGTGAACATTTGATTGACAAGAGAATTTGATAGATTAATTCAAGAAAAAGATTTTAAGGTTTGAGTTTTTAATGCATATTCATGCATTTTAATGGTTAAACATTTCGATCTTTCTCTATTTGGTATATTAAATGGAGTAAAAACAATATTTGTTATTGTCCTGGACAGAGAGTATGTACGGAATTAATTATCCGTTTTTATTGTTAAATTTATGTTGGGCTAAAGTTTTGAACTTTAAGATAATCTTGTGGTTTGGTGCAACCCCCCTAAAATTAACCATGTTCGCACGCTTATTTTAAGGTTAAAATAGCACATGTGGTAAATTGGGCAACTCTATTGATGTACTGCAAAAATAACCATTCAATTTGGACAGAATATTGGACAGATTATTAATAACAACTATTTCATTATCAAGATGGATTCATTGATTAATACATTTCGTTACTTATACATATACTTACATACTGTACATCAATTGAATTCGTTTTATTGTGGGCGACTAAAAAATTTGATTGTGAAATTTTTACTTTTTAAAAATTTCTTTGTCAGTAGTCGGCAAATAAATGATTACATATTAAGAATGTAATAACCGCAGAAAAAAAAACCATTTTTTTTTTTACGGTTCAATGAAAGTCTCATGAAGTTTTCTAGTGGAAATTGCTCGCTACTTTTAACGTTAAAACATTTTTATCAAATATAGTATTTATATCTCTAATAAAAACATTTTAAAAATAAAAAAAAAAACTTGAAAAAAAATAATTTTTTTAATACTTACAAAATAAAATATTATCTTATAAAAAATGAAAAAAAGTGATAGAGAAGAAGAAAAATTTTCTATAATAAAAAAGTTTGATTAAAAAAAAAAAAAATGTCAAATGATCTAATTAAAGTCTATTCTAATCAAACTTTCAAATGTTTACTTAAAAAATACTTTTATAGTGTACATTTCTAAGAAAAAAACTTTTATGAGAAATTATTTTAAAAAAAGGATCGGAAGTAAGAACTAAGAGGTAAAACTATTTCTATTTATTAAAAAGTTTATTTCAAAACTCCATAAAAATAGAAATTTATCAGTTATACATAACTTTTTCTTTGAGAATGATGCATTGTTTTCATAATAAAATTGAATTCATCTTAATTTATGGCTTATTTGTCTGATAATTAGTATCTCTGAAAACTTCTGGAAGGTCGAATGTTTTATTATCGCCGCTTCACTTTCAAAATAGTGCGAAAAAAAAGTCTAGATTATTACACGAAAACTGGTTGATTACAGGACAAAAACTGGACATCAATCGGTTATTATAACAATTATGACGGCAGCGTTGTCACAGAAACTAGTTCAAATAGTGCGAGATTGATAGTAAAGATTATCGGCTGAAAGCCACGACCAATTAAACAATTTGTATAACATCATTTCTTTACTTTGCACATTGATTTCTACAAATAAACGTCATATTTGAATTCGCGATACAATTTATAGATTTAACGAATCGTTAAAAACGAGAAATATACGTTATAAATATAATAAATTATAATTTTGTTTAACTTTCACAAAAATTTATTGATCAAAAGTATATTTATTAAAGATCAGGAATTGTGCGAAAAAAAAAAAAAACAAAATATACAAGAAAAAACGTAAAAACTATAATATATTCTCAAGATAATTCATATATTAAACAAATTAAAGAAGTGACCACCAAGAACGTTTGCTCTCATTAACTGAAGGAATCTCCCTTTGAAGTAACGAAGATACTTTATGAGCTAACTCATTTCTTGCATTTTCTAATTTTAAGAAAAATGAATCTCTCTCTTCACCATTCTCTCTTTCTAATTCTAATTTCCTTCCTATATAACTAGAAAAATTAAGGCTTATTCTACTCCAACATTCTAACTCATAATTTTCATTACATTCATCTTTCAAATAATCTAATATAATTTCTCTTGATTGATCTCTCTTATTTCCATTAATTCTTTTTTCTTCATCATCATCCGTATCTATTGATGGATTATCTACGTAAATAACCTTTTTAAAGGAACTAACAATTTCATCATTCTCTCTAAGTAAAGCATCAAGATCTTCATGACATTTTTCGGGATTTTTGAAACGAGAAAACTTGGTTCTCACGAGTGTTGTATATTCAAGGATACGAGATTCGTGTAGGACAAGTCGAAACAAATTGAATGCATTTACTTCTTCTTGTGTAAATCTTCCTCCTACAATAAAAAGTACTTGGTTTATACCTCCTTCCATGAAATTGATCCCTTCTGCAATTCTATATAAAATAGTTGCTTTAGATAATTGAGTATCACCGATTCCTATAGTATCAAATACACGATATTTTATTCCTCCCCATTCAAAAGTTTCACTTTGAAAGTTTTTAGTATTACTAACACTTCCTGAACTTTCTGAGAAACTATTTGAATTGCTTAAAACATTAGCGAGCGTTGATTTTCCATTTCCTGTTCGACCAATTATCAATAAATTTCTAACTTCTGTCATGATTGAAAAATCATTAAAGTGAGAGAGAGAGAAAAGATAATGAGATTATCGATTTTATAAATTATATATGTATATCAGATACTTACCGAATTTAGTTTAAGTAACAACTAATCAGGTTATCTGACATCTTATTTGACTAATATTTACTCAAAACTCTTAGTGTGGGAAATTTTTTTTTTTCATTAAATATGTAATAATCATGAGTGATTCTGATAGAACATGTATGAACAATCACAAAATCAACGATTGGTTGACCGCTTTTTTCTTCATCAAATATTTATTAAAAATAAGCATAATATAAATCGAAAGGAATCTATTGGTAAATTTTATTTACGCAGTAGAGATTCCGGTGAAACTTTTTACCGGCATTAAGTTACACTATTGTTTGAAGGGCAGATTAATTTGATTTGATTTATTGGCTGAAAGACATGCCGGTAAGACTACGACGAAAACATTTTTACCGACATAGTTGAATAAAACAATGGACAATTACGTGATGTACAGTTCATTACAATTTGTAACAAAAAAAAAATTGATCTGAATCAAATACATTAAACAAGACTAAATGATTGGTTTGCCACAAGTCTTTTTAAAATGAAAATAATGATCAGTAATAAAAAAAATGAACTTAGTTACGCTAATAAGACTTTGACGAAAAACATTTTTACCGCGTATGGTTTAATTAAAAACAAATCCTCACTTCGCAAATATATTCTTAAAATGATGTGTAATAATCATTATTTGCATAAAATGTATGATTTGGCCGTCTTGATTGGTTGCCATTTTATGCATAATTTTCTAATAAACCTTCAAACACTATTTTTCGTTTATGTTGACGATAAATAAAATTTTCAATAAAAATAATAAGCAAAAAACTGAAAAAGAATTAACACAAATCGAAAAAATCTATTGGTCATACTGATAAGGCGGACTCCGGAGAAAACATTTGCACCGACATAGTTATTGAATTAAAACAATGGATAATTTTTAGTTTTAAAGTTCGATACAATTTGCAAGTACATGTATGAAATTTTACAAACTGAATCAAAATTAATTTTCATTATGAATTATAACAAATGCAGATAGATGATTACCATGAGATTATTTTAAATAAACCAAATAAACAAACCTTGTAAACAGAAGGAAATAATTTATTGGTGAACTATTGTCATTCTGATAAGAAATTATTTTGTCAATATAGTTACACTAATACTTATATAACTATAAGAAGTGTAATTACAATTATGACCTTGAACAAAGACAAAATGATTTGATCATTTGGTTTTTTTATAAATATTAAACCAAAATTTGGTACAAATGAATACAAATTAATAAAAACCGAGAGAATCTATTAGTTACACTAACCGGTGAAAACATTTTTACCGACATAGTTACACTATTGTTTAATGTAAGTTTGTAATACGCCTGTTTTAATTGGTTAACCATTATACCTTAAAATAATGGAGAAATCCATGTTGACCATAAATAGAATTTTCAATAAAAATTTTTTAAAACAAATGCAAATGATCAAATAAGAATTAACTATTGGTCGTGCAGATAAGGGATTTCCGGAGAAAACATTTACACCGACATGGTTATACTATTGTCTGAATAAAAAAACAATGGACTCGTTTCACAATTTTTTTTGGTTTTAAAGTTCGTTACAATCTGTAATAACTATAAATAATTGGTGCTGTGCATGTATGAAAATTTACAAACCAAATCAAAATTGAGATTGGGGTTTTATAATGAATTATGATGATGATCATTATGAGGTTATTTTAGATAAACTAAATAAACAAAAGCTCTATAATTATATAAATAAATAAATACATCTGAATCGAAAGAAATTATTAACATTCTGATAAGAAACAACATGCAGTGGTTACATTAATGATTAATTAGCATTTAGCAACGCAAATGCCAAGAGTTTCGCAAATAATATCCAAGTTCAATTTGTAATAACTGTTATAAGAGATTCCGATAGACACAGTGCAATTAAGATTGTTTTATAAAAATTTTCTGTATTAAAATAAATTGATGCAAATGATCAGAATTAATATGAATCGAGAGAAATCCATTGGTTACAACGATAAGACTTATTTGTTGGCAAGTTACGTCATTGTTTTATTACTATTGCTTGAATAAAACAATACAAATTTTCTAATAACCATGTATTAAATGCATGAACTGAATCAAAATTAACACAATTTTAAACGATATTTGGATTGAATAAATTAATATAACTCTATGCTCTAATAATAAAACATTTTGCTGACATGGTTCCACTATTGTTTTTAATGTCGTAAAATGATGCGTCAAGTCCACTGTAATGGAAGATAAAAAGATCTTAAATCAGATCACGTTTAATGATTCGGATTTCGGCGTAACGTGCGGTTCACTTTATTTTTCTTTTATCTAATTGTTGATTCATTATGAGCCATATAACAATTTCAAATTCATTAAGACTATGGAACACAAAAATTTATCATAAAGTTAAGATTCTTTTTTTGAGACACGAACTTAATTTAATTAAATTTTTACTACGACTAAAATAGCTCCTTTTCACGTTTTTAATTATTATTATATAAATACCTTGCATTTATGCATTAACCGATAATGGCGAAAGGATTTGCCTAAAAATGAAATTTCGAAACATCGTTATCTAATTATAGCATTATAGACATTCCAACATTAGAATTTGGAATGATCACTAAAAATTCTAACCGCTTACGTACGTACTTGTTTACTTTCAACCGAATAATTAATACAAATATAGGTTTGTGTCGAATTGCTAATGGGCTTGTACGCTCCGAATATAGTAAAAGATTGTCCATGTACTGATTTACTTATATGAATGAACCCATCTTTTTCTCTTACCTGCATAATGAATCAGAAAAAGGAAAAAATTGCGGTTATTGGTAATTCTTGGAATAAAGATGGTATATTTCTCACCCTTATATATATTTTGTCAAGGGGGGTTATCTTTGAATTTGCACCTTGTTTGTAAACATTTTGAAGATTTCAAAATAAAAATTATTTTCAGCATTAAGTTTCTTTCATCCAATATATTTATTTTGTTACTAAAAAGAGTCGCTCTAATTCTAATAAACTTTTATTGGTTGAAGTAGACATGATAAGGTTTAAATCCCATATATATATATATACATATACATATAGATGGAATTATATATAATACTAATCCAAAAAGATCAAAATATGACCGTACTATTATTATTTTTTTTTTTTAGTATTACAACAATTATTATTATTTATGAAGTTTAACTAATGATTTGTACACATTATTGTTCTTGAAATGATTCATCATTAATTATTTTATGCATTTTAAAAAGAAAATAAAATTAAAAATTAAAAATATTATTGTATAATTTGTACAAATAATCGCATCATAAACATAAATTCTAAACATTATAAATATACGTAAAATGAGTTGATTTATGTTCAGTGGGTTTAAACCACAAAAAAAAAACAAAAAAAAATAAAATAAAATAGTAAATAATAAAAAAAAAAACGAAAAAAACCAAAAAAAAAATGGTATCCAACAATTATATTATGAGAACCTTATATTCCTCCTCGTTTATTGATATCCAACAAAGACACCAACAAAGACGTATTCGGAGATATCAAAGACACGCGTTGGTCAATGTACATACGTACAATCTAATAATTCGTTTGCCTCCACAGGCTCCTAATAACTCTCGTGTGAACAGATTTTATAATGGATCTTCTTTTTATTAAATACATTTCTTCCCTTGCAATGCATGGGTTCATATTTCATATATATAAACACGTATATATACCTCCACGTTCTGTGATCGTCTGCCCCTCAAGATATTTTCTCAAATTGCTTATCCGACTAGCGATGATAAAACGTGTCTTAGCTTTGTTCGGAGAAAATTTCTCTCTCTTTTTTTTTTTTTTTTCTTTTTTTTCCTTTAACCAAAAATTAATTATGCCTCTTTCGTTTTTTTAAGTTTTAAGATCAAACCTATAGTATTTCATCATTTTTAAGATACAACAAAATTTTAAGTTATAATTAAACGTGATCAAACCCCTATTTAATTTAATTCAATTAATTTAAAATATGTAAATGCATATCAGAGTAAATATTAAATATTATTGTGATGATCATCACTGTAGATGATGTGGCTTTATAGTCATAAAATTTCCGACTTACTGCGTCGCACGCCATTCATGTGCCACAATATAATGAACAAATTTTATTTGTAAATAAAATACGTAAATATTTTTTTTCTTTTTTTCTAAAATGTTTATAAAATTATTTTTATTTACAGTAATAATATATTTGTATATATTTTAAGCGATTTGTCATATTTACATTAACTGTTTACTAGTTACAAAAAATTAAAATATATACTGTATAATACAAGTAATTCAAAAAAAAAAAAAAGAAAAGAAAAGAAAAGAAGGAAGAGAGATTATAAAAAGAAGAAAAAGAAAAAAAAAAGTAAAAAAGATAAATAAATGAAAAAATCATAATAATCATAATTTGAGGGAAAAGGATCTTTTTGAAAAAAAGATTTCTTTTTCACCAAAGAATACACACTGCCATTTCACTAATAGACTATAGACAAAACAATATTCTTTCAAAATTTCTTTCCTTTTTATAATTAACAAGTGTTGATACAACACATCATTACGTTTATTGTCCATTTTGTGGAGGAGGATAATATCGAGAATAACCGTTTCCGTTGTTGTAGTACCTCGAACCGTCAGAATTTTGGTAAAAATAAGAGCCATCCGCATTAGAATAATAAAAAGAACCACCAGGTGCTATACCTCCTCCTCTATGACACCATACATTTCCTAATCCGTTAATACCATAAGACTGATAAGTTTGGTTATAATTGCAAGGTCGATATGAAGAGGATGGACAGGGATCATAATCTCCTATTACTTGTCTAGACATATTCCAAAAGATTTATATTGAAGGTAAGAATTTTTTTTTTTTTTTTTTACATGGTGATATTTATAATAAATTAATAATAGTCCATTGTTAAATCTTCACGCGCTACAATATTGAGCAAAAAAAGGTGATTAATAATAAGATATTTCTAGAATAAATTTTTTCATTTACAAAATGATGCGATTATAAAGGAAATTATTAAATGAATCTCTCTTTTTTTTTTTAATTTCGGTTACGAAAAATGAATCAAACATCCACAAATATCACACGTTTATTTCCGGCATAATCTGAATGGCATTTCATTTTCCATTAAAATATCTAAACGGAGATGAATTTCCACTTTAATTATTCCGTTAAAAGACAAAAAGACCTCGTGTTAAGGAATTCTTTGATTTTATCATTGTAATCTTGACATTTTTTGCCGAGGCGTGTTTTTTTGATTGTTTAAAGTAATGATCAACGAAACTTCTTTAGCCGAATTCGTGTAACATTTAATACTGTTAGTTCAAAAATGTACTGTATTTGAATGAGACATGAGACATCCTTACAATTAAAAAAAATATATAAACCTGAATATAAAAAAAGTGCTCTATCTATGGATAAATTTGTCTATGTAAACTTGTACATCTTTATCAAGAGCTTTGCCAAGAAATTAATTTTGATAATATTACAAATTACACGTGAATATGGATCTGCAAGCTATTTTTTTTACTTATGAAAATTTATGTAACAAACAAAAGAAACGAATCGGGTTGGTTTTACTCTTTCCTTTTTTTTTTTTTAATAATTAATTAGCCAATATTCTACCAGAAAAAAAAGTAATCGCTTTGGAAAATAAAGCTAGAAGAATATTAGGGTTATTATGAGTAGAATGAATTTTAAAAGTATGAATTATGTGTATATAATGAATGATATTTGTTATTCTTATTGATATTGTCTCGGAAAAAAATGAGATATCGTAAATAAAACTATGCATGTAGCTCGACCCTGCTGTGATTCATTGTTAGGGGTTAGTGTAACAAGTAAATTCATTGGAACATGCGTTGCTCAAATTTATGCAGGGCTCTGAATTCTAAAGGTCCGTACTCCAATACCTGCATAGCTGCATAGGAGTTCCAAATATATTAGTAGTACTTCATACTATTAATGTTTCCCTTTCTGTCTTTAATTCTGTTGGGGTTCGTCCTTCCGGATATTTTAGGGTAATTGCAAAGGTGGGTGCTAGCTTTTCTTTTTATGCTTTCATTTATATGATCTCGTATCGTTTAGAAAATTTTTAATTGTTAATATAAAACGGAGTATTAAGTTTAAAAAATAAGTCTATTTTCTCATGCAATTAATAATTTGATCGACAACACGCCAATGACTATCAACTGCGACATTGTTACATAATAATCCTCATTAGTTCCCAGATCTAAAAATAAAAATTTGCATAAAATCTCTGATCTATTTTTAGGTGAACCGGTTTGCTTAGAATTACTTAGTGGTGATCCTTCTCTCTTTCTCCATTCAAAATTTTGTTATGAAAAAAATTCCAGGAAAAATAAACTCATAATTCAAAGAATCAAGTTTTTTTGGTCAGAGACTGATTTTTACGCCTTCCACATCATGTCCGTAAGGTATTCTATGCATAGGTTTTTGGAGTTGATCACGAGACTTCATAAGGAACTTTATATTCACGAAAGGTATATATGTCAATCCGCAGTAATTAACTATTGAAAGTTCGACTCTCACTCTCAGGTTTGACCCTGTACAGTGTTAGCTTTTGTTGGTTACCAGTTCGAAAAAGAATTATTTCAAACAAGATATTTGATACGATTCCAACAAATTTTCTTAAAATTAGTGAACTTGACTTGAGTTCTTTATATGAATTTGTCTTATTCCATACAATAAATAGTCCTTCGCCACGCTCCGAGAAATAAAATACGTCGCGTTGTAAGTCTGGATAAGAGGCTAGCCTCCTTAGGACTAGGATGTGGTGAAAATTTGGGAAAGGACGACGATTATCTTCAGACACACCTCACGATGCTAGCCTATATAAAGATAAATGGAATAGGGTTAAAAACGTCGAAGAATTCACCAAATCTATACCTATTTTTATTAGTTTAGTCGGCTATATGTCACGTGCTGTAGTTGATGGTATGATCAATGATGGTAGGGAGCAAAACGGGAAACAGGGAGCGTGATACACTGTGACAAATGGTTACGTGTAATAGTTACTGCGCCATAAGACACCAATCCCATAATTTTTATAAACTTTAAATTTTAATATAAATAATCGAGCTTGTTATAAGCAATTTTCCTTAACTTTTCCCATGAGGTGCTCGCAGATCGTATAAACCTTTCGCCTTTTACTAAAGGTTTCCGTGTGAGTACCTCGATGCAGTGGGATAATGAATTTTTGGAAATTCCTATTGAGGGATTTTTTTTTTTATAATTTTTAGCGGGTTGGGTGTTAAATTGGGGAATATATTTTTTACATTTTGTTATAATATCTGATATTATTTGAAAAAATTTTTCCACACTAAATTTTTCTTTTAAATATTAATCGATAATCGGCGCGTATCCATCCGTTATGTTTTCACAGTCACGTAATTGCCGCTTTACACCTCAACATCGGAATTAGATTTCCCATCCGCTTTTTCATCTGATTTCAAAAATATTGAAATTATTGAAATCATTTTATTTGATTCTACCATACTTATATATAAATTCGTGGCGCATCTGCCGTGATCATTAAATAACTAATATTTGTTCAAAGCCCAGTCTGTCATTTCAATTAAGGCTATCGTTAATGCACCAGTTATTAAAAAAGCTATGTAAGATCTAAGATTTTTATTATTGAGAAAAACATCAGAAAAACATAAAACATATTCCTACTATGTGAGTATAATGGATTGTTAATAAGAAGACTTTACCCAGCCAGTTAGATCAAATGGTTATTCTCACTTTGTCACCACACATTTTGTTGGGGAAAACCCCGTTTAACTGTATTTCGTTAATCCCCTCTGCAAATTAATCCATACTCGAATAGAGTGAATATATGTGACTCGCACGTCGCATATTCCTTTGGTAAGAATTTTTCGGTGATCGATCTCATATGACTGACCTATGCTGGTTGCATCGCTTAGGACACACAAAATTTTGTTTGTATTTCAAGAAATCGGCCTAATCAATTTCTGTCAGAAAAATCCAAGTAAAAATATAACATAAATAAAATAGTACCGTGATATGATCATTTTGCCAAAGGTATAGAAAAAAAAAACAGCTTTACTGAATACTGATTATAATTAATTACAATTTTATTTGTAATAAAAATCAGAAAATTTTTCAATACACTCGGAATTATGTATATACAACATAATATGCAGAATAAAATTAACTTTGTAAATTAACTATTAATTGATACTATAACATGTTCTTTTCATCTTATTCTTCAGGTTCTTAGTAGTAGCATAGAAATCTGGAAAGATCGTACAAAGAGGTTTTCTAATAAACTCGCGTACAGTTCCGTTTTGCACGATTCATCCCAACCAATCCCTCTCTTTTTTCAAGTATTCGGCTGATCTTTAAGATTCCCCAAGTGGCCACAATACTTGACGTTTGTCATCCCATTTAAAAACAACAACTTCTCATATGTTTAAATTTTTATAAAAGGTTATTGAACAGTTTTAGGAATATTACATCTGATCTCACGTGATGTGACATTGACTGTCTGTGGCACCTATGCATTCCATAGACCATAGGTAAACTGTAGAATATCATGCAATCAGTATTGACTCATTTATTCTTATGTTCCTATACAGTTTAGTTTATGATATATTAAATTTTCCAGTATAAAAATCACAACCTTTTCTTTAAAACCATAAGAAAAATAAGAAAAACTCATAAATATGTCTGAAGTTCAGTTTCCTCAGTCTCAGTTTTCTCATTTTACAGAAAAACAACTGGAAAGAGCAAGTAAAAATTTTAAGTCTTCTATAAATTGGATTAAATATAAAGAGTGGGTAGAAGCTGGAAAGCCTTTTAAAGAACATGATGAATTATTATCTATAAATCAGACAGATCAGAAACTTGAAAATGGATCTTTTTATAACAGACCAGTTAGTAAGTCTATTGAATTTGTATTTATTCCACTACCTCATTTTTATATATATATTTAGTTAATAATAAAATTTTTTTTAAGAAACCAAATTATGTAATATTATTAAACAAAAAGAATAAGAATATGGAGTTAACTCTCACAAAAGTGTTGGAAAGGTCAACCAAATCATCAGAAAAAAGAATAATGATATTACTTTCACTAATAGAACTAAAATTACTGTTTGTAACAAGGGTGAATATTGTAGTAAAACTTTTGGATCCAATCCAATTTCTGACACTATTGAACTATACAAAAAAAATACTTTAAGACCTAGAAAAAGATAATATTCTTAATAGCATAATTAGTCTTAATATTAATGGAAAAATTAGGAAATTTAAATTTGATCAAAAATGTAACAAAATAAAACTAGTTGGAAAAAATTAGAACTTACAATGTTGTATTTAAAGAATCATATATGTATATATTAATTTTGCCAAATTATCATTTTTTAATATTACATCATTTAAAAGAAAGGTGATTTAGATTTGGCTTATTTTTGTGATCATGATTTTTATACGATTTTCTCAACTTATTTTCCACAAATAAGATCTTTTAAAAACTGTAATATTTTTTTATTACATAATATGAAATAATATGTAATTTTTTTTATACAAATAATAAATTAAAGTACATTTTTACATAGCTATATATTTTTTTGTAAATGTGAAATTGTGATTGATTTTCTCATCTTTATGTAATAAATCTATTTCACAATTTTAGGTTTACTACAAAACATATACAGTAAAAAGTAAATCCTTCTAGTTAATGATTTTTTTGCAAATTCAGTTTAGTAAATCTAAGTAATCTTACTTCTATATCAAAATCAAATCATAAAATATGTGAAAATTTTGAATACTCTTCTTGTTATATTGACATATTAATTTTTTTTAAGTAAATTATGACTTCAGTATATAAAACTAAATTTCAGTAAAGATGAATATTAAATAGATTATTATAAAATCTTTGGTTTTAGAATGCAGTATGATGATAGTCAAAGAAATAAAAGTATTGTATGCTTTTCAATAAAATCAGAGAATTCAAAATCCCATTTAATGAGATGTTAAAATTATATTCTAAATCAAGTCTGAATACCTGAAAACATCTTTAGTTAAAAACATAGTAAGAAAGAAGACTAAATCAGGTAAAATGATCAAGAATTATATTACTTAAAAAATGTATAGTGCAAAAATTTTCTTGGCTAAATTCTTGCCAGAGTTTGTGATATAACAATTTATATTATTTCATCTATTTGTCCTAAAGATCTTTAATCATATATAATATGTAATCCATTTAATAGTTTTAAAATTCTAACATTTTCTGGGATCAGCTAACATATCCATAAATACATTATATTTTATTGGCCAAAATGTAGTGGATTTAAAAATATATTAAATAGTTATTCTTTTATTTTTCAGATATATTAAAAAGGTATTTGGTAAATTCTTTAAGTATAATATTATGATGATGAGCCAACTGAACTTGATAAAATTCCTTCACCAGAACAGGCTATATAATTCTATCTGATATATAGTTTACTAGGATTTTATCAATCATCTCTTTGACATCATTATTAACTATTCAAAATTTGTTATCATCTTTGGTATCATTATCTATTTAAATTCATTATCAGTATCATATTCTAATAATCTTAGAACCTTTAAAATTCATATTTTCTATCCAGATTATTATTAAATCTAAGATCAGAATTAAAATCAGAATTGATTAATAAGGTTTTATTATATAGATAGTATTAAAATGTACATATCTTTGATTTAACACCTGATATTTGAAAATGATCTGATCATTTAACCATTCAAATGATTTGATTAATCATTTATCATTATTTCTAATTTTTTATTATTTAATTATTTTTTAATTTTACATTTAAATAATTCAGGTCATTTGTTATTTAAATTATTTGTTATTTCAAATCATTTACTAAATACAGAAAAACCTTGCTTATAAGTAGTATCATAAATAAGGGTATTTGTTTGGTTGTGTAAAACTTTTTATTATATATCCTTATAGGATCACACTATATATTTTTTTACATTTATTGAATAGCTTTATTAGAGATATATATAATAAATGAACATTGTCTTGTTACATATAAATCATGAATACATTAACTTTATTAGTTTTTCATATTATTAAAATTAAATGAACAATTATGAAATGTAATTTTGGCATTAGGTTGTTTTAATAAATCTTGAAAACTTTCAATATCAACGTTTGAATTAGAAATATTTTTATCATTTTCGTCTTCTTGAAGTGGTTCTTTCATTTTTTTATCATTGTTAACGCTAACTTGTTGCAGAGAAATATTTTCTGCCAATAATTCAAATATAAATAAGAATTTCAAATGTTTAAAATATAGTTCTATTAAATAATATAGTACCTTTAGCAACTTGCAGTGCAGAACGAAATCCAGGTGTTGAAATTATATCAGGTGTTATGTCAATATTCTGATTATCATTGTTTTGCTCATTAATGATCATTGAAGTAGTACTACATGACGTTAAAGTGTTTTGATCTGTATATAAAAATAAATTAATCTATTACTTTAGTATAATAAAAATTACTAATAGTACCAGGCATAAAAATGGCTTCAACTAATCCATTTAATGAAACATTTTGAAGTTTTTCACTTGATCGCTCGTATGATTTCAATCCACTTATAGATTTATGTCGGGATACAGACATAACTTTAATATCTGTAAAATTCAACTCTTTTAATAAAGAGACTAAGGATTTACGCCCAGAATGATTAGTAATTTTTCTTCCTTCAGCAGAAATTCCACATTCAACAGCAAGATTATGAAGGAATCCTTGTAATCGAAGTTTTCCTATTTGATTTTTCAAATACCATTTACCCTGATAAATATATACTAAAAGATAAAACAATTAAATTAATAATAATATTATTATTGATTAATTACTATATATATAGTCTTACCATCTTCATCTGTTATTTCTTGTAAATAAAAATTTTCTTTGGCATTAATAGGACGTTTGGTAAAAAATAAATCATAATCTGCAATAATACTTGGATGACCTGGAATTCGTAATTTATCACCAGAACCATTATTTGGGTCTTCAATACCTCCTTGTTTTGTCTTTGATCGTGTAATATTTACATCATAACCCCCATCATATCGTTTTTGAAAATGATTAAATTTTAATTTATAGTGTTCCCCACCATGAAGACCAAGAAAAAGTGCATTATAAAAAAAGATTCTTTTTAAAAGTCCTGATGGAGTTTCTTGAGTAAGTATAGGAGATTGTAATATCTGTTGACATTCTTCAATAGTAAGAGGTGAAGATCCATTTTTTATACCTTTACCAAGTTCAGCTAATTCTTTCAATTTACCATCAAGTATCAAATGTAAATCAGGAAATTGCTTTTGATCAAGTAAATCAACTGGTCGTAATGGAGAATACATATTTAGATGTCGATTTAATGCATGCATTGCATTAATAATAGATGATGTTGAATACTCTTCTCCATTTTGTTGTTTCATTACTGTAACATAATCAGATATTTGTTCTTCCAAGTCTTTTAAGTTGGTGATATTCTCGCAATTACCAGCCAGTCCAATTGTTTTACGATATTTTTCAAATTTTTTAAGCCAGTTATTCGTTGATAAATGGGTATTTTCAACAACAGACTTTTGTTTATAATATTCTTTTTGTTCTTTCGTAGGTTTAGTATAAACAACTGAAGAAGATATCTAATAAAATACAAAATCATAACATTTAATGATAATTAATAATATACAATTATACAGTATGACAATAATAACCTTATTTTTTCGCGGAACTTTCATGTTGAAGCTTGAAAAAAAAAAGAGTATTGTAAAGTAAAAAAAAAAAGAGTATTGTAAAGTAAAAAAAAAAAGTAAAATTATTTAAACAAATAGACTATAAATAAACTTTCTGATTTTATAGTGTGATCGTGAGAGTCTATATAATAAAACACTTATTGTATAGGTCTTTAAGCAATACTCTGCTATTTTCGATTTCAGCAATTTGATGGCCAGATTGTGCCACTTACGTGGCACAATCTGAGCCTATCAAATGGCCTCAATCGAAAACAGCACGTTATTGCCTAAATACTATACAATAAGTATATAGTATCAGCTAGTAGAATTTAATAATTGTTAAAAGTTATGAGAATTTATGCGTAATATGATGTTTGTTAAGAACTGTGTGATGTAAGATTTGCATAAATATTATGTATATTACCTTTCAGCTGATATTTTTTTCTTTCTTTAGCTTTAGTTTCAGAATTTTTCATAGTAATAAGGATAACTTAGGATTATGAAGATGTGTATACTAATTTTTTAACCATCTTTATTGATATATAAAGGGATGAAGATTAACAAAATAATGAAATGTAGTGAATAATTATTGATAAAAATCTGGAAAATGTTTTCTTTTATTAAACATTTATACTATAAAATAAACAAGAAATTCATAGTTATTTTTTTTAAATCTAAGTGAAACTAGATAATATGGGGTCTTTGCAATAGAAAGGTACGAAACTCAAAAAAATTTTTAAATTTACTTTATATGCTAATTATATTTTTTATGCTAAAATAAGTGTAAATTTAATATTAATTAAATTTTTATTTTTTTTTGAGTTTCGTATCTTTCTATTGCAAAGACCCCATATAAATAAAAAATAAGTCTTATCTCTTGTGATAAATATACTTAACACAAATAATAATACTATTCTTACTTCTAGTATCCATATTTCAAAGATGAACTCATGTATTTTATATAAAGAGAGATTATTGGCTTTTATTTTTTTAGTAGTATTATAAGACAACCCTTTAACTGCTGATGAAAATATTACTTCCAGTATATTTGAAAAACTCAATCCCAATGAGTGAGAATACTGATGCAATTTATATAAATAAACTAAGATTGTTGGCAAAGAGAAACAAAGTTCATCTAAGATTACCAAGAAACTTCTGATCAGATAACTACTAGCTTTATTATGATTGTTAATATTATATTTGATAATTCCAAAAATGTGGATAACTTACAAATCCAATATTCTATATATAAAAAATATTTTAAAAAATCTTTTTAAAATTCTCAAAACCAACTATTTTTTATTCTGCAAGCATATTGTATATTATGATTGCATCAAGAATTCTTGCAAAATATACCCTATTTATCTTTCATCTAAAATAAAATTAGAAATATTAACTCTAATAAAATCAGATCCAAGTGATACATAGAAAAAATTATACAGTATTTACCAAAAATTCATCTAATAAAAAAGTGAAAAAAACTAGTAAAAAAAAGGTATTAAGCATATTAAAAAACTTATTAAAAAATTATTAACCAATGGATACTAGATGTAGCTAGAGAGAATTTAGAAGTAAAAATATAATTTGAAAATAAATCTGATTGATCTTATATTACAACTGAATCTTTATTGGTTATAAGATTCTTACTGATAAGTGATAATAAACCAGAAGACCTAACTGGATACATAAAATTTGTTTCACTTAAAAAACTAAATCACTATGATAAATATAAACAATACGTTCCTCACAGTCACATGCCAGATAACACTTATATCAGTTATATGTCACTTTTTTTTATATGGTTAAGATTAATAAAACTTAGTACATAAAAAAGTTATGCTATTTAAAAAAAATTGTTATGATAAACAAATATTATACAAAATAAATATATTGCTGATCTTTATTTATTACATACTTATTTGTCATTGAGGTGGTCAGATGATTACTTTAATGACTATCTAATATGGCACATAAAAAACATATGCTTTTAATAATAGTTTTACATATTATAAAAGTGTATTATTTTTTATAAAGATAACACTAATACAGTACTGATACTAATGAAAAAAACATAATACAGTATTAAAATTTAAAGTATTTTTTTTATTTTATATAATATTTTCTTATATTTCAGTTTATTTAAATGCATATTTTTTATAATAAATTTTTTTTTAATATTATACATATATGTGATAAACATTTTATAATTTTTAATTATGATATAATATATTATTTTTTTTATGCTATAAAAGCACTTTTTAATAAGCTAAATTTATTTATTTAAGATACATTGTAATATTTGTATCGTCTTTTTTCTGTTAAATTTTATAACATCATTAACAATCTTTTAGATTTCATTAAAGTTTTACTACTCTTATCCATTTATAATTATTTATTGCATATTGTTCAAGATAATATTCAATTTCTTCAAACTTTTTATCCATATTTTCTAATTCTTTATTAATGACTAAAATAATAGAAAATTTTAAAAATTACCTTCAAAATTTAACAAAGTTGTATCAAATTTATTACATATGGGCTGATCAGTAGAATTAAGGGTTAGGGTTAACTGATGCTCAATTAGCTGAGTAGCACAGTTTTGATTAAAATCAAAACTAAAAAATAATCTTTCAAAATTTCTATTACAAAATTTACTTCTTCAATTAAAACAGATAAATCCATCCTAAAAAATAAAGAAAAATACTATATAGTTAGTTTATTAAAAAAAAAAATCATAATATTTAATGAAAAAAAAATTAAAAAATTAATAAATTATTTAAAATAATTATTAAATAAATCTTAATTAAATATTTTATTTTATTTTATTTTTTTTTTTGGGTGTTGATAACATACTATCATTTTATTAAGCTAAGAGAGGATTACAAAGATAGTGTTTGGAATCGAATATATTCGAATATACTCGAGTATTCATTTAAATTTGAAAATCGTATTCGAATAATAATCGAATAAGCTATTCGAATATTATATGAATAATTATTCGAATATTATCTGAATAATTTCCTTTTATAGTAATGATTAACATAAGTTGGCCAGAATTATATAACTTTGATTTAGCCGAACTTATATATATGGTACTTTAATTATATATATATTAGTTAAACGAATACTCGAATAGCCACTAAGCTTATTCGAATACTCGAATATATTCGAGTTATTCGAATAACTCTTATACGATTCCAAACACTATACAAAGATTAATCACTTCTAACTAATTATGAGTATTCCCAATCATAGATTGGTCTGATTATCCACCAAATTAAATATTTTATTAATTTAAAATTCAATCTGTTGTAATTTAATAAATTATATTTAAAGTTATTAATTATGATTTTTTGAATATTTCTATCAAATAATATATTTTTTTCTCACGAATTATAAAAAAACTTTTAAAAAATAAAAAAGAGAGCTACAACTTATATTTAAAGCAGAAAAATTGTTATATATGCTTTCAAAACTTTTCAGCTTATCTAACTTAAAAACTGATAGAAAATTAATAGAAAAATAATAGATCAGAAACTAACAGAGTTTGCAAATAAAATATTTTATTATAACTTAATTAAAAGTAAATTATATTACATGATCCTATAACATGATATAATTTAATTTGTGAAACATAATTTTTATTTCAGAATTATAATAACTTACAAAATATTCTAATTTCATTAATTCTACTGATCAGCCTATATGATCATTTATAATTTGCTTTTCAAATTTCATGTCTAACAGAAAATATTTACCTTGTTTTGTACACTATTAAAAAATTCTGCAGTAATTATGCTATTAACTGATTTTACCAAATGTTTGCAAAGAAAAAACCTATAAGAAATACTATATAACTATATATTTACTAATCTGTATTAGTATAATATAATTTGTTCATTATCCATTATAATAATAAACTTAAAAATAATCATAAGACTGTTATCCATTTTACATAACAACAACCCTATTTAATCATTAATCTAAATTTTTTTTATATTAATATTATCTGACCTAACTAACAATAATTTTAGATTTTATATAACAACTTTATCCATTTTAACAATAATTTATATATAGAGTTTTTAGAATCCTAATAGAATATTCTATTTTTTAACTTTAAATTTATAAGTAAGTTAGTTTTTGATGTATACATTTTTGATAATTACTATAGCTCATATTCAGTTTCTTTTTTATATTTTTTGTATTATAAGCTGAACTGAATTCTATCTATCAAAATAAATACTTGATAATTCAATTAATTTGGTATATTAATTCAGGTATTTAGAAATTAATATTTTATTAATTTTGGTCATATTGTCTTTTTATATAAATACAAATTAATTTAATTTAATAATAATTAACATGAATTAGCTTTTTAAAAAAAATATTGTAAAATAAAGTATAAACAAATATAGTATTATAAAATAATAAGTCTATACAGTTATTTTAATTTTACACTATTTACATTTAATAAAATAAAATCCAGTTTTATACTTATCCTCTATATTTTTATCATTATCATGATCTAATTTGCATAATAAGTATAAGGTTTTATTAGTAATCCTATAATAATTAAAATTTTTATTATTAAATCCTTTATATAGATTAGAATATTAATCTAATATTTTATTGTGAAAATAGATATAATTATAAGTTGAATTATCTTTATTTGCTTAATGTGTAATTGATGAAATTATTTCTGGTAAAGCATTTATCTTAATTTTTTTTCATTAAGTAAAGATTAGCATTTACTCCTAATATTGCACTGTTTTTAGGATGGGATGCATAGGGATGCATGCCTTTTGGAACTGATAGGTTAAAATAGTATTCTTTATATGGTAGTGAGTACCTATTTGCATAAGTTTATAGTATAGAAAACAGTTTATAGATGGGGTTTATTAGGATGACATTCTGTATCCAATAAAGACTATATTAAACTTGCTCCTTCCAAAAGAATTAAAAAAAAAAATGTATATATATTTTATTTTTATTATAAATTATTATAAGGTAAAATAATCTTAAAAAATTGGTATTAACCTAGTTTTATAAAAAGTTATAGAAAAAAATTTTATACATAATTAGCAAGTAAAAAAAAATTTAAAATTTGGAATCTTACAAATATATCCAAATTTTCTTTTAATATATATTATTTGTACCTCTCTTATAAGATCACTAAATGATATAAATAGATTATAAATCAAGCTTATATGTGATTGAACATTATGACTGTGAGAGTCTGTACAATATTGTGCTACTGATCACTAGTTAACAAAGTATATATTCTACAATTTGTGAATGTTTGCGTGACTAAGACGCAATAAGATTCGTACTGTTCGCGAGTTTGTTAAATGACGACGTAACTTTGTGCTGCAATATGACTGGAATTCAGATCTTTAAGTGATACGTTGCTTTTGTGTAAAAAAACATGCAAGTTTAATATTGTCATTATGCATAGATTTACCACCTCAAAAGTTTATTTTTAATGCACAACATAGCATACTAGTTTGAGTAATTCGCTTCTTAATTACTTATCAACATTTTAAGGAGATAAATTTATTTGGTAATTTATTATTTAATTATATATTAATGGTAAGACAAATGTAATTTAGAGCAAAAATATACAATGGTCTTTTGATTCTTTAATAAATCGCATCAAGAAAAAAAATTCTTTTTCCTCCACTTTTTGATCACTTTGTTTCATGAACCCGATTACATTATATATATCTATATATAAAAAATGGACTTGAGTGAATTTTAGATTATGATTCACCATTACAATGATTTCAGCACTTGATTTAAGAGCGAAATAATATCTAAAAAGTGGACCAAATTAATTTAAGTTTCTTGTTCAAGGGAAAAAAAATAAAAATATATCTGTATAAAATGTAATATAAACGTATATATATAATTTGATAATTTTATAATTCAGTTATTTAATGAAAATAAAAAATTAATTTATAAAAAACGCACTATGAAAATAAAATAAAATACGTACAAATATGATTCAACTAATATATGAATGATATAAAGAATTCTTTTACAAATTTTCAATAGACTTTAGAGTATCTTCAAGCTCTTTATCTTTCTCTTTAAGTTTTTCTTTTAATTCCTCGACAGTCTCCTCTAACTTTATCTTTTCTTGATCGAGTTTAGTAACTTGACGTTCGTTGTTTTCGTTTTTGATTTCGAGTTCACGTAGCCTAGGATGAAAATAAGGTAAATGATAAACTAATTTTAACTAAACTCAGAAATGAATCGTAGCACTGAAAATTCTTAACTTACTTCTCCGTGGTTTCTCTCAAATTCTTTTCAATTTCATCTAAATCACCTTCAAGTTTTCCAACTTTTTTCTGAAGAGAGCTATTTTCTTGTTCTTTTGCCGAGATTTCTTCTTCAAGTTTTTTCTTTTCGGCTGTTAATTCTTCAACTTTAGCGGTCGCGGTATCAAGCTCAGTACGAAGAGAATTAACTTTCTATTATTAAAAGTTAAAGTACAACCGTAAAAATTGAAATATATTAGAATATATTATTCAAATTAGAATTACCTAGAGATTATTGGAACATAGAAAAATATTCGATAATGACTGATTTTTATAAAAATGATTCGAGAGGATACATAAATTTCTTTTGTGTGTATATGAGACTATAACAAGATTCCTTGAAAACTCTATGAACGTATAACCCCCTTTAGAAGTTTATGAAACTTTAACATCGTTCATTATCTAATATAAAAAATATTTTTTTTACACTTCGCTTCTTTGCAAACTAACTGCTAAACTCATACTTTACGACGCTAGACCTTTTAAACTAAAATGTATAAAAAAACATTATTATGACTAACCTCCTTAAATTTGTCCATTTTTTTTACGAGTGATAAGTTGTGAAAAAAAAAACTGGTGTCAAAAAAAAAAAACCAAATTAAACAGACCTTTATTAAACCACAGATTAAAAACCAGAAAGAGGCGCAGGCAAGCAGTGTACGTGTTATACTATCTTTTTTTGGCAATTGTGTATATCGCTCGAAATTTAAAAATACGAATATGACCTTTTATTTGTTCTCATTCTATCTACCAGAGTCCTTGTCAGATACTTGATTTATAAGATAAAATTGGCCCCTGAATGGACTAGAATTGAAGAAATACTTGTATTAGATCTAGGAGGTAGAACGTTTTGGACAGTTATGAGGAAATTGCATTTACATAAGTTTCCGTCATATTTTTGACAAGTATTGAAAGTTGCGGTGACAAAGTTCAACGCAAAAATAGTTCATGAAAGGAGCAACGAATAAAGCATTGCTAGAAACTTACTACTAAATGTACTGCATTCCGTTATTTCTAAATAAGACAGAAATCTAACAGACCAAGATACTAGCTTGAATGGTCATTACGAACACGCAAAATAATATCTCTATCAAAAATTGGGATGAAGACGTCCTTCACTTAACTCTCAACCTAATCGAATTGTAAGATTTTGGCATTGGGAATTGCCCTTCGTGAACAAAATTTATCAAATTTGGAAATTTAATTGTGAACTAGGATATATGTTTAGTTTGAATTTATAATTAAAAGATTCATAGATTCAAAGAGAAATATTCGCGAATTACTCGTCCGGGATATATTATTTTTTGTTCAGTGGATTCATGGAGCGGATATTTATATTAACTATCATTGCTAGAATCAGACTATTAAAATTTTGCTAGTATTCTGTTCAAATTATTTGCGTTAGCTAGTCCTAAAATTAGCCGGTGTTCTATTGACTCTACATCATTTACTGATATCCTCGACTGATATATCGCCCGGCTAGCTCTATAATTACCTAATCACATCTTCCAACGAATCACCCAAATCCTCATATAATTTCACCGCAAGATTTATTATATTTATTTTACAGATTGTTAATTACAAAATTAAAGTATTTAATTTACAATAAAATAATTCGATTTAATAAGCAAACAAATTACATTGTATGAGTAGGAATCCATTCTACTGTTGAAAAATTATATCAAATCAAACGCTTCTCGGTTTTCTTCAGTTGAACCTCCTTCTATATCATCTACTATATCGTCTTGATTTACTTCTGTAGTTTCATCTTGAATATCATTATCTGCTTGTATAGTTGCTAATTCTTCTGTATATCGTGAAATAATTTCTAATTCTTCAGGTTCTTGTTTTACAAAAAAAAAAAAAATTAGCATAAAGTTTGAGTAAATAAGTTGAGATTTAATTTTTACCTATGGGGATGCGAGTATCTAATGCCTTATAAACGCGCAATGGATTGATTTTACGCTCTCTTTTATATTTATTTTTAACTTGATCACGAGATTTTCTATTATCAAATATTTTTCTAGATATTATCTCAAAATCGGTTCCCCAACGTGACAATGCCTATATTATAAAAACAAATCATCATGCCGTTATTATTAATAAAGAAACTTTGTTACAATAAGATAATTTCTTGAATATTCATGATACCTTAAAAAACAATTCAGTATCATCAATTGTCCATCTTTCATTTTTTCTTGGCTTTTTAGAATAGGTAAAAGAATTTACAATATGAGAGAATTTATCTTCTTCTACGACTTCCATTCCTTCGTCATTTTCATAAATACGTGGACGTGAATCTTGTTCTTCGCGGACTGTATATTGTCCATCCGCATTTACAAACCTACTACCACGTGATGAAAAAACGCGACTTTTCATTTGAATTATAAAAAGTAGAATTAGTTAAGAAGACATCTTTTTAAAAAATATATATATAACATATATTACAATTACCGTTTCATAAGAGTAGGCTTATGATTTTCGTTATTTTCATCTTGTTGTGTATTCTCATCTTCCACTTCTTCCATTTCATAATCTTGCTGAAATTCCTCGTTTTCATAATTCTCATACTGAATCCAATTTCCATCTTCATCATAATAGCCTTCTTGCTCCCATTCTCTATTTTCATAATATTCGTCATAATTTTCACTTCCGTCATTATTGAATTCTTCATTTTGTTCAATTTCATATTGCTCATATTGCTCATTTTGTTCATTTTGATTATCTCCGGGAATATTCTGATCTTGAACTAACTCATTATCTTCATCCCCCAATTGTTGAGAAATAGGGGTTTCGCCATCACCAACATTCATTTGGTCATCGTCTCTAATATTATTAGCTGCTGCGCGTTGTCTGCGTTTTTGTTGCGATTTTTGATATTTAGCATATTCTAATTCTTTATAAGTATTAGATTTACGACCTCGTTTTAAATCTTTACACAATTCAGCCATTTTAACAATAGAATCATCAAGTGGATTTTCATCTTCAGGATCATCTTCCCAAGGTTTAACACGGCTTTTACTAGATTGTTGTTTACGGGTAGTAGTACGTGGTTTACGTGATTTACTTCGTCGTTTTCTACCAGCTGTAGAATTACTTTTTGTAGAACTGCCATCAGTATTAGTTGAGGATGTTATGGATGTAATAGAACTGGAACGTTTATGACGTTTTGATTGTTTTGATGATGATGATGTTGCTACCGTTGAATCTTCAGATTGTTCATCGTCATTATTTGATCTTGCTCGTTTCTTATTCATAATAGCCGTTTTTCGTTGTCTTGTCTTAACAGATGAATCTTCTATCGTTACATCAGATTCTTCAATATGTTGAGATGTTGTGTTTTCACTAGCATTTTGTGATTCAATAATTCCAGTAACACCTGAAGAAGATGATGATTCAACCAGTGAATCATTAGTGAATGAAAGAATGATTTTTGGACTTGTTGGGAATTTTTGTAGAGATTTTTTTTGTATTCCATCTCCAGAAGATTTATTCATCATATTATCAGCGTTAATAGCAGTACGATTAATAGTGGATCGTTTCTCACTAGAACGCGTCTTAGCTGGTAATACTGATGGAGAAACATCCATCATAATATCTTGTGGTGCTTGACTGACTACATCTATTGTATTGCCTTCATAATTAACTACAATAGCATCGGGATTTGTTTCCAACTGAGTAGATTTATTACCACCACTTGACTCCTGTGAATTTGAAGGTTGTACTATTGTAATTGGAGTTGGTTCTAGTGATTTCCCAGGAACATCAATAATTGTTCCTTTTGACTTACCTAATTAAATACAATACATGAGGTTAAACAAACTGAATTCGATAAATTGGAAACTATCGTTATTACCTGCTTTAGAACGAAGCAACGACTTTGAATTTTTAAACATCTTGCTTTTAATTACAATATACATACTTAATGGTCTATATATTTATGTATCAATCTCGAGTTTCGACTTACCAAAAAAGGAAAGTTAAATGACGATGAATTAACAATAACGAAAATCTCATGTAACTGTGAATTATTTACCCGAAATGTCCACACGAAAAATTTTTCTTCCACTTCCACATAATTATGATAAAAATAATATATTTGATTATGCTGAAGCTTTAATGAGCTTTTGTAAAAAATATTCTAAAATTGCGGATGCTCATATTGTAGACTTTTTTACTAAAAATATTTGGGAAGAAGTCATTCCAAAAGAATGGGCTGACGCGTTTAATGTTGAACATATGAATGAAAATGAGGGTGGAATTACTGAGGAAGGAGAGAATAAATTCATGAATAAAATGATTAGACTTGCTAGTTTTTGTGAATATGAGGTAAATAAATTAATAGTGAGCGTAAGGAAAGTTATAGACAAAGTCAGTCTTAAATAGATTTATAAATGGCAGGAAGATTGGCCTGAATCTTTAAAGCAATTTATTAGAGATACGAAAGAGTTAGTCTTAACTCGAGAGATTTCGATTAATGGTTAGTTTCTTTGGTTACTTAGTTAGATATCTAATTAGCGCGTATTGTATACTATCGATACGAATAATGATAATTTGTTATGAAAACTATAAATAAGATTTACAGATGGAATGTGAAGAATCAATTGATAAACGTATATTACCGGGAATGAATGAAAAAAAGCTGCATGAGGTAAGTTTTTTATTAAATATCCCTTTCAAGCTATGCGGTAATCAAAAATTAACCATATTTATTTATAGGTTAGAATATTGAGTTGTTTGATAGCAAAGTTAACAAAAGAAAATAAAATTAATTCAATAATTGATTTAGGAGCAGGGCAGGTATGTAATATATTCGCGTTAGGATAATTATTTTGTACGCATCTTTATCATTTTTACTCTTATATACAGGGATATTTAAGTAGAGTATTAGCATATACATATAATCTTTGTGTACTTGCTATAGACACAAGTAATGTACAAACATGCGGAGCACAAAAATATCAATTTCGTACGGAAAAAAGTCTTGGATTGTCGCGCAAGGGAAAAAATGAAGTTGATTGTAATATGAAAAGTGATAAACTTGTAAGGGAAAAAAAAGGAGGTTTAACTCATGTTAC
The DNA here is from genome assembly GCA_015698045.1 of Rhizophagus clarus. Classification (NCBI taxonomy): domain Eukaryota; kingdom Fungi; phylum Glomeromycota; class Glomeromycetes; order Glomerales; family Glomeraceae; genus Rhizophagus; species Rhizophagus clarus. The sequence continues at coordinate 305,368 of BLAL01000026.1, forward strand.
TCACCATGTGACTTCAGAAACTTTAACTACTTTAATATCAGAGTGGAACATGAATAAAGAACAACTTAATGTTGAAGAGATGCGAAGTTATGAGCTTAACAAGGCTGTTAAAGATGATAAGGATATCGTAGATGAGTCTTGTTCAGTTAAACAATTAAAACAAGACTATAATTTTTTAATATGTGGATTACATTCATGTGGAGAATTATCAAGCACAATGTTGGATTTATTTATTAAAAATGAGGAAATGAAATGTGTAGTAAATGTAGGGTGTTGTTACCATTTACTTCATGAAAATGAAATTTCTAAACAAGAAGGTTTAAAGGGTATTTATTATGACTAAAAAATTCATTTTTGTGGGAATCCCTTGTTTAATATTTAATGTATTTTTAATAATATTCTTTTATAATAAGGTGAAAAGAAATGTTCATTTCCATTAAGTAAATTTTTTAAAGAAAAAAATTTTTTTATGGGATTAACTATCAGACATCTTGCATGCCAAGTACCATCAAGATGGTCAATTCAACAAGAATTAAGTATTAAAGCATTTGAGCATCATTTTTTCCGAGCACTATTACAAGTTAAGTCATACACACTTGCTTAAATACAAAACGCTTTTTTTGCTAAATCGTATTTCTTCTTCTCCTTCAGTATATATTAATTGAAAAAGGATTAGTCGAAAGTGCACCAAGGATAGGAAAATTACATCATCGAAGTTTTACATCATTTTCCACGTATTGCAATGCTGCATTAAAAAAACTTTCTCTTCCATTAAATAGTATCTCACAATTAGAATCAGGAAAATACTATAGTGAATTTAAGCAAAAAGGATTTATGCGTAAAATTATTATATTTTGGACACTAAGAGCTATGTTGGGACCGTGTTTTGAGAGTATTATATTATTAGATAGATGTTTATATTTGTCTGAAAATAATTTTGTAAAGGAAGTCAAATGTTTTGGTATATTTGACGAACTAAAAAGTCCAAGAAATATGGTCATTGTTGGAATTAAATAATAGGCGGATCACAATTCAAATTTATTAATATCAGATAAATAATTTTACAAAATTAATATAATTATAATTTTGAAACATTTTCTTTTGTAACAACCGAATTATATACATGTGAGATTTTTTCTGCAGCAACTTTTACTGTATCTTCCAAGATTTCCTACAATATGATAAAGAAAAAGTTAAATTTTAAATTAGAAGATACGGATTACTTTGTAGGATACAATATACTTACTTTAGCAGTCGGATCATTATGAATTAATCCAACTCCGGCACCAGCATAGATAACCTAAATAAATAAAATTTATTAACAAAATTTATAATCGAAATAAAAAAAAAAAAAAATTAGTAAACATACCGCCCTAGAAAAATCTTTTCTCGAGAAAGCTTCTTTGTAAATTTTTTTCCTTTCGCCAATTTTTTCATCATCATTACCTAATTCTTCATCCTCTTCAACAGTTTTATTTTTAATTGCTCTACCATCCCATTGAGAAGGCCAAGTATTCTTTTCTTTTAATTTATCAAATATCTGAGTTCTAACGGTATTTACACCGCCATCATTAGTATTAATAATGATTTTCTTGGCATCAGGATGAGCAGCAGACTCTTTACAAACTATAAATCTTGACCCCATTACAACTCCATCACCGCCGAGCATTAATACTGAAGCTAAACCTCTACCATCAATGATTCCTCCCGCAGCCAGAATAATAGGCTTTTTTAAACCCTTAGAAGAGGAATAAATTTGATTTAATGTATCAACAGCTTCAGGTACTAAAGTTAATGTAGATGCATTATTCACTAATCCATGTCCGCCGCTCTCATTCCCCTGCATTACAATCACGTCGACATCATTTTTATATGCTTGTATTGCTTGTTCTATTGTTTGTACTTGAGCAAATATTTTTGTGCGAGGTGAAAGTGAACGTACAATAGGTACATATTTTGAAAAATCACCAAATGAAAACCAAATTGCTAATGGTTTGTAGGAAAGGGTTAAGTGAAGAGACGAATCTGAAGAGGAGGAGGAAAATTCCGAATCAAGTGCGAATGTCATGAATGCTATACCAATTGGCAATAATCCGTCGGTTGAAGTAGTATGAGATTTAAATAATTCGCGAATTGATTTTAAATCATTTTCAACGTCTTCATAAGATTTATATCCTATAATTAAAAGACAAATTTAACATTCGTAAATTAAAAACCGATTAAATTTAAAATAAGGTTATCTACCTGTTGAAATAAAACCTAACCCTCCTGCTAAATAAACTTCACTCGCCAATTTTATTTCAGATATTTTTGCCATAGGTGCGCTTACTATTGGATATTTTACACCATATTCTTTAAACAATTGAATAAATCCTGTATCGAATGGATAAACGGACATTATTACTTTTTCTCAGAAAAAAAAAAGCTTTTAACGTTGAAAATGATAGAATGTAATGTGAATTTATAAAAAAATTCATCTAAAATAATCTAAATTAGTAATTTATTATTGATAATCAAAACGCGTCATTATTACTAATGTTGAAAATTTTAGTCATCAATATTGATATTGTAATACAAACTGAAGTAATTAGCCAATCAGAGATATTTCCGAAAGAAACGATTTGATTTATTCATATTGAAATTTTAACATTGTATATATAGTTGCTATTCAGAGAACAAATCACGTCTGATATGGCTATTGCTAATAAATAAGATATCGGTCCATAATGTAACCAATTCACACACAAAAACTACGACTTGAATTTCTATCTAACAGCCGAAAAAAGTGGCTTTTTAAAAATAAATATATCCGTCTTTTGCCATAGAATATTGACAGATTTTCACGGATATCGTCATATCGGCATATCAGATATCCGAGTTTTTAAGGCAAACTCGAACTAAAAAATTACCCGATTATCCGATTATCCGATTATTAGTTAGCCTGTGAAGATAAAGCAATTTATAATTTACCAGACTATACTTTAGCGGTAAATGCGGAAATATTCTGGCATCCGTTAAAATCCGTCTTTATCCGTTTTCCGTTAGTAAAACGGATTGATTAATAATATGGCGCTGTTATAATATGTATTCGGAAAAGATATTTTTATCTTGCAAGTTTTAAAACGAGGTAAATACGTGTCAAATTCAAAGAATATAGATGTAATATACGTCATAGAAAATGAAATAACTAATGCTATTAACTTGAAACAAAGTACTAATTATTTTACGTACTACTTGCCATTTGCGATTCATTTAGTCACATAATATGTTTAAAAGATATGAATCATGCGTTAATCTGTTCAAAAGTTGAAAATTATAACGAGATTTTTTATCGACATTTTTTTGCAGGGGAATAAACTCCAAGTCAAATGTACTTTTCGAACATAGGATTGTCCCAAATTTGATTACGAACATGATTTAGTCTTTAGATCACAAGTTCTGTAACATCTTTAAACATGTGGTTGCTGTATAAATTATAAAATTATCAGAGCATTTCGTTTGTAAATAAATCAATATTAAAATTAAATTATCACTCAAGATTTACGTTTTCACGAAAGGCTTAAAAATCTTTCACATTAACAATAAGTTAACCAATCAGAAATATTTCCGTACGTATCAATTCTGATGACCTGATGACCAAGTAAGAGGATTTTCGTATTATTTATGTACTATGCTCTCGATCAAATAAATCTCATAAAATGTTACACGAATTTAAATCAATCATGATCCAAGATTTGATGTACAATCAATCATTATTTTTTTCGTTTTTTTTTTTGAAATGTCTAATTTAAAGATTCTTGTTGGTAAGTCCATTGATAATTTAATAATACAATTTCAATAAAAGAAACGTTCTTCATTCTGTTAAACTTTAAACTATTCATTAGGGTGTAAAAGAGTAATAGATTTTGCGGTAAAAATTCGAGTTAATACAGCGAAAAAAGCTGTAGAGACAGCGAATATAAAACATTCCCTAAATCCATTTGATGAAATCGCGGTAGAGGAAGCGTTAAGATTGAGGGAAAAATTAGGCGATAAAGTAGTAAAAGAAATTGTTGCTTTAACTTGCGGTCCACCAAAAGCGCAAGAGCAACTTAGAACAGCTTTAGCCATGGGAGCAGATAAAGCTATACACGTTGAAGTGGGCAAAGATGATAATGATGTAGCAAATATTTTGCAGCCGTTGGCTGTTGCTAAATTATTTAAAGCTATAGTTGAAAAAGAACAAGCAAATTTGGTTATTTTGGGTAAACAATCTATTGATGATGATGCTAGCCAAACTGGTCAAATGTTAGCTGGTCTCTTGAATTGGCCTCAGGTACTTTTTACGAAGCAACTCTTAAATTTTTTATTTTTTTAAACCAATCAAAATTTATTTATACTTTTAGGCAACCTTTGCATCAAAAGTTGAGATAAATAACGACAAAATTACAGTAACACGTGAAGTTGATGGCGGTTTGGAAACCATTAGCAGCACATTACCAGCGGTTGTGACTACCGATTTAAGGCAATTTTTTTTACAATTTTCATTTTAGAAATTATATATTTTTGATCAAAACAAAATATTTATTTATTTATTTATTTTTAATTTAAAAGGTTGAATGAACCTAGATTTGCCACCCTTCCCAATATTATGAAAGCAAAGAAAAAACCTTTAGTTAAATTTACACCTGATCAATTAAGTGTTGATATTACTCCAAGGCTAGAAACTATTTCTGTAGTAGAGCCACCAGCTAGGCAAGGTGGAACTAAAGTAGAATCTGTAGATGAGTTAATTTCTAAATTGAAAGAGGCTGGAGCTCTTTAAATGACGAATCACCAATCTTCCGGATTATGATATTCATTCTTTGGTAAATTAGTTATGGGATCATCGATTTCAGTTTCAAGCATTGTATTATTATTATTATTATACAATGGATCTATTTACGAAAGAAGAATAAGACAAAAATATTAATTAGATAGAACTTTTTTATTGTAATAAAAAAAAATACAATTTAGCGAGAAGAATATTGAAAATTTTTTTGATACCTTGAAATGTGTTATCTAGTCCTTGAGTACTGTATATGTCATTCATATAATTTTCATCTTCGGTATATCCATCAGGTATGTTCTCCTCATCTTGTGGAACTTGTTGTTTTGGCTTATTATCCTGATAGTCAGTCCATCTAAAACCACATTCAGTATTTGCACAAGCATAATATAATACCATTTTGGTATCTGAGCGACCTGAACGACGTGATTGTTGTTCAAAATATACTGCTTCTATATAACCACATTCTGGACATTCTTTCTCTGTGCGTGGCTTTATAAAATAATTTTTTTTTTTTTTTTAATAAATTAATAAATTTTACAAAAAGTAATTTGTTTAAAATTCTTTACCAGTGTGGGATCGCAAGCTATATCTCGAACAATTGTAGTTATTTCACTATAGAACCAAAAAATTTTATTAATTAGATTGAAGTTTAAAAAGGAAGAAAAAAGTTTTTTCTTTTCTTTACCTAGATGAATTCATGAGCTCATTTCTATAAACACATTTGTTATCAGTTTCTTCTTGGTGTATACAATTACGACAAGCATAAAATAATTTATGAGCTTCTTTATCTTCTCTTGGGTATAACAAATTACTACTATTAACAATAATAAAAAGGGGTTTGAAATATATAAAAAGTAATCTAATTTATTTGATACATTCATTAATATATATATTTACCATAGCTTACAGAATTTAAAGGTGGCCATTTTTTCTGATTAAAAAAAGTAAATAAGGTAGAAATGAAACGATCAAAAAGAAGAGAAAAATTTCAATTTATTATTATTAAATGCATCTTATTGTATATATTAATCACTATTTTAAACATGAGCCAAATGATTGGCTCACCTAATTTACTATATTAGTCCTAATTTTCTTTCTCGCAAATCATACGTTCGAAATTTCACTGATAATGTTCCAAATTATCATTTTCTCAATTCAATTATGATAATTTGATATGGTCAAAGTTTGGGAAAGTTTCAATTATTATATTTTAAACTTAAAAATAAAGAAATGTTTAAATTAAAACAAAGTAATTTTTCTATTCATTTGTATAAATTTATTTATTAATTTCAGTAAAATTATATCTAGTGTACAGGAAATCAACCAATTGAACCTCCTCGACTTTTACTAACGCACGTGAAATTTTAATATTAAGTTATTATTTATTCTATCGAGGTTAATTTACTACTTTGAAAATGATAAATTTGGATTGAATACCTAACAAAATAAATATATTTCGATATCCTCAATGAAAGTGTTGAAAAAAGTTTTTTTCGCGTTAAAAAAAAAGAAATATGTAAAATTTTTATGAATAATATGTTTTTTACAGGGACGAGACCAAAAGAATTTTCGAACCTTTACACACTTAATATCGAACATTATACACACGCGAATTTTATTATTCAAGTTTCAAATTTTGAAACTCATTCACGAGAAAATTTCCTGAATTATTGTTATTGTTATTGTTATTAAAAATTTGTTTTTTCTGAGCCTCTATGCCAGTCATGTTATCATCATCATCGAAACCAACAAAATTATTATTTATAATTGTAGAATTTGACTATTAAAAAAAGAGAATTAAGAAAATTATTGGTTTTACTTTTTTTTTTTTTTTTTAAGTAAATCATGATAATTATTTAAAAACTTACAGAATTTTCTTCCAAATTCACTGTTGAAGCAATATTAACATATTGATTTTGTATAGGCCAAGTTAAATTTATTGTGCCTGTAGACATAAATGGTAACACATTTGTATAATTAATATTATTCATTGTATTGTTTAATTGTAATTCCTTTGTTGAAGTTCCTCCTAAAGTTGAAGATTGAAAATCAAAACCTTCATCTTTGGAATATGTAGGAGTACTTGGAGGTACAATATAAATTGGTGAAGGAGTCCTTTCATTAATAGGATTATAATTATCTAAAGCAAAAGCATTACTAAATTGATTAAGTTGTTCATTTATATGATATATTTGTGATAATATTTGAGTTTCTGCTTTTCCGTCACTGTTATTATCATTATTCTGAGAGAAAGATAATGTATTATGTTGGTATAGTATTTTATTATGTGAATAACCGGATGTAGAGGAGACTTGAGGAGAATTACTATTTTCTTGAGTTGTTGTGTATATATTTTCTGCCATTTTTTAAAAAAAAAAATTTGTTTTCACAAAATGAAAGGCAAGAGGTTTAAAAAGGAAAAAGGTAATTTCTCGACTACATTTTATATTTGCTGTAAAAAAGATCATACACTAATAAAAATTGGAATTGATCATCATCATAAATATAAAGTGACATCAAATTAAATTTTATTATATAATCGCAATCTAATTGAAAAATCTCCGATTATATTAAACAATTATATAAAATTCATTCAATTATTTTTAATTTAGCATTTCCTTTCTATTCGTTATAATCATACATGTATAAATAACAAATTAAATAATATATATTACTAGAAATACTACCTAGTCTTTCTTATTATTTCCTGATTTGAAATCATAAAAGCCTTCCAATTCGTCATCATCATTGGACAATTGCTTGAACACGAATCTTCGTATTTCATCTTTTTCTGGATATGATAGTTCCATATTCGTCGTATCTTGTGACGAATACCAAGTTTCCTTTTTCTCTTTACTATCGACTTCATTAAAAGTTGACAGATTCTCTTTCGGTGGATTTTGTCCACCGTTTTTAGAAAAAGAATCTGGGAGAATATCTCCTATATCGTCCTCTTCATTTGAACTATTATGAAATTCGGTAATAATATTTGCTTCGAAATTGATACTAGAATTAGGAGTTGAAGTCAATATAGGATACATATTATGCCAATCTTCAATCTCGTCGTTATTATATTTTATATCATATTGATTATCGATATCAATCCTCTGAGAAAATAAAATATTAATTTAGATATTATCACAATATTTTTTTTTTTGTAATCGTTAATAAACTCACTCTTTTTTCAATTTTTGTATCAATTTTGTTATAAAACTCTTCATTATTCTTCAATACATTTCTTTGGATACGATTTTTATCTGCTGGAGTTCTCTCAGACTTTTCAACGTTAGTCGGTTTTGATTTCAATGCTCTTTTAGCAATTTCTGTTTGGTTCCTTTCACCATTTCCACCAATACTACTACCAAGTTTTTTTTTATTCTCTCTTCCATTATTATTCTTCACATTTCTATTCAGGCTATTCTTCTTTACATCGGAATTCTTTTCGGTTTTCTTGATACTGGATTTTCCGAATATTTTATTACTCTGTCTCTGTAATTCTAAAAACTCATCAAATACATCATTTAATTCTCTATATGGAGAATATGGAGATTCTAAAGCTAATTCATTTTCGCTAATAATATGTCCAATAACAAATGATGAAATCACACCTTGATTTTGCTTTTCTTGTGAATCGGATAAAGTAACCGTGTTCTTATTGGTAGTGGATGAGGTATCATCATCATTTTTTAGTTCTTTTTGTTTATCAGATAATATAGAAAAAAATGGCGTTATTTGTGTATCTTCTTTTTAAAGGTTAAAATCTTTTTATTATTGCGCCATCAAAGATAAACGATTCATATGATTTTATCAAAGTTGGTTGTTCTCGATGTAACTAAAACCGTATTAATTTTTTAGATAAACTTACTTTCATCATTGAACCGCAATTGTTTGTTTGCAGCTTTATTGCTGATTCTAGGATCTCTTTTTTTATAAGTATATTTTGGTAAACTATTTTTGATAGAAGACATTATTGCAAGGGATTTTTTTTTTTTTTTTAAAAAAAAAAATTAAAAAAGAACATTTTCAATATTGACTTCTCTTTATATACATATTTAGATATTCGCAGTTTAAATTCATTATAGTATAAATAATGATCATGCTGATTTGCATTATACTCTTATTTTAGCTATCACTCGGAAATTGGAATATATGAATCAAATTTACACAGACATCTAGATGGTCTTTTTTATTTCTAATACGTAATTTTTTCTCTTCAATAATTCATTTTTTTTTTTTTTTCGTTATTTTTCGTTTTACTTGGATATAAATAAAATTTTGGGCCAATCATGATGTCGATCGTATTCTTACGGATAATTATATTTATTGTTACTCAAAAATCAAAATCATAGACATTGTTACATAAAAATATAAATTGTTTCGTTGTATCTAAATACCTATCCTCCTTTTTATTCATTTCATAATATAATAATTACATTTGTAAAAAAAACAAACATCCTTTTACGTTAAGAATGATAAAAATATACATATAAAGAAATGAAAGTAGTGTTACATATTGCAAAAGAGTCAAACACAACAAAACAAAAAAAAAAAAAAAAAAAGAAAAAAAATATATATGCAGATTTATATATATATATTTTTTTTTTTTTTATCTTTTTTTTTTTTAATACGTGTACATATCGTATTTCTTTTTTAAGCAAGAGATAAACTAATAAAACAAAAAAAGAAAGAAATAAACCAGGAATACAAAATTAACATTACTTTTACATAATTAAAAAAGATAAACACCTGAACACAAAAGTGTTTGTTATCTTTTGATTCTGGATTCTTTGATCAGTCACTCAATTCGATTTTAATGGAACCGAGTTTTATTCCTGATTAACAAAGCATAAATGTACTTAATAAAAATCCTTAGGAATACCCACATATTACGTTCATAACATGCAGTTCCTAACGGGTTTAATTACCATTAAAACTCAAAGTCCCCATTGCCTTTTTGGAAAAGGTAATCGCGTCCATTCACTGACATGATACCGTCTTTCAATTGACATTTCCATTTATTCTTTGTGCGTGTAACCTAAAAAAAAAACAAAAGAACAATATTAGTATTGTAACTCCAACAGGTATTGAGGTCTTTTTTTTTTGGTATTTACCTTATCATACAAACATAGGATAATGTTTTGTGTATCTTCACCATCGGCATTAGTATCTTCATCATCTGTATCATCAAGATCAGAATTAATATCATCGTTATCTACAAATGATGGTTCCGATCGAGTGGTAAATTCCGGAAGAGGTGAACTATTCGTACTATTTTCACCACGAGGAATAAGTTTTTCACTCAACGGATTTCCATATTCATCCTTTAATGACAACAGAGAGAAACACATACTGATAAAAACCTGGCGAAATTATATATCAATAACTTTTAATAGATATCTAATAATTCATACCTGTTGTCCCATCATTGTGTGAATTTGATGTTGATGGTGATGGTATATCTTTTGGTCTAAGAAAAGTATAATCGATCACAGATGAACATGCGGATATTTGGAAAGAAAATTTAATGAATTTAAGATAACGATAATGATTACATACCGTCAGCTTGATTGTTTATAGGAGTGTTGTTCGAGATATCAGATGAAGTGGGAAATGACGAAGCCGGCGAGGATTGTGCCGTTAATTGATTGTTACCATTTTTCTATTTTAGTGTTATAAATTTATATTTTGACGATTCGCTGAGGAGAAATAGGAAAATGAATAACCATACATTTAAAAAGAATTCAAACGTACTATATAGGGTTGAGGCCTGCCTTCATTATTATGATTAGTGTGCATATTGACCGCGAGGCTTGGAAGAGATGCTACAGCCTGTGATCACGAGATTATTGAAGATATTATATGTAAAACGGCATCCCAAATTAAGATATAACTCACACAAAGCATCAAAATACCTTTAAGTTTGGATCACTTTGAGGTGGCATGGTTTGCATAGGTGGTTGTTGCAAAGTTTGCATATAATGCGCAGTATTACTTGAACCACCATTGATATTTTGATTATTTTGATTGTGGTCCTCACCAGATAATCCGTTAGCCTCCCAAGTTGCAACTTTTGCAGCTCTAATCTTATGTTCCCATAACTGCGTAGTAATTAGAACTTATTAAATTAGATGATTATTACTCACTATATTTTCCTTAATAATGTATAAGATATAATAAAAAATTTATAATACTTACTTGTTCTAGTTCCTTCAAAACCGACTGGTCGACACCATTCTCATCAAAATCTTTCCTCACATTTTCAATAACATCCTTTATAACACTACTATATACAGTGGCCTATAAAATAAAAAAGCATTTGACGCGAATATTATTAAAAAAAACTTGAAAATAAGTTTACGCGACTTTACAAGAGTTAAAATCTTGAATCATCTTCAAAATTTTTAAAGTAAAATATTGTTAAAACGTACCACAATACTGTTGGACATTATATTTTAATATTTGGAAAATAAACCGTAAAAAAAAAAGAGCAAAAAAATTAAAAATTTTTAATAATTTTCACGCGAGTAGTAAAATCGAGTTTTTTTTTGGGTGAAAAATGAGCTTTATATACGAGCGCCCAACTTTCAAAAAGCCTTTTATATCAGAAGAGCTATTTATACCCTTTGGGTGGTATGAGCAAAGAGGATGTGAGAAAAGGGACTGCTGAAAAAGAGGGGTCCTTTCAAATGATTGAAAAAAAATCAGCCGATGTTGTTACACGACATATTTCCTGCATAATTATTAAAATATAATAATTTTGATGACGAAATTCGTATGAAAAGTTATAAATATGGCATAATTCCCCAACATAGGTTGGTTCGTCGGGTTGTACTGACTATCGCGTTTCTTTTTTATTTAACAAAGAATTCTTTTATTTTTGGTTTAACAAAAATAATTTTTTACTATTTCAATGGGATATGCAAGTTTAGATTCGTCACTTTCATTTCCTGACAATAATCTTCCACCAAATAAAAAATCGATTTTAATAACAGACACACTTTCAGCTTCAGGAAATTTTCTTATTCATCATTTTATAGTTAATCAAATTAAATCAGATAAACATGTAGTATTGGTTGGTTTTTCTCAAACATTTAACCATTATTTAACAATTGGGCGCAAATTGGTATATATAAAAGGGAAAGCTTTTTATAATGAAAAAAAAATTTTTTTTTTTTTTTTTTTTTTGGTTATTATATATACATAAAGTAGTAATTATAAATATATTTATTATAATTAAATAATAGGGAGTGAATCTAACTCTTGCTAATCAAAAAGGATTATTGTCTTTCATAGATGGATTAACTTCATTATATTCACAAAATTCACAAACAGATTCGTTTTCAAAAATTAATTCAGCAGCAGAAGCAGCAACAACAACGACAACAACAAAAACAAAAACAAATCAAACATCAGCATTAACTTGTTCATATTCTAATTCACTTTCAGATTCACCAATTTCAAAGGAATCATTACAAAATTTTTATAAAATAATTAAACAAATAATTGAAACTCGTCATTCGTCGATTGATGATTCACGTGTTTGTTTGATCTTTGATGATCTATCAGTACTAATATATTCGGGATTTAATGTAAGAGATATATTAGGATTTGTTAAAGCTTGTCGTATGATGATTGAGAAGGTATGTGATAAATGATGATTTATTTTATTTTATTTTATTTTTTTTTGAATTATCAAATAAATTTATTATCTATTTTTATTATTAGTATAATGGATCACTTATAATGTTAGTTCATGCAGATGAAGATGTAACACAATCTTCTTTGGATGATGAATTGGGTCAAGAGATTTTGTTAAAGTCACTAATATATCAGTCAGAATATTTATTATCAGTTCGAGGGTTAGGTTCAGGATTTTCAAAAGATGTATCAGGCGAAGTAAGTGATAATAACGCCTAAATAATTTTAAAACTTAAAAACGTTAATGCTTTATTTGATTTTATTGATGTTAAATAATCATATTTTTTTTTTTTTTTTTTTTTAAAAAAAAAAACCAGATAACGATTGCTCGTGGACCAAGAAATCAAGATAAATGGTTTAGACCTTCAACATTACATTATAAAATATTGGATAATAATGTTCAATTTTTTGTAAAAGGATTTTCACAGGTTGTACTATGAAAAATATTATTACAAAAAATTTTAATTATGTATATGTAGATATATATATATATATTAATTAAAAAAATGCCAAACCACCAAAAGAATTAAATAAAAATAATAAAATATTATAATATAATACATCTGATGTGTTATATACAACTTGAGAATATATATATATGAATATGTGAAATGTTCTTTTGACTGGTGGATAAATTATTTAAGCTTTTTTCTTTCCTTTAGAATCTTTGGGTAAAGTATAGTCTATAGCAGAAATTTCAATTACATCATCTACGGAATCAAAGTAAGAGAGAGAGAGAAAGGTAAGATATTATGAAACCTTTATAAATTTCAAAAAGAGAGAACATACCTAAACCTATTTCAGAAATTGCAAGGCTGGATTGTCCTGTTTCTAATTAAAAATGTCAGGTTAATATACTTTTTTTAAGGTTACTATAATTACAAAATAAAATTACCTTCACCAAAATCATCAGAAGTACCAGCCATAAAAGAATTATTGGAATTAGAAGAAACTGATAAACAATCAAGGGAAAAATCAAAAATTCTACTGGTATAATAAGCTTCAGAATGAATGTTTTTATGAAAATCATCTTTTTTAAAATGAAGTTTTTTTCTCATGGCATCTTTTAAGCCACCAGAATTTATAAATGAAGTATTTTTAATATTTTTGGTAATTTTTGATAATTTTGTTTTCGTTGTAGAATATTCTTGATGTTCAACAACTTTCATTGTTTGTTCACTATATCTTAAATATAATTGATTCATGTCTAATGTACGAATAATTTCAGCCGCATTTGGTCTTAATGAAGGGTCATCATCCCAACATCTTTCCATTAATTCAAAATAAAATTCGGGAGTTGTGGATAGAGGGTCAGGACGTACCCCTTCGCATATTTCTATAGCTAATTCTAAATTATGGGCTCTATCAAAATATGGCAAAGAAAGTGTTGATAATTCCCACATTATCATGCCAAAATTATATATATCACTTGACTGTGATTTTTTTTCGCCTCTTAAAACTTCTGGAGCAATATAAGGTAATACACCGTATAATAAAAAATTATTATTATGATAATAATTATTATTATTATTACTATTTGATGATGATGATGATTTATTTAATTGTTGTTGAACGGAACTTAAAGTAGTGGATGGTTTCCAACAACTTACTAAATCCAATAAAATTGATTCCTCTAAAACATTTTGTTGTCTCAAATTTATTAATAAATTACCAGGATGTAAATTACCATGAAATAATTTTCCACCTTGGGGAGTTTTTTCATTGTGTAATGATTTGATTATTTCGGCTATTGATTTAAGTATATTTATTTTTTCATTCCATGTTAATGAATTATTATTATTTGAATATTTTGTAAAAATAAATGTACGTATATCTAAATTATTTGCAAATTTTGCTACTAAAATATATTCTCCTGTTTTAGGATTTTGTGAAATACCATAATACCCGATCAAATTTTCTCGACTTTTACAATGATAATATTTTTTAATCTGAAAAAAAAAAAAAAAAAAAAAGAATTACATGAATTAATTCAAAACATTCACAAAAAATAATTAAATTAAATTGAAATTAAAAAAATATTTTACCTCATTTAAGAAATCTTCAGTAATCTGTTGAGAATCCTGTAATAATTTCATAACAACTTTTGTATTCCCTATTCTACACCATTGTCTATTCGAAGCATCAAAATTTCTTTTGGGACCTTTGGTCCAAATAGCTTCATATATCGTAGAAAACCCTCCTTTACTAATTTCTTTTATATCAGTAAATTGTTCATATGGAATCCATTCTAAATATGTTTCATAATCTGGTGATATTTCTTGAGTATAAATGATGAAATTATCTAATGACGAATTACCCGTAGTCCATTTTTCCTTACCAGGAAAAGCACAACTTCGGCACCAATTGTACGAAACGTATGGAGAAGAACAATTCAAACAAATACCAAATTGGACTTTTGTATTTGAAGCTGTATCAGAAGAAGCATTTGAAGTTGTTGTAGGAAAGGAAGGTAAAATTTTTGTTTCGGAAGTTGAGGAAAGTTCTTCTTCTGAAGAAGAACCAAGATAAGAAGTAACGCAACCCATTAAATGGTAGATTTTATCGTGTAGGAGTAAAAAAAAATGGTAGAAAAAAAAGGTTTAAGGAATTAAGAGAGGGAAAAGTAAAAGGAATGAATGGATGTAAATAAATTTATAAATATGTAAAATGTAGATAAGGAAAAACAAAAGGACGCGTCAAATAACTAAATTTGCAAGAAAAAAGAATCCTTTGTTTCGAGGGAAAAAAGGTTTTTTTTATCTGAAAAAAAAAAAAAAAACGTTGAAAATTCCGAATGATAATTTGATTTGGCGATTCGATGATCATCGTTGTAAGTTTTATAATATGGCGCCGCATATACGTTTTTTGTACAGAGTATTTTAAAAAGAACTTCGGGGGGTATAATTTCAACTGATTTGAACCAATATAGTATATGGTATACATGATGTAACAACCACATTACATTATCAATAAAACTTTATTACGTTTACTATTTTGGAACCATAATATTCTTCCAATGATTAAATGAAAGAGATTGGTTCTTTCTATAATTTAACGTCATTTAACATTCAACAGTAAAGTAACTTTATCATTAAAGTTTCCGCTCTTTCCTACCACACTTTGCTTTATCCCGATTAGTAAAATATATCGATTGCATATATTGCATATGAAAAAAAGTTTATTTTCCATAAAAATAAATATTTATATCCGAATATATAAATAACAAAGCGTATTTGTGTGATTAATGCTATACAAGGACGAAATAAATTGCACGGTAGATCATAAATTCGCGATATATAAATCGAAAAGAAAAAAAAAAAATATGTATGTATAATACAACATATAAATAAATGTATGCAATAACTAATAAGTATTTATTACTTCATTTTACTTGATCGCATTGTCCAATGAACAATACGTAATAATAAATTGGATTTACATTTGATTTTTTTTTTTTTTGTCGATGATAATGGACCTTGTCACTGGTGAAAGCGAGGTTCAACAATATGCTAACCCAGTATTAGAAAGCGCTTATTTCATTAGTAAGGTACCTTTTGTAACGGGTTATATAAAAAAAAAAAAAATAAATGAAAATAAATGAATATTTAACCTGTTAACCTATTTTTAGAATTCAAAGGATGTCTTCATTCCTCAAGACAGTATCCAGGAGGCAGCAAACACGGTAACTTATCAAAGGATTATCTTGGATCAATTGAATCTTTAATTTGTTCTTTAAATCGCTTAATTTAATAGAATAAAACTTTTTATAATCAGATTTATTCAAATATGAAAAAATTGAAATATTCTGTATCGGTATGGAAGCAGCATGAACTTCACCCGAAAGTTGCTAATGAAGATGCGATTAATTGGTTAATACTCTTAAATTCTCTTTTGCAATTATTAAATTCGATCCAATATTTAATGTTTGATAATGTTTGAAATGTTTTGATGATGTTTGATGATGTAGGATATTTCTTGTCGATTTGTTAAATTTTTCTTTTTGGTCAGATTTAGAAAAGGAAAAAGGATCAGATTGTCGAGAAAGATTTTCTATATATTATAAAGATAAAATATATTCAGGATACTGGTCTTTATGTGCAGCAATTAATAGAGGTATTCAAACTTTATAATGTGTATATATATTCGTAAATGCTGTATATAACCTCCCTCTCTATTAATTACTTTAGCGATTGATGAAGGAATTCAAATTACAAATCCATCAGTTTATGCTTCACCAGAAAATTTAAGTGATGATAAAATCAAATATATTTTTCGTTCTCATACAAGTGAAGAAATTTTTTTACTACAAGAACGTATTAATTGTATGAGAGAAGCTGGTAAAGTATTGGTAGAGGTAATTTGAATTTAACATGAATTTTTTTTTTTTTTTTCGAATTTAACTTATTTAATGTGAACTTTTTTTTTTGAATTTAATGTTTTTTTTTTTTTTTTTTTTATTTATAAAAAAAGAAATTCGATGGTAGTTTCATTAACTGTGTTAAACAGTCAAATAATTCCGCCATGAATTTATTAAAAATTATTACTGATAATTTTGAAAGTTTTCGTGATGAAAGCGAATTTCTTGGAAGGAAAGGTAATTAAATAACAACATACACACACATATATATATTTATTTATTTATTTTATTATTTTATTTTAATTTTTAATTTAAAATAATTTAAAATAAAATTTTTATATTGTTTTTTTTTTCTTTTTAGTCCAATTTTATAAACGAGCTCAAATATTAATTGCTGATATATGGTAATAAATTAAAAAAATTTACATTAAAATATTTTTTCAATGAAATTTACAATATAAATTAAAAAAAAAAAAAAACGTTTTATATTATAAAAAGGGCCTGTTTTGAAGGATATGACTATGGTTCTTTTAATGATATTGATGATATCACAATGTTTGCGGATTATAGGTACAAAATAAAATACTTTTCATTTTCCAATACTTTTATAGAATTATGCATTAACTTTAAAAAAAAAATCCTAAATACTTTTATTATAGAGTACCACAGGTAAATGATTATTTATTTATTTATCAATTTTATTTATATATAGTACTAAATAATATATATATATATGTATATAAATATATATTTTATATATACACATTTATATATATTAAAATATATATTTTTAAAACTAGGCACTTTTTCATTTAGGTGCATTATCATATTCACAAAACTTACATAATATAATAAATTCATTCACATTATTACCAAATGGATCACAATTGGAAATTGAAATCAGAGGTAATACAAACTATTTTTTATTATGTTTAAGCATGTTTAAAATAATTAAATTAATTAAACTATAATTATGTTTAAATTAAAGGATGTTCAATTTGGTCAGTTGAATTATTAAAAAGATTAATTCAACAAAAAATTAAACAAGACAATACTTTAGATTTGATCCCGATACTTAATACTATTATATTAGATTTTTATATTTGGGATTTCGCCAATGAACATAAAAATACATTTAAAGTTGGTATTCATAGAACGAGAAGTATTTTCTATTAAAATTAAAATATATTATATTTGAATTATTGAAAAAAAATTTTTTTTTTTTTTTTACACATTCAATTAACTTTTTTTTTTTAAAAAAAATTTATTTACAATAAAAATATTGGTTTTTTTTTTAGTGTAATCTCGAAATTTTTGTCCTTTTTTTTTTTTTTTTTTTTTTTTTTGAAATGATTTTATGAAACAAAATAAATATATTCAATTAAATAAAAAAAAAAAATTACTTAACTATTCCCTACTTATTTTTTGAAATAAATAAATTTTTTGATTTTTTTGATTTTTTTTTCTGTGCATCTCTATTGAAATAATAATAATAATTATACAAACAAATAAAAGAAAATTTTACAACTTTTTGTTTATTTGTTGTATGCAAGAAAAATGAAAAATTTTTTAGTATAACTATAAAAAACGGTAAAAAAAAAAAAATTATATATATATATATATATGTATAACCAAAATATACAACATCGACGAATTTTTTTTTTTTATTTTACTTATTCGTCAACAAAGGAAAAAAAGAAAAAAAAAAAATACTAAATCAAAAAGAAAAAAAACTATGGGAAAATGTATAAATGTAAATGCAATTTTTTTTTTTTTGTTTTTGAATATCTCCACAAATTATTATTATTTTATTTACCTAAAAATCAAAAAAAAAAATAATTACATTCATTCTTCATCCTTTTGTCCCTGTAAGTATACTTCCATCTCTCTAGCATATCTTGCTTTGTCATCAGCAGCTTGCTTCTCCCATTTTGCTTTTTCTTCAGGGGTTAAACTCTTCCAATGACTTGCAATAATTTTACTAATTGGCCCAACCGTACTTCCAGGATTTTGCTCTGCAACATGTGGTCTCATTTCCAATGCGTAGAATAAAAATCCTGACATTGGATGTTTTGGCGCGGTTGGATGTCGATTTCGTTTTTTCTTACGTCCTCGAGGATCTTTAGCCGGAGAACCTGTTGGTGGTGCCTCGGTATGATTACTATGAGAGGTACCTCGTGGATGTTCACCTCCATCATCTGATTCTTCACTTTGATCAACTTGACCGAAATTACGTTTTTTAGAATAACTATGATGACCTGCTGCCGCAAGTTCAGCTTTTGATCGACGTGTATATACAAAGTCTGGATTTGATTCGTGGAATTCACTCTTCAAATTCCTAGCTTTATCAAGATAAACCTCTCTTTGTTCCTATAAAATTTTGTTTAAAAAAAAGATAAATATCTTGCAAAAAAAAAAAAAACCAAAAAAAAAAAATTGTAAATAGGTATATTAACTTACTTCAGTCATTCCACGCCAATTTTCACCAATTGTTTTTGAAATTTCAGCCACAGTCATATTAGGATTCGTTTCCAACACCCTTGGACGCATTTCTTTATTAAAGATCAAGAATGCATTCATTGGCCTCTTTAATTTACGGTCTTTTCTGTTATTAATAGTCTGTGTTGGTGTCACAGCAGGAGTTGTAACCGATTGTTGGGCAGGTCTTGGTTGATTTGATGATGGTGCCGGTGGTTGTGGCTATTTTTGGAAAAAAAAGGATGAAAATTAAATTTAAATATTAATTTTAAAAACATTTTAAAACATAACTTTCAAATAGATTGATACATACCTGTTGTTGTCTATTCATATTGGGCGAGTTTCGTTGATTATTTGTATTTGACGTTGTAGAAGATGCATTATTTTGAGATGATGGGAACGTATTATTGTTATTTTGATTACGTTGAGGTACACCATTAATTGGACCATTGGACTATAAATAATAAATAAGAAAGAATTAGATTACAATAATATAAATTAGCATCAAAATATAGTTTAATGTGATGTGAAATTTTACCATCGGAATATTGTTATTGGTAGCTTGAGGCGGCACAGCTATAGAAGAAGTACTGGGAGATTTGGTCGTTGGAGGAGTAGTTGATGATGTGGTAGAAGAAATGGAACCTTTCTTTTTTGAAGTAGTGGTGGTTCCCTTACGAGTATATATAAAACCAGGATTCGTTTGTTTAAATTCCTCCTTGAGCTGTCTTGCCCTCTCATTATAACGTTCTTTCCGATCCTAACATTTTTGTAAAAAAAAAAAAAAAATTTAATATAAAATTAATTAATTGATTGAATAAATAATTATCGAATCATTCTTATACATACATTGTCCATAGCTCTCCATTCATCACCCAAGATTTTGCTAACTTGAGCAGTTTGCATATTTTGGTCATTTTTTTGTAATTCAGGTCGACGTTCACTCGAAAAGATAATAAAAGCATTCATTGGTCTCTTCGGTTTATGCTCCTTTTGTTGTGGCAAACTAGTAGATGCATTAGGAGTTATGCTAGAAGAGGTGTTCTTCATATCTTGAGTGGATTGCTGTGATTGTGGTTGTGACTGTGGTTGCTGTTGTTGCTGTTGCTGTTGTTGCTGCTGCTGTTGTTGTTGTTGCTGTTGCTGTTGTGGCTGTTGTTGTTGCTGCTGTTGTTGTTGCTGCTGATGTTGCTGCTGATGATGATGATGTTGATGTTGATGTTGCTGCTGCTGCGGTATAGAACTATTCTTTTGTAGAGACGGAGATGAAATCATAGGAGAAGACTTTTGTTTTGTTTGATTTGAAATTGAAGCCATTTGACTTTGTGGGTACGTATTTGGTTGCTGCTGTTGTTGAGATTGTTGCGCATTACCTCGTAACATCTTACTTTGAGGAGGTTGTTTTTGTTGCATTTGTTGCATTTGTATCTGTGATATGGATTGTTCAGAATGCTGTTGAGGCATCTGTTGTTGTTGTTGTTGATGATGCATCGTTTGTGAATGATGTAATTGTTGCATCTGTTGCTGCTGCATTGCCTGCTGTTGTACCTGATGTTGATGTATAGGAGTAGAATGTTGTTGTTGTTTTTGCTGCTGTTGTTGTTGTTGTTGAAGCTGTGATTGATGACTTAATTGAGATGATGGATGCAACTGTTGTTGAGCCTGTTGAGCTTGTTGAGATTGTAAATGTTGTTGTGGTAAAACTTGTTGTGTACCAGGTTGTATTGAAGTTTTTACAGCAGATTTCGTTAATCTTGGGGAAGATTTAGCATTTTGAGGACTTATAACAGATCTTTGATTCATTTGAGCTTGATTCATTTGAGCAGGATTCATATGAGGAGATGTATAAGACTGAGCATATTGATTACGAGCTTGTTGATGAGAAATATTTTGTAATTGATGTTGTTGTGGTTGTTGATGAATTTGTTGTTGTTGATGAGAATGTTGAGATTGTAAATGTTGTTGAGATTGTTGATTATTAGAAGTATTATTTTGTTGAGAATAACTACCAGCATTTAAACCCACACCAACATTAGGAACATTAGGAATATTAGGAGAGATATAACTTTCGTGAGCAGCAGCAGCAGCAGCATAAGGGGAGGATCTCATATTACTTTGTTGTTGTTGAGTAGCATAAGATTGTTGATTATGTTGATTCATTATATAATTACTACTAATATTAGCATTAGTACTATACATAGATCTTCCTTGATTTGTACCATAGGCAGCAGCAGCAGCGGCGGCAGCAGCAGGATTTGTATCATTAGTAGAAGAACGTTTAGTAGTAATAGAACTAGTAATTGAAGGAGAACCGACAGCATCCGTTATACTACTAATAGAAGTATTTGGAGAAGAAGTTGGAACATTATTATAACGACGATTTTGTTGTTGTTGTTGTTGTTGTTGTTGAACCTGTTGACGTTGAGTATTATGATGAGTTTGAGATTGATTAGTTTGAGGTTGTTGAGGAGTATAACGATTAGTTAAAGTACTTCCTAAGTAAGCTTGTTGATTATTATTCGGTGATATAGAAGATTGAGCTGAAGGAGTATTAGAAGCCAAAGGAGCAGTATTGATAGTATTATCCATTGTAAGACCATCATCCAATTCAGTTGCATCCTCTGTAACAACACTATAAGGAGTCATTTCACTTACAATTTGAGTAGGATGACTTCTATAATTATAAGTAGGAGATAATTCCATAGGCCATTGTTGTTGTTGATGTCTACCAAGTATTGAATTTGTCATATTTGATGTTGGATTAGGTAAAGCGAGTAGATTATTTTGTTGTGCAACAGCAGATTGAGCAGTTGGATTAGAATATATAGAAGATAATGAAGGTTGCTGCGGTGTGTGACCTGCAGCTATAATCAAAATGAAATTAAAAAGAGAAAAAAAAAAAGAAGAGGTTAAAAATGGTTAAAAACAAAAAAAAACAAAATAAAATAAAAAAAAAAAAAAAAATTAAAATAATATAATTAATAATAATAATAATAATAATAATAATAATAAAATAATATATAATATATAATATATATATATATATCTATAGATATATATATATTATAAATATATATGATGATATAATACAATTAATTATAATTAATTCTATTCTGGATAGCGTTTAATTAATTAAAATAAAATTAACGGAATGATCGACGGATCCGTCATCAAAATAATCAAAATAATAAAATATTATACATACCAATTGAGGATTGATGAGTTTGTTGTTGATAATGAGCCTCGGCACCTAATCTTAAAGGCATATTTGTAGATCCTTGTTGAATCCTTCGTGGATTTTGAGGTTGAGCCTGCTGAGGTTGAGCACTGAACATATTTGGATTTGCTTGAGCAAAATTACCGGGATTATTAGCGGTATTTGTATTACTTGTACCATATGCTAAACTACTCGTTAAAGAAGTATTCCCTGAAGAAATTCCTGTAGCACTTATATCAGTTCCCCAACTAGATTTATATTGTGAAGGGTGACCGGAAATGGGAGTAACAGCAGCGGCGGCGGCGGCAGCAGGATAACGCATATCAACATTTCTGTTGCTATTATAATTACTGATCGTACTGAATTGAGAACCATTATGTATCCCACTCTGAGGGAACTGTTGACCACTAATTCGATATTGTTGTTGATAACTGTTCCTTTGTGCATTAGGAGACTGGTGAGGTTGATTGTATTGACTACCGTACATTTCGTTATATATATATTTTTTTTTTATTTTATATATATTGTTGTATATATATAATACAGTGGAGGGTTGGTTTTTTTTTAAAAAAAAAAAGTCGTTAAAATATAATAATAATAATAAAAAATATATGTGTTGTTGTTGTTGTGTGTATATATATATATATATTGTTTCGTAATAACAAATATAAGTCGTTAAAGTGCGCGGCTTTTTCCTTTCCTTCTTTCGCTTTTGTGTTTTTTTTGGTTGTTGATTGTTTTGGTGATAAGCTTTTTTTTTTTTACTTTAAGTCTATAATACTGTAAAGTTGTGTGTTGTGTATAGAAAAAAAAAAAAAAATAAATTATACTTTTTAATAACAATAATAAATTTTTTTTTTTTGGACTTTCTTTGGAGTACCGTTAATAAAAAAAAAACTTGAACAGTGGGTAGTTAATTTATTTCTATTTTATTTTTTTTTTTTTTTTTTTTTTATTTAAAATATAATAAAAAAAATCTTTTTTTTATTATTAATACTATTAGAAAAGTAAAAAAAAAAAAAAAAAAACACTAAAGGGTAATAAAATAAAAAGAATAAAAAAAAAAGGTGACTTACTTTTGATAATATATGTGTGTGTGTGTATATATATATATTATCGTTGTATATATATATATGTCAGATATATAACAAACAATATATAATATATAATTAATAATAATAATAATAATAATAATAATAATAATAAATAAAAAATAAAAAAAAGTTTTACCGAATAACTAACAGGTAACTAAAAATACGTATGATGCACACAGGTAAGAGTAGTGTAAAAAAAAAAAAGTGGTTTTTTTTTGTGGTTAAAGTAATAGTAATAATAATATTTTATTTTTTTTTTTTTTTTTAAAAAAAAAAAGCGGGTGAGGATTTTTTTTACTGTAATGTATTGTATTTATTATATTTTTTTTTTTTTTTTTTTTTTTTTTTTTTTATTTAAAAAAAAAAAAAATTTTATTTTATTTTATTTTATTTTTATTTTATTTTTTTTTTAGGAATGGGAAAAAAAAATACAAGTACAGTAGAAATTGGAGAAAAAGAAGTTTGAAATTGGTGTTATTATATGTGTTTGAGAGCAAAAGAAAAAGGTTAAATGCGATACAATAAAAATAAATAAGGGGGTGTGAGTTATGATACTCAACTTAACCAAATTCATACAAAGGAGGCGTTTTTTTTTTATGTGAATGATGCGTTGTAACAATCAAAAAAAATGATGATCACAACAAATTACTGATAAGTAAAGTAAAATAGCCAATAAAAAAGTGATAAATTATAGTAATTGGGCTAAGCAGTTAATACCAAAATACGTAAGTATATGTGGGATGATGCAGGAGAACAACAATAAAGCCGTTGTACTTTTCCCTTTTGGTCTCCAAAGTGCCCTAAAATTGGCAAAATAAATCTTTTAACATTTGAACATAAATCTTTTGTCGCACAACATAAAAAAGAACTTTACAATCGGGAACTCTTATGTTTGTTGATGGTCATGTGTCTCCTGACTAAAGGTGAGACAATCTCATTCTAAAGGAATATTATGAAATTTACAGCCAAAAAAAATTCTTTTTACTGCGGTCTATTAAATTATTATAAATCATAAATTAAATGCACTTTATCAACAATGGCTAACAAATTATCATATCATTTAAAATTGTGTGATTGTCAATTATGGTTTGATTAACGGATTGATTGTCCGACCATAAATATTTGATCGAAAAGTAAAAGAGAAAAAAAAAAAAAAAAAAAAGAGGTTAAAAAAAAGATTTAAATTATTATTTTTTTTTTTTTAAGGTTGCATAATCTGATAAAATAATGAACGAAAGGATTTTTTTTTAAAAAAAAAAAAAAGTGCCCGAAATCTCGGTATTCACCACAGTAATTTTTTTAAAACCCTTTCGATTATAAAAGACAGACAAAAGGAGATATCCTGCAAGATTAGTTTGTGCTTCCATCGCGTCATTTAACTACGTAAGCAGAACTCCGACTTTCTCTACTATAATAAAATATATTTATTTATTTATTTATTTATTTATTATTTATTAGTCACTACAACTCTCTCTCTCTCTAACTTGATACAACATTTTTATATGCATTAAAGAAATTTTTTTTTTTTTTCATTAGTCATTTTCCCATTTACCACTAAAATTTCATGTTGATACTTGTTATACAATGAGTGGTCATCTTTGTGATTTTCAAAAAAAAAAATTTATTAGTTTCACACGTGGCTATTTAAGGTCTTTTTCGGTCTTTTCCGGTAGAATTTTAATGTGATGATATTTACCATTTAAATTAAATAAGAAAATTTTATTTGATATTGTTTTAAAATAAAAGCCTCATATTTCTTTTTCACCTTACTTAATCTGGTTTTTATATTATTTTTGTAATATTGTTGTGTATATTTGTTGTTATGAAGATCCGTCCGATCTAAAATTTTCTTTGAATCCGCTGCAAAAATCATGTATCAATGCATTTAATTAATATTTGGTTTAGGATCTGCCTTCTACTCTACTAATTTAAAATTTTTCTCTCTTAAAAATAAGTCGATTATGGTAATTTATTACTTTTTTAATTCAATCCATACCTACTTCTTTTCCCGAGATATTCTTACTATCGATGATATAATATCTTTGTAATTACACTTTAAAACTTGTTTCATTAATAAAAATTATGTCATTTCATGTTTCATTTTCTTTGTATAAATAACACTGATTTTCCTCCCTATGCATTTTTTTTTTTTTTTTTTTTTTTTTTTTTAATTATACGCATTATTCGTATTGTAAATTTATTGTACATATCTTTCATATTGTAAATTTTTTTGTGATCATGTCTTCTAATAATGAACAATCAATTACTTTACCAACTGGGAAAACCATCAAAGGTATTAATTAATTGTCTCGTTACACGACTTCGATCGATCGATCATTTATAATTATTTTTTTTCTTTTTTAAAAAAAAAAAGTAAACACGGGTTTATTCATTAATAATGAATTCATCGATTCAATTGATGGAAAACGTTTTGATACCATTAATCCTACAACTGAAAAAGTTATTACTTCCGTAGCTGAAGCTTCAGCTAATGATGTTGATAAAGCTGTTGATATCGCTATTGATGCTTATATTAATGTTTGGAGAAATTTTTCCGGTTATGATCGTAGTCGTTTGATTAATAAATTGGCTGATTTAATGGAACGTGATATTGATGAACTTGCCACTATTGAATCTTTGGATAATGGTAAACCTTTTACTCTTGTCAAAAATGTTGATATTGCTTGTACTATTAAAACCTATAGATATTTTGCTGGTTTTGCCGATAAAATTAATGGAGAGGTAAATTTTATTTAATGTTAAACTTTTTTCAAGGAACGAAAATTCTAATTTTTTTTTATTTTATTTTTATTTTTTTTTTATTAAAGGTACTTCAATCTGAACCTGATAAATTTGATTTTACTCGTCGTGAACCTTATGGTGTTGTTGGTGCTATCATCGCATGGAATTTTCCTTTATTGTTACAAGCTATGAAATTGGCTCCAATTTTAACTTGTGGAAATACTGTCGTATTAAAAACTTCCGAATATACTCCTTTATCTGCTCTTAAAGTCGCTGCTTTAATTAAAGAAGCTGGTTTTCCAAAAGGTGTTGTAAACATCTTATCAGGTTATGGTCCAACAGCTGGTGCTGCTATTGCAAATCACATGAAAATCAAACATGTCTCTTTTACCGGTATGTACTACTATATTATTCGATGTGATTAAATCATTTCAACCTTTAAAATTTTTTTTTATCTCAATCAATTTTTTAGGTTCCATTCCCGTAGGTAAATCTATCCTTAAAGCGGCAGCGGATTCTAACTTAAAACATGTTACATTAGAATTGGGTGGAAAATCTCCAAATATTATTTTCGCCGATGCAGATATGGATGAAGCTGTTAAATGGGCTCATATGGGAGTTTATTTTAGTTCTGGTCAATTTTGTGTAGCTAGTTCACGTATATATGTACAAGATACTATTTATGATGAATTTTTAGAAAAATTTAAAAATCGTGCTGAAAGTACAAAAGTTGGTGATCCATTTAAAGAGGATACTTTTCAAGGTCCTCAAATTTCGCAAACTCAATTCGATAAGTAAGTTTAGTAATTGTCGGGTTTGCTGTCTGTTACCTGAGTTTCGGAATTCGTATAACATATTAAATTAAATTTCTCTCAATTCATGTAATAGAATTATGTCCTTTATTGAAAGTGGAAAGAAACAAGGCGCTAAATTATTGATTGGTGGTGAAAGAGATGGTAAAGAAGGTTACTTCATTAAACCGACTATTTTCACTGATACGGTAAGTATTTTTACCTATTTCGTAATAATAAATTATTTAAATAATAAATTTTAAAATCTCAAAATATTATAGAATGAAGAAATGACTATTATGCAAGAAGAAATTTTTGGTCCTGTAACAGCGATATCAAAATTTTCTACTGTTGAAGAAGTCATTAAAAAAGCTCATTTAACTAAATATGGTTTGGCCGCTGCGGTATTCACTAAAGACATTACACGTGCTCTAAAAATTTCTAGTGAATTAAATGCTGGAACTATTTGGGGTATATAATCTCCTGTTTATGTGTAGTTATCGTAACGTAATCCTTTTCTAATTCCTTTCCTTTTTTTTTTTTTTTACATATAGTAAATTGTTATGGATTATATGAACCAAACGCGCAAGTATTTTTAATTCAACCACTTTAAAAAAAACGCGTCGTTCTAATTATGCTACGTTATGCTAATGCGTTAATACGTGTTAATGCGTTATGCTAATGCGTTTAATGCGTTATGCTAATGTTAATGCGTTAATGCGCCATTCACATTCTTCCCAATTATTCAAATGTTTTATTCAAATGCTAATCTTGTCATTCTCATGATGAATAGGCCATTCGGGGGATACAGAGAGAGCGGAATAGGCAGAGAGGGCGGTAAGATTACAAAGATAATAAAGTTCATGATTTGTTTAAATCAAAAATTAATAAAAATCATTCTGCCTATTTTAGGAGAAACTGCGTTAAACGAATATACTCAATTAAAAAGTGTACAAGTAAATTTGGCAAAGTTCAAATTTTAACGTTACACTACGTTATTTATTTATTATAGTAAATTTTATACTTGGAAAATACAGTATATTTTTTTCGCGAATAAATAATAAATAAAATTTATATAAATTTATTTTATTTACTTTTATTTATTCCTGATTTTATTCATGTTAATATCTATCCCATTTTTGGGATAATTACCAAATTAAAATCTCATGTTGCATTAAATTAATACATTGATACATTAAATAAAATGTGTAATTATGCATTTTATCTATTTGTTTATTTCCCCAATTTCAATAACTTATTTTATGAAAGGCGAGTTCGTCATTCGATAAATAAACTTTCTCTAAAAGGGATACTCTCACGCCTAAATTATTGATGATAATAGTATGATTTTCGGTAATTTCGGTAATTCCCGATAGAAAAATTTTGGATTCTTTTTTAATAAAAAGCCACTTATTTCATTTTTTTATCTATATCCGGATTTCTTATTTGTATATATTACACAACATTTTTTAAACCCCATTTTTTTTATTATATATATTTCAGCCAATATATCTGCGGATCTCCAAATAAAACAGTACATTTTTTTTGACATTATTGATAATCAAAAAATGTTGGTCCGTGTCAAAAATTTCAAACCCACAACTTAAATTACAAATATTTAATTGTTTTCTTTTTTACGTGTTTTTTATTTTTCCGATTGACCGGAAAGAATGCCAGATTGAAGATCAGTAGTTCCGAATGTTTTTTTCTAGATAGTACTTTAATTCGGGGAACTTATAATTAGAAGTATTATGTTTTATTTATATACACACATATATATATAATATATATTTATATATGTATGTGTATAAATATATATATATATATATATATATATATATATATATATTTTAAAAAAAAAAGTCGATTGAAAAACTTTCTCAACAGAACTTGTGAAACCATCATTTTTTTTAAAATTAAATAGCAATATTTTAACAGTGAATTGTGAAAAAATATAGTACACATACTACTGTAGTTTTAATATTATTGTATCTTTATTTCTGTTATCTTTCTCTTAAAGTAATAAATTTTATTTAATGAAACTGATTTTTCCAAAATAAAAGTATTTGACATTTTGAACAGGATTTTGACGCTAATCTCTTTTGCCTGAATTTAGTCCGTCGATCCATACCGTAAGTAGATTTAATGCTCGTAATTTTTATGGTGTGCTGTTGTACTATTCGGATATGAAGCTTTCTAACAAGTTTATGCGTATTGGACTATTAGATGAAACTTTCTAACAAGTCTCCTATTAATATTGTTGTAATTCCATCACCTTAATAACTCTGAATTCTTTTTCATTATTTTCTTTCAAAATCCTGCAAAATTATCCGTAACAGAATGCTTTTTTCCAATAAAAAAAGTTTTCAAATTCCGAGAATTTCGACAACAAATAATTTCCATAAGAAAATTTCTCCAATATTTTAAGCGAGGTATTATATTATTCCTAAATCTTAATAAATGCAAAGTTATTGAGCTTGGATTTTTTTTTTCCTAATAAAAGGCAGAGAAATTCCTGAATTTGATATCATATTAATTATTATTAAATTTTATGAGACCTATACATAATCAGTTGACAGAACACCCCCAAGCCGTAAAGTATTACAGATAGTGTATAGACTGTACTGTACTGTACTATAATTAATGTATGTATTTTTTTATTTTTTTTATGATAAAAATTTTAAAAAGTCGTACTGAAAATAGGAAAGGGTAGTGCAATTACATCATATTAGTCGTAATTTAATATGCGAAATTCAAGTACAAGTATTTTCGGTTATATATTCTTTTTGCTAAACAACAATTCTCTCATCCAAATCATTAAAGATTCATCATCTAAATCTCATTTCTTGCAATTATAAATATGATTGAACTGTATTTTTTCATCAATTATGTGGACCTATATCTATCCTTCAAAATTATAGATTACCTTTTTTTTTTTAGGTGTTGAAAACGCGCCTGCATTTATTAGATAAAGAGAGGATACAAATATAATACTATATGCGGTATTCCCAGTAAAAATACCAGTTCAAACATCCACCAAAATTATATATTACCAATCCCTACTACTTTATAAATTGAAACAAATACAAATAGAATGATTACTAAAATCAAAAAAACATGGCTCAAATATTTGAAGTGGCCAGATTAAATATTACAAATAAAGTAATTATAATATAATTTG
Organism: Rhizophagus clarus; assembly: GCA_015698045.1. Classification (NCBI taxonomy): domain Eukaryota; kingdom Fungi; phylum Glomeromycota; class Glomeromycetes; order Glomerales; family Glomeraceae; genus Rhizophagus; species Rhizophagus clarus. The sequence continues at coordinate 335,736 of BLAL01000026.1, forward strand.
AAATACTTTTTACAAAATGCAGACTAAAATCAAATGATTTATATTCTACTAAATTGTTTTTTTTTTTTTTTTATTCTTTTATTAGAAATGAATACAATGGTTTCAGGACTCGTATTGCCACACTATATAACCTCTATGATAAGACAGCTAACGACTAAAAAATCATCATATGCTATCTCTCGGCAAAGTACTCAAGATACAGCGACGTCTCCCTCATGGAACACTATGACCCTTTATTAAAATATGCAGCTGTACTATACATACTAATTCACCATAGTGCAGTCCCATTTAAGAGAAAATAACGCATACTATGCCCCTCAGACTACCTGGAAGCACTCTCACACAAACCCCATCCTTTCAAAATTAACCAATAAAAAATTTGTGTAATACAAAAATAAACAAAAAGAAAATACAAATGAAATCTTCAGGGTAAACTAAAAGAAAGAACACCCTATATTTCTAAAATAAAATAGCTTAAAAATAGGCAGTGCAAAACATAACTGCAACTGCACTATGTTACATAAAAGAAAGACTATGCTATTAATAAAACCCAGTGGGAAAAAATTAAAAGCTTTGATAATATTCTAAAATATATATACTTTACATCAAAAGTTTTAGTAAGTGCTACAACTAGAACTTGTATCTTGTTGCTTAGATGACTCTTTCTATTTGTTTCTTATACACTTATTGAACAGTAAGAACTTCTGTATACGTTTTAGTCTTTGAACCCATTATCAGCACCTCTTTTGTGATGTCTGTAAGCAAAGAGTTCTCAGTTTCCATCTGTTTTTTACCATTCTTGTTTCTAAAAATTGTTTCAATTGAGTAACTAGATAAGTATGTAAACAAAAAAGTAGTTTTCTATACTTTATTTACTATTTTTTAACTGTTTTTCAAAATTATTTTTGAAAAAATTTTTTCTGAAAAATGGGCATAACGATCAGCAGAAAGAGTTTTTCATATTTTACTATATTGTTATTATTTTAAAAAAAAAGAATCGTAAACTAAACTGATATAATTCCTATTTAATTAGTACTCTGTATGGGTTGGGTTGAGTCAAATTTGAAAGGATGTTTGAATTTGACTCAAATATTCATGTAACCTGACTTAAATTTTTGGGTCAGTCAGTTATTTAACCTAAACTTGACTCGACCTGACTGCAGTTTAACTCAAATAACCCAGGTTGAACCTGAATTTATATAAATTTTTTTATAATTAGCAAGACAATAGTAAAATTACCTGTTTGTGTAAACTACATTTAAGAATAAGCAAAATAATTAAAATATTGTAGCTTTTTAGAATTTAATTAATCTTTACTTACTTTTTTTTATCTCTAGTTTTAAAAAAGAATTATGAAATAATATATTAAGTTGTCAATATTAAGTATACATATTTTCAATTAAAACATTCCTGTTACATTTTAAACATTTTTTACTTACAGACAGTTAAGATACTTTTCTTGATTATTAATTATTACTTTAAGTATAAAACTGATCAGGTTTATTTTTTCTCATCATTCCTTCAGAAAATATTAAAAGTGATCATTATATTTTATTTTTATTGATAACAACTTTATCATCATTCATTTTTTTTTGTGTCTTATCAATTTTAAATAATAAATCTAATCATTTAGTAATTAACTAACTTTGTGATAAGTTTTTGCTCTTTTATGTTCTGATGGAAGATCTTTCTCCTCAAAGAGATTATTAATAAAAGCTTATTATGCAAACCTTTTTGTTTTTCAAGTTGTGATATGATTCAATAAGATCAATAGTTTCAAATATATTTATTAGTAAAGCTTTTACAAAGCCACAATCAAACTAAAATTTAGCGTAAAAAATCTGTGAGAAAAAATGCGTCATCCTAGCATCACTCAGATCACCTGTATGACCCTAACCCAATAAGTCAGGTCATGCAGGTCAAAGGTCAGCATAATTATTAACCTCGACTCAATTTAAAATCTGGATCAGATTGATCATCCAGGTCTGATCTGACCCTTTTGAAACACTATATTTAATACATAAAAAGCAATTATAAATATTATTAAATAGTTGCTTTTTATAAAAAGATCAACTTTATAATTTGATTAACTAATCCTAAAAATGCTATCTTTTTTCCAATTACATCAATAATTTTAACATACACTTATAAAAGTATCTATTGCTTTATTTTTATTCACTTTATCTAAATATCTTTTAAAATTTATACATTCAATTACTTTAAAATCAATAAGAATATTTAATTTTTCTCTATATATTTTAGCTTTTCCAAATAATACTTTTTTAACTTCTTCACTTAGTAAATACAGTATGTAATGAAAAAAATTGCTGTCCTGAAAATAATTTTTTTTTGTATAATAAATATTAAATGCTTTCATTTTTTGCATTCCGTTTATTTTATTTAGCTTATTACTATTCTATTAAAATTATTTACATACAAAAAAAGGTCGTCTATTTGCATTTTCTCTTAACAATACCTTATAAATATATGTTACACAAAATTAAAGTCTGATCTAAAATTGTTTATTATTATTTCTCAATATTAGTCTGATGTCACTTATTTAACAAAAAAAAAATATATTAGGAGTAAGTATTTCTCTTTATATTATTGGATGTAATTTCAAAAGTTCAAATAAATAAATATTTTTAGACATAATTAAAATAATTACTCATTTAACTAAGAATTTTGCTACAATATGCAGGATAATAATCTGTAGCTTATTAAAAGAAGAAAACATTTTTATCATATAACAAATGACCATTTTTATGTAAGAAAATTGCAGAAATGGCATTTTTTTACTATAAAATTCATTTATAGTAAAGATTAATATCTGTATTATTAACTGAAGGTTGAGGTTATTTTATAGAAAAATACATAAAGATTTTGCATATAATAAAAAAAGTAAATGAATTTATTTTAAAAAAAAATACTGATCTGTAGAACAATTATTTTAAAGAGTTTATATTTGATAATATACAGTGTGTTAAGAAAATAATTGTGCAAATAAAAACCTCAATATCTTCACAACTAATAACGTTAGGCAGCTGAAATTTTATTTATAAAAAGTTCATAATATACTTTATTAAATATTAAAATTTTAATATTTGGTTTTATAGATATTATTTTCTTAAAACTAGTATTAACATATTTTTTAAAATGTTTAAAAATTATTATCTCTATTTTTGAATCTATAAATCAATATACACATTAAATTTCTTAACATCAGTAGTCATAATGGAGCAAAAATTGTATGTATTATAAAAAAACATTCCTTTACAACATATTTAATACAATTTTGATGCAATTTGGATCATTGATTTTTGAGAAAATAAATGTTAATGATAATATAAAATTAAATTATTTTCTGTAATAATTTAATTTAGTTTTCTTCGTAACTAATGATTTAAATCACATGAAATTAACTTATTTTTGTTAGGAAACAACAATTCTATAAATAAAAAAAATTTGGTTTTAATTTGGACTTTAGTTAATTAGAAATTAAACAAATAATGTATGCACATTATGATTTGCCGATCTCAACCTATTCAAATTGAAATTTATCGGATCATTAATTTTTTTAGAATCAATATTTTAAAGAATTTTTTTTTCTTATATCATTTATAAGGATCTATTGTACGCTAATATTCATTATTTTTATTTATTTTTTAGTTTAACCAGTATCATTTAACCAATAGTGTTAATTAATTAAAATTTAGGCATTTAATTAATGTTAATTATACTTTTTTTACCTATTAAGAGGAAATTAACAAATATACAATGAAATTTTTTTCTAAATATATTAAATAGAAAGTAAATAACGTGTATTACATTATTTATTTTACAAATAAATGCATTATCCCACTATTTTTTATTTAATCAATTTTATATTACATCGCGCAACTATTTTCTTAACACACTGTATCTATCAAGTTCTCTAATAAAAATAGTTTTATTCAATTATCTTACGTAGTCATTAAAAAATGCTACTTTTTATCATGGTAACTTTTTTCGTAATATAATTAATTTCTAATTAGCCATTTTTTTATATCTATTCCAATTAAATAATTTTCATAATCTTACTTATTTGATTTTATATACTTCAATTTTTGACTGAATATTAATTTAATTATATAAATATTATAGTTAAAATTTGGATCATTAAACAAATATGTTAACTTTTTTTTTAAGTTTTATTCCTGATTTCTTTTAAATTTCTTTAATAATAACTTGAATTGATGATTCTTTTAATTTCACTTTTCTATTAAATACTTGGTATAAGTTGTACATTTTCTTATTTTTTTAATATCTTTTTAATAAATAAATTTTATCATTCTGATACAAAATATTTATTATATATATAAGTTTTTATAAAATTTATTTAATTGGTTTATTTTTCTTAATATTTTTCAATAATTTTAAATTTTAAAAAATCTATTAAATAAGTTTTTTTTTAATTCAACATTTTAATTAAAATCTTTTTTTTACTTTAATTATCAATTTAAAGATTGATTATTTTAAGAATTTAAATGATTTATTTAATCAAAATTTTATTTTTAATTTTGAAGAAAAAACTTATTTAAATGTATAAATTATTATTACTGGATTGGAATTTTAATAAAAATAAAGAATTATAGTTTAGATATAAAACTTTTAAATAAACTTTTAAATTACTTTTTATTTTTGATTAATATTTAAAATATAATTTATTTTTATCTTAATAACTTTTATTATTATTTAATTTAAAACTTAGTATAAAATTAAAATTATCATAAAAATTATTGTATCTAAAAAATAATTTAATAGTATAATAATAGAATATTAAAATTTAAAAATTTTCTAATAAATATTTAATATTTAAATTATTTAATTTTATATAACTTTTATTTTTTTTTCTTTATTCTTTGATTCTTTTTTTTTTTTTTTTTTGGCGTTGATAACGCAGAAATCTTTATTGAAAATTAATGGATTACATAATAATCTATATAATTTAACCTAGAAACTGCTCCTATCCAGAGGAAGACCCCTCGCGGACCGTTCAATCATATTGCCAAATTCTTTGATTCTTTAACTTTTTTTTAATTTAATTAGTCCAATATTTATTTTAATTGGTTATTTATCTTTTATAAATATATATATATATATTTTTTTTTAATGATCTACAGTCAAACTTCGATGTACTGATATTCTATATACTGATAATTGCTTTTACCAATAAATTTTTATTGTCCTGTTTCATCACTAATAAAAAAATCTTACTGTACTGATATTATATATAATTTCGTGATGTAACATATACCAATACTACCTTCTAATCCCTTTATAATAATGTATATTAAGATGTACTGATAATTTTAGTTACACTAGTGTTAATCCTGACTGGCGCTATAAGTTTGGCCTGAATTAAAAATTGTAACTAAACATCTTTCTTAATTACTGTATGTTTAAAATTAGATTTTTTTCTATAATCATACTCATGTTATATATAATATATTCAGGAAATTTTGAAAATTTTAGACTCAGAATTAAGTATAGTGCGAGCCAGAGTTAGATTTTGGCCTGCATTATAATTTACTAATTACATATATGTACTGATATTTCAATGTATTAATACTTTTTCCCAAAACTGGAAGCATCAGTATATCGAAGTTTGATTATATATATACTTTTACTGATATTTAGTTCATATATCATATAAACAATTTATTAGAAACTATATCTACTCTGACCTGCAGAATGTGATTATTAAAATTTATTTATCTTTTATTTTTATTTATTTTTCCAAAAATTATATTCTAAAACTAATTAATAATTTCTTAATAAAGTAAGAGTTTTCTGATTAAAAATTCAAATAAAGATAATGTTTCTGAATATCTTATAATTTAACAAATTTATTTTGATTCTCCTATAATTAATCAAAAATTAATATAGTTTGTAAAATATATAATTCTCCTTTACTTTTAAATTAAAATATATTTTTTCAAAATATTGTAAATTATAAATATTATCCATTATTTTAAATAAATTCCAAATTAATTTATACATTTTGACTATCATAATTCCTAAATTCCAAATGTATAAATTATAAAATTTATATATATAATTTATAAATTAATTTAAATTTATATATTTGAGCTATTATAATTTCAAATTATTTTAGATTTAAATAGTATCTACAGTATATTATAAATAATTAATTAATAGATCTAATTAAATTTTATTAAATTAATCAATAAATTTTACATAATAGATTATTTTTTTCTAATTATAAATTAGATAATATTTGTTTATTTTTATTAATATTAATATTCTTTTAAGTAATTTGATTTATTATTCACTTTAATATTAAAAATTAGTTTTTTTTAATTATTTTATTTAACTTATATTAAATCATTATTTTAATAAATATAAAGAACTAAAACTTTATGTAATACCAAATAATAGATATTTAACTCTAATAAAAGTTTAATAATAATTATGATAAATTTTAAAAGTAAAAGTTTATTATAATAAAAATATAAATGTAATAACAAGTTTATTAAAAATAAAGAAATATATTATAATTTTAATTAATGAATTGATCTTTTTATTGTTAAAAATAATTCCAAAAAAATTATCTTTTATTGTTAATTTTAATTAAAAAAATAAAATATGAAAATAAAAATTAATAAATCAACTACTAATTACAAATTTTTTTTTATTATAATTTATTCAATCATTATTTATAATAAAAATATATAATAATAATAAAAATAAAGTAGATATAATAAATATATTACAATTTTGATGATCACATTCTGCAGGTCAGAGTGAATATAACTTCTGATAAATTGTTTATATGATATATGAACTAAATATCAATAAAAGCATGTATAAATCATTAAAAAAAAAAAAATATATATATATATATATATTACAAATATAATTAATAAAATAAATTTTGACTAATAAAAAAAAAAAAAAAAAATTAATAAAATAAATAAAATAAATAATATTAATTATATTAATCAGATTAATTCATTATAATTAGAGTAGTAATATATATTAGCTAATATTTTAGGATGTGAAAAAGTATGCAAAAATCTTAGATATACAATTTTTAAAAAATATGATTAATTACACATGCTTATAATATTTTATGGGGGTAAATGCTTATAATAAAAAAAATATTAACTAATATATATTATTGCTCTTATTATAATTATTACAACTATCATAATTATTTTAATTATTATGATTATTATAATTATTATAATTAAGTAATTTTTAATTTTAATAATATTGATAAATTTATAAATCTTAATCATTTATTATTATCAATAATAAATAAATATTTATTCAATTTTTATTTAATTACTCTTCCCACTGATCACTCAACCTAACATTGCAATAACCTTTTATTTCTAGTTTTGCAAGATTTCTCATTTTTAACAAATTAACTCCATCTTTTCATAACAGAAATGGACTTCTCGTACCTCAAACAGATTAAGAAAGAGTTAACCAAAACGCTTGAAGTACAAACTTCATCTTTACTATGCGACTTATTTTAAAGAATACTTTAGCTTGCCAAAGGCATAACAATGACCACGCCTGCAGTGGCTACTTTGTTTGATAACTTTTCTAACTACCAAATAGACTTAGGTCTGAATAAAGTTAAACCAAAAGCCTTCACATAATAAATAGTAGTGGTCAATGTTATAGGGTCTCTTTGCTATTTTTCTTTCTCAGCCTTCTTGGACACTGTCATTTTTCCTGCTTTTGACCAAATATCACGTAAAATGAAGAACCAGTTAGAAGCGATCAATACATCACACCAATTAGAATTGATTGTTACGATAACACAAAGAATAATGGCTTACCAAGATACACTTAACGATCAATCTAAAATGAAAATAAACACAGAGACACTGCACCAATTAAATGATGCCTTGAGTATGCAATCACCTTTTAATCCTAACATCTCTCTTGAATCCAGTACTTCCTGGTCTGGCACTGACTAAAAATCAGAAAAAAAAGTTGAAAAAAAAGCTAAAGCTACAGAAAAAACTGCTTTTCTATAAGATAAAAGCACAGCTTATCATCCTCTTCAACTGCATTACCTAATTCTACTCTTGCTAGTCCCCCTCAGCAGCCTAAAAAAAACTGATATCTAATTCTAACGCATCTTCAGCTCACCATACCTTAAGTGATAATAAAGATTAGGCATCTACTGCAAAGAAATCCAAGATATAAGAAGGCTATACAGGAAGCAATTTAATCATTACCAAATACCACCCTGAGCTAGAAGAAAGCAGTCTCTTACTGAACCTGATAGTGTATGATATCCCAGCCAAATGGACCAACTCCTTGTAAAACTGAATAAGTGGGACAAAGTGATATCAGTCAGCATACGAGTGCAAAAGAAATACTTAACTGCAAGAGTTTGACTAATTCTTAATCATAATTGCCTAAAGAATTACAATAACTGTGATTAGACAGTCTCCCTTAGAAATATTCCTATCTAATAGTTTCTCACCATCTGGATACTTGCAGAATGAAAATAACGCAAAAAGTTTTAGACTGTTATCCTCAATATTCTTGAGAATATAATATACAAATCACTGTTCCCTAATGGTTCTTCAAATTAATTTTTTTATTGACAATAACGTCAAAACTTTTAAAATTATTAAGAACAAGGATGGTTCAAGATTTTTATTAGGATACTTTACAACTTGAGACATACTCTTCAGAAGACTCCTCACTAAATAACTGTGAAAGGATGCTGAATTAGCTTAGTGCCATCACTCCACTCCTTCCTTTAGATTTAACAAGAAACTTACAATTAATTATTTATTGGATAACTCTAACAATAAAAAGTCCTTCTGCTTCAAAGTAGTAACTAGAGCCAATCAGATGTCTCTTGAGTTATGAAGATCTCAGAATCAAGTATCAAAAAATACGTCTTTTCCAGTTCTTTCATCTTCTGATAAGCCTAACAAGCAGGCCAACAGTTCAAGATCAAGGTTTACGAAAATCTAATAGGTTGCACTTTCACAGTAATAAGGTGGAACTCAAGCAACTATTAGAACGATTAATTAGTTTGTGTAGTTAACATACTAGTAACAGATAGTTAGTCACAGGGGGATAGATATCTCAGCCAATTTATTATTTTTGAAGATTAGTTTTCTTTACAATTTTTTTTATATGTATCATTTTCCTTATTCCTTTCATAGTGTGTTATAGACACTGTACCTTTTAGGAGGCTTGGAGTATCTTTTAGTATTTAGATGTGATATTTATATATTCTTCCTTATTCATAATAAAGTATATATTGTCCAACATATTTAACTATAAAAAAAAAAAAAAAATAAATAAATATTTATTCATATTTTTTGTTTTAATTATAATTCAATAAATATTTTTCTAAATTTTTTAAGAAAAATTAAAAAGAAGAAATACATTATATAAATTTTTTTTTTGCTTTTAAAATTTTATGAAATAACATTTAAAAATATAATTATTAATTAGATTAAATTTTACTTTTTATTAGCAAAATTAATAAAATCATTAATCAGTTTTGAAATTATTAAGTTAAATATAAAAAGTGAACATTAAAATAGATTTAAATAATTTTATTATAATATATTTAATAATAATTTCTTAATATTAAAAGAGGTTTAATTATTTAATAATAAAAAGTATAGTATATGAAAATTTTAGAATTATTATCATTATCAATAACGATACAAATACCTGTATTAATTCAGTATTCTGGTTGTGAACTTAAAGAAATATAATCAAGAAGTAAAACTGAAGGAATACAACTAATAATAGGTGTTTTTTATTTATTAATAAGGAAAAGACTATTAATGTTAAAGTGCAATCCATTCAAGATGCTTATATATTGGATTTTTCAGTATTTGAATATATAGCTATGATAGAAAATAGAGTTAAATATAATACAATTAATTTACAGGAAATATCTGTTAGAAGTATGTTAGACTTTTTTCATCTCATACTTTTGTGTAATTAACTTAAAAATATACAAGACACAGTTAAAGATCAATTATTCTTAACGATATATACAGATGGATCCTTTAAAAGACATTCAGATACTAGTATTAGTATGGATAGTGCGTTTAAAATTATAGAAACTAATTCTATATTTCAATGTCAGATATAAAAGAATCCATCAATAATTAAGGTCAAGTTAATAGCTATTATAATGGTGTTATTATATTTAGATAGAAACACAAGGGTTACTATTTGTACAGATTCTTAAATAGTCATTAATCAGTTTGTCAAAATTAATACATTAACTATCTTTGCAGTTTAAAAATTGAAATTACAATATAGTATTTTGTAGATACTCTTCATTAAGTTGATCAAATTTAAAGATTTAGTAGTGACGTTACAGAAAGTAAAGGCTTATGAATCTGATAATTATAATAATGTTGTAGATAAATTAACTAAAAAAGCATGTAGTAAAGAATGTTTGGTAATCGATTCTAAATTACTTGCTTATAATGGTATAATATGTTGGAATCACAAACTTATAGAAAAAAACATTACACTCATGGTAAAAGACAACAGTTTCTAAAGTTAAATAGAAATAAATATTTCACTTCACCTTTTGATTGAATTATTTAGCTAGTTTCTTACTTTTAGATATATCAAAAACAAATTTGATAATTCGACTGTTTTTGATTTCAAATTTAACTCTTTTAAAACTAAATTATGTGCTGAAGAATTACCTTAAAATAACCTATGTAAATGATCACCATCAGTTTACACTAGCAATTGGAGATATACATTGTGTAATACTGAATTAGAAATATACCAACATTTATGATCATGTCCTACCACACAAAATAATAAAGCAGAATAGTTCATAATTCTAAAAATCAATTATTTAAATTGATCACTCCATTTATACATGATAATGTTAATACTGATCATAACAAAGTTCTAACTAATATAGATAAACTCAATTGTTAGAACTCTTCAAACATTGGAATATTATGCTTTGTTAAAGAAATTATATCTAAAAATTTCAGTGAATTTTTAAAAGATTTAAAGATTCCTGAACAAAGTAAATACAAAATTATGAAAAAAGTCATCGATATATTAGTTTCTCAATTTAAACATATGATTTAGAAACATCATAATATTTATCAAATTAACTTAGAACAATCACATAATATAGATTCTAGAAAGAAAAAATTAAAATTTACAGAAAATAAAGATAATAATAAAATTAAAAGTCTGAATAGTACACTAAGTAGTTATAAGGTTTGAATAGATGGGTATTTTAATATGAATGGTTATTAGTCAAATTTTTAAGTTTTTTGTGACTTATGTTGTTATTGACTCATGGTGATTAGTCGGCTGTATTTCTTCAGAAGCAGTAGTTAATAGAGAAATATTTTATTAATAGTCTATATTTATGTAGATTTTAATATATTTCTTAACATTTGTATTATCAAACATGACCCACCATGTTGATAATAAATAAAAAAAATTATCATTATCAATAATAAATTATGCAATTGGTAATACTAAAAAGTTATTATATAGTAATATTTTAAATTTTATATTACTTTTACTTAATTATTTAAATATTTTTTTAAAAACTATTATTAATATAAAAATGTTCAATTTACAAAACTTTTTCTTTCATATTTATACTTGTAAAAAAGTTATTTAAATAAAATAAAAATGAAATAATATTAGTAAATATTTTAATAAAAATCAATTTAAAAAAAAAAGAATTTTTTATTTAGTATTAAAATTCATATTTAAAAATATTCTTCTAAAAGAAAAATTGAAATATTAATATATGAGATGAATTCTGAAAAAAAAGATTAAATAGTTAAAATATTTTTTTAAAATAATAAATATTTGAATCAAATAATCAAATATAAAATCTATTTGTTTAAAAATTAAATCAATGTATGATTAATTTATTTAGTTATACTTGTATTTTAAACTTAATAATAATTCTGAACCTATTTTTTAATAATATATATTTAATAATTATATAAATATTATATAATAATATATGTTTATTTATTTATACTTTTTAACAAATATTTTTTTCTATAAAAATATTATATTTTATTTAAACAAACTTCAAAAATATATTTTAAAATAAGTTGATTTTATTCTTTAATAATATTAGACCATCAGGTAAAATAATACTTTCTTATTACTATTATTATTATTATTTTATAATATATTTTTTCTAAAGATCTAAAATATTAGTTATTTTTTAAAAAAAAGATGAAAAATAAAAGACTAGTACTATTTTATTAAAATAAAAATTAATAAAAAGTAATTAAAAAAATAATATTCTATTAAACTTTTATATAATTACATATTTTCTAATTATTTAATAAGAAAAATCTGAATTAATTAACTTAAAACTAAATTAGTAAATTAAGAATTAAAATAAAGAAAAAATAACTTTTAAATTAAATTGAATAACAAGAAAAAGATATTTTATATTAACTCTATTTATAAAATAATATAATAAAAATTTATAAAAAGAGAAAAAAACTTTAAATAAATAAATTAATTTTATTTTTTTTATATTATTAATAAATACTAATAAAAATATTTTAAATTAAATTTTCTTAAAATTAATTTTAATTTGAAAAAATAAAAAAAAAATCAAATATTATTAATTTGTATTAAAGTAAAATTATTTAAAAATAATTTTATTCAAGTAATTTTACTTATATTTAATTTATTAAATTTATTAAATTTGACTGGTTAAATATTTCTTATCATATATTAATTTATATATAAATTTAGAAATTAATTTAAATTTAATTAATTTTAATATTTAATAAATTATCTATTAAAAAAGCAAATTATAATTAATTAGATTATTTGTCAGATTAATTAAATAATTTATTAAATATCTAATAAATTTAATAAATAAATTGATCAAATAATTTATTAGATATCTAATAAATTTATTAAATAAATTAATTATTAAATATGTAATTAATATAAAAAATTTTTTTTTTTAAAAAACTTTTTAAAAAAAATTATTTAAAAAATTCATTATAACTAAATAAATTAATAGGCATTAATATAAATGCCAACCAATTTATTTTAAGTAAATCCCAAATTAATTTGTACATTTTGACAGCAATAATTCCCAAATTCCAAATGTACAAATTGTAAAATTTATATATGTAATTTGTAAATTAATTTGAATTTATACATTTGGGCTATTATAATCCCAAATTATTTTGGATTTGGGTGGCATCTATAGGCATTAAATTTATTCAATTAGTTTTTTATATAATAATTATTTTTAAGAATATTTAGTTATTTACTTATATTTTTTTAAAATATTAAATTTTTCAAGATAATGTAAATAATAAGAATTTTGTTATTATTATCTTTTTATTAATTACTTTTAAAAATATTTACTAATATTTCTTTTTTTAATTTTTTAAAATATTAAAATTAAATGAATTAGATTTTAAAATAACTAGGTTAACTATAAAGATTTTTTATTTATTTTTTTTATTTAATTATTTTTAAAAATATTTTTCATTTCTATTTTTAGAATGCTGGACTTTAATGAATTAAATTTTAAAGTAAAAAAAATAAATAAAAATTATTATTATTCTTTTTTTTAATTAAAAATAAACTATTTATTACTATTTCTAAAAATAATTAAAGAAAAAAAATATTTATGGGTTATACTTAGTTGAGCTGGAAGAATTATATAATATTGTTTGTAATATTTCTTTTATTAAATATTTTACAATATATATGGCATAATCTTTGAATTAAAAAAAAAAAAATTAAAGAAAAAAAATATTTTCTTTTTCTTTTTTTATTGATACTAGTTTTTTTTTAATAATTTTTAATAAAAAAAACTTTTTTTAACAGTTTTATTTTAAATTAAATAATAAAAAATAAATAGTATTTAAAATTAGAAAATTACTACGCATCACCACTGGTGGTCAACACCAGTATCACGTGATTTTATTTGACACCCATATCACACCCCTTCCTTCTTCATTTTTTTATAAATATTTTAAGAACTTAGAATTTTTTTCATGCTAAAAATTCTATTCGTTATATATTATCTGTCACATCTCTATTTTTTTCATAATTCCAGCCAGAATATTAAAATTACCATATTAGGACTTTGTATCATACAGAATATCCATTTTAGGTGATACTCATTTCACAAATTTTTTATTCCTATTTTTGGAAATTACTTTACTTGGAATTTTGTGTAATATTAATTTTTAAAAACGGATATTTTTATGCAGATCACTTAATTCCAGCCAGAATTATAAAATTACAATAAAATCACGTGATACTGGTACTCAACCACCAGTGGTAGTAAATAGTAAACTTCTTAAAATTAATATAAAACTCTAAAAATTATAAATATAATAAAAAAAGTTGGTATTTATTATTTATAAAATACCATTAATATTTCTTTTTTTTCTTTTAAAGTATTAATCTCCCATACTAATTTTTGTTGGATAGTAGCATAAAATCATTTAAAATTGTTAAAGAAATTGATGGGTCTAGAAAGCTAATAGGTTATTTTGACACTCGGGATTATGTTTCTATTTGCATTAATAATCCTCAATTTTAGAATGACAAAAGAATCTCTTGATACTATTATTCTACTCTCAACTTTAAGAATTTACATAAATCTGCTTGATTTGGCAATACAGACAGGTCCTCAAGGACACCTAAAGAGTCTAACTTTTCTCTTTCAGATTTTAATACTAATAACCATAAGAACGATTAAAATAAAACCCTTAAATCTGGCCATTCTATCAAGAAAATCGATCACTCAAGAAATGGTCAGTCTTTCAAACTGAATGTGAAACATTTAATAGCTGGACTGAAAGCATTATTGAAACATTATATTTAGTTTAGTTGGAAGGGATAGATAGAAATTCTCATACTAACTTCTTATTATGCTTAGCATTTGCTTTATGTAATATTTTTTTATTTTATTAGATCATAGAATTTTTATTTTTTTTTCTTCATTTTCCTTATACCTTAAATAATTCTATAACTAGACTTCCTATTATATTAAAGAGAATAGGCTAGAGATATAGTAGTCATGAGATATATCTATGACTCTAGTGTGAGGAATAGGTAGGCTTTCTTTTTCTGATTTTTTGTACTCTTTTCTATTTTTTTTAGTTAATAAAAGCATTTCTTTTAACTAAAAAAAAAAAAAAAAAAATTAATTGTAAATTATATAAGCATCTTATGATTTTTAATTTAAAAATTTGATATTTTAAGATTAGTAAAAAATTTAAATTAAAAACCTTTTTTTAAGATAAAAATAAAAGTATATCATATAATTTAATATAAATAAACTACTTTAAAATTTTTATTAATTTTGAGAAGTTCAAATTATTATCAAAATGTTAAATCTTGAGATAGTTACATAATTTTAATTAGCTGTAAATTACAACCAAGTTTATAAATACAGTTTTTGTATTGTAAGAATTATAAGAATAAATATTAAAAAATTAAGATATTAAATTAATATAAATTTTTTTTTTTTTTTTATAATTAAAGGCCGTGCTTGGCATGTACTTTATTAAAAAAAATAAAATAAGAAAATAAACATGCTAATTTAACAGCTAAATTAAATTCACCTACCCCACTATTAGTTTAGATAGACCTATTAAAACAAGCCTACCCGTCTAAGATCAGCAAAGACAGATATGACCTATAATTTTCAACTAATAACTAGTATTACCATATATCAATGTAAGAGCATACACATATAAAGAATTCCATTCTTCCTCATGATCCCCACAAGACGTGCTATTAAGAGAAGCCACCATTCTAAGACAGGTGGCATATGGCATTATACTAAGGCCAAACTTAGAATACGAAGATCCTTTTTTCTTACCAATAAAAAACAAAAGACCTCAGTTAAATATAACCTATTATATTCTATTTTTAACCCTTAACCAGCATAGTTACACTAAGAGTAAAATAAAAATAATTAGTAAAATACCTTCTACATGACTTTAACCCTAACTAGGAATTAACATGTGTTAGTAAAATTTAAAACAAATCCTTCAACCAAGTTCCCCCTTTAATTAAATTGATAAATAAAACCCTAAAAAAAAAGGTTACACTAAACCACTAAAATACTGATCAATATTCCAATACTTTCAGACTTCAGCCCCCTAAAACTAAAATAGAAAAAGAGACTAAAGGCTAAAATATTAATAAGTAAGAAATAAAAACTAAAGGAAAGTCATTAATACTTTCAGAAATCCAAAAAGAAAACTGGAAAAAGAGATAAAACACTATAACCACCATTTCTACATCCCTTTAAATGACCCTTAAGCAAGAAAAAGTAAGTGCCATTCCTGGTCATAAATAAAAACTTTAACTAACGACTTCACTTTATCTATAATCTCAATGCTTTCAAAATAAACAGAATTGACGAGAAACCCCCCTCTTTTAAGGTATTTAAGACCAGGTAATCTAGACGCTAACCTTACAAAAGTCTTCAAAAATATGAAGGAAACCTGAAGTTTACAGTCATAAACTATTTCCTTAGTGAAGTTTATATTAAGCCAGTAATTCTGCTAAAACTTGGTATTTTTAAACCAAACAAGTTTTAACAGACACAGCTAGGTTTTATAAAAAGGAAAACGTTATTTAAAAGGAGCTCAAGAAACCAAAAACCCAAGCTTTTCTTCAGCAGCCTTCTGCTGAAAAAATGGTCAAGCGATCTGCAAGTAAGAAATTTAGTTGATCCTTCCAAATTAATATAAATTAATATAAATATTAAATAAAATACTTTATTTAAAAATTATGTAATTCTGACCTTCATCCACCAGGATGGAATTAATGGCTATATTTTTGACTCTACTAGCTGCACTGGAAGGGGCTACTGTTAATATACATACAGACAACCAATGCATTATATTAGCAATTAATAACTGGGATTTCTGTCAGATATGTGCAAAATTAAAACAACTGAATTCACTTTTAATTATGAAGATTAAGATGATTTGTAAGAAAAAGTATTTGAATGTAAATTTAAAAAAGGCTAAAGGTTACGATAGAATTGAAAGCAACGAAATGGTAAATAGATTAGTAAAAAATGGATTAAGTAGTGAGAATTATTATAATAATAGAGTAGATTTTATTAACCATGATATTAGATTTTTTTCCTTATTTAAAGATATTTCAATTGTAACTAACTTATACCATACATTTTATTGTCAGAATATTCAACACTTTTAACATAACTGAATGGTCACTACTTAAGAATAATAATAAGTGGTGTTATCTCAATACTATTAATTGTAACTAGCATATCACTTGGTTATTTATTAATCAGTTTACAGACTTCTGATGCCGATCTGTAACCATTAACACTTTACTTTTAAACTAACGCATAAAGCACTCTCTTTGGATAATATCTTAATACAATGTAAATCAGCTCTATACGAACGCTACATGTGCACTGATTACTATGCTGAATAGGAAATATAAATACATTTAGTAAAATGCTACGCTTATGTAAATAAATGGTACTCAATTTATAACCTACTTACAATTGAACTATGACTTACTATTTCAATGAGAAGAGTACAGCTGAGCATGTAGTTTATAAATACAGTATATTTATTAGATACTAGGCATGTTATCTACTTCAATAGACTTTCACTATTTTCAACAATTAGCGCTGCTCGCTAAAGCAAATCATGCATAGATAGAGCTATTACAGCATAAATTAAAATTATCAGCCATTAAAGTGCAAATGATTTTGGCAAATCCTTTTCTAAGATTCACTCTAGTATTTAAACACATTATTTGAAACCCACATTGCACACTAACAGTAGAATGAGAAAGGTTACATAACATCATTCCATAGATGAAATAAGCCTCCAATTGATAACGCACTTTTACGAATCCAGATAATACTTCAATATTAGCCAATCGCAATTCAATTCTACCCCTCTCCCAATAGATATAAATGCATCAACTTGTCATTCAGAAATATGGCTCTAACCTTCCACTTAATAAGTCATATAATGATTGTGAAGTATATGATGATTCTTCTATATTTGTATTTGTTCTGCCACCTCTTTAATGTGATGAAAAAACTGATCGCAAAGTGGCAGCAGTCCCTCTGACATGATCTTTGATTATGGGCTATATAAAAACTTTTAAGCTGAATTTCTAACTACCAGACATGTGCACTTGATTACAGATCAAGATTTATTTGCAAAAATCATTAATATAAAATTTAGTTTTTAAGGGAATTTTTGATATAAGGGAGAGAATTTACAGTAGATATAATTTCATTTTAAAATTAATGTTATTAATATTTTTATGATTTATTTTTATTTTTATTTAATTTGTTTGTTTTACTTTTATTAATTAGGTTATTTAATATATGATTTAGTTTATCAGTTTTGATGTTGTTTATTTTATTAATTATAATTCATTGATTTTCAATATTGATGGATGATTAGATCAGTCTTAGATTGGGAGTGCTCATGTCTAGTTAGAGGTGATTATATTTGTAATCCTTTCTTTTGATTGTATGGTTTCAACACCAAAAAAAAAAAATTATGTAATTATTTATATTTATAAAACTAATATGAATAGTTTTTAAAAAGAAAAATCCATGAAAATAGTAATCTAAGAAATAATAATAAAATTTATGATATGTAATAATAGTTTACTTACCTAAAGTATACACTTGGAAAAATATAATGCATAAGCAGGAAAATAGTAGATCAATAAAGAGATATTTGGTTAGCAAAAATGTTTAAAGGAACAAATTAATTTATAAAATACTTATGCTTTTTTCTTTTAGAAAAAGAGTAGTATACAATTTAATTTGTTAATGTTATCAATTTATACTACAAAGATGAATATATTTTCTTTCAATCGTTTTTTTAATAAAACGATTGAAAAAAAAAATTATAATTGTATTATTATTTACGATTTTATTCGAAAATAATCAGCCGAAACGTGGTCCGACGTAGATCGTCGTAGAATTCCAGGGGATTTGATGATCGGCAACCAGGAATTACACTATTATCAGCATTTATTTTTTAGTATATAGATGATCACGTGACAAGATCGTTAAATGCAAACAACCAAACATGAAAAATATAAAAATAAATAAAAACATTTGAAAACAACCTCTTTAACTAGATTTTTTTAATTAATTAAAAAAAAAATCATTTTGCACAGACATGGTATGTTTCTTCTATGTTTGTTACTTTTCAAAATTTATCACTCTGTCTTTTTTGAAAATATACTAACGCGACTTACTTCATTATACGTCTTCTGCGTCTCCTGGTTATTCTTTTTGTTGATAAATTTGTGAATAATTGTTGTTTTGGTGATTATTGGTGGTTTAATTTAATAATAATAATAAAGTCCGCCATTGAAAACATCTCACCTTCGGTAATAAAGAGGATCTCAAAAGAAATTAATGCTCTTGTTGCACAACCTCCAGAAGGGATCAAAGTTATAGTAAATGAGTCAGACGTCTGTGACGTTCAGGCATGGATCTATGGACCTGGTAACTTATTTGATATAATTCTAGTTGAATTTTTTTTTGTATAAATAGAAAGAAATAATTATCAAGACGGATAAAGTTAGACTTGAGACAAAACACATAATTATGGATTTTTATATTTTGTAATATTATAGAAGTTCTTACGCTCTTTTTCCTTATTTAAAAATGAATGATTCGATTTTTATTTAGAGAGCACACCATATGAAGGAGGTTCCTTTAAAGTAAAATTGGTGCTAGGAGCTGATTTTCCTGCAGCCCCACCAAAATGTAAGTATCTCTTCTCGAGATATATATATATTTTTAACACGATAATTAATTGCTCTATTAATTTTTTTCCTCGATTTGTTGTTTTGGTGTGGGATTTGGAAACTTCGTTCTAAAAACATTTAGGTTATTTTATTACAAAAATATTTCATCCTAATGTCTCAAAATCCGGTGAAGTATGTGTTAATACTTTGAAAAAAGATTGGAATAAAGATTCAGGGGTTGAACGTATTTTACTGGTAAGTATTGAAATTTATAAAACTTTATGTTTACTTATTCACAATTACTTACTAAAAGAATCAAAAGACCGTTAAGTGTCTTTTGATCGTTCCTAATCCAGAATCAGCACTTAATGAAGAAGCAGGAAAACTTCTTTTAGAAAATTATGATGATTATGCAAAACATGCTCGCCTAATGACGAAAATACACGCTCAAAATAAGGCAGCTGAATTTTCTTCAAATAACTCTAACAATAATAACAGTTCGACAACATCTACATCTACTATTATCACTTCTACAACATCGCCATCTACTTCATCACCGAAAAAATTTGTTTCTTCACAGATGACGATGAAATCTACCTCACAACAGATCACTACAACTACAGCAGAAACTAATACGATGACGACAAATAATTCTAACACAACCAATTCAATTAATAATTCTTCTACAATGAATAGTCCAGCTCTGATTACCCCACTTACTGTATCGAATTCAATGAATGAATCGAAATCTCCTAATGCGATGAATAATGGTAGTGCAAACAGTAATCATAATCATCTTAAAAAGAGTTCTACTTCTGTGAATTCGAATGATAATCAAATTTCTCCAAATAATCCTACTGTAACACCAAAGAAAAGAGCTGGTGATAAAAAATTAGATAAAAAACAAGCCGATAAGAAACGTAGTCTGAAGAGACTTTAGGCTAAAAAGAACAAGATGATAGAGACTAATTATTAAAATGTCACTCTTTGTTTGATTGATATTCTATAGAATGGAAAAGAAAGAAAAATGTAGAGACATACATATTAAAATCATTAGTTCATTTTATTCGTTCATATGTTTTTCGTAAAATGTGGAATATTTATTTGTGATTAAAATTAAAGTTGTTTGATTTTGTTATATATATGTTAATAAGATTTATCTAGTTAATGTATTGTAATACGTAAGTTTATCTAGAAAGATTGACTTTAAAAAATTTATTTATTTCCTAAGAGTTATTAATAAATAATGAAATTGTAATTGTTCGTTTAAGTCTAGTTAAGTACGGTTGATCAAATGCAGTTTATTAATTTTGTTACCGAGTTATAAATTTTGTTTAATAAATTTTGATAATACAAATTACGAGACCATATATATTAAAATTAAAAAAAAATTACAATGTAAGTAATGTTAAATCCAAATAACAAAAATTACTCACATGTTAAAAAAATCGTTGCTTGTAAAAATTTGGTGTGACCTTGGTCTCACATGTGACTGAAATGATTAATGGCAAGCCAAATTTCGTTTCACAATTATGCAAAGATTTTTAGTTTTATTTCTTTCACCTTTAAGTAAAATAGATTTTTTTAAACAAGGCCAATGAGCGATTGGACATGAGGTAAAGTCTGCAACTTTTACCATAAAGACAAACACTTTAGTGATTTGCACAACATAAAAAGGATTAATTTTCACAAGAATAATTGAGAAGACTTGAAATGTCTGATAAATGACAGGTATGTGTAGAGCGTACTGGGGTTGTGGGTGAATTAATATTAATAATCATGAAAGACTTGAACAGTTCAATCTGTAAAGGACTAAAGGTGTACTTCTTGCTTCCAAGTTTTTTTGAGTTTAAGGCTGGACTATGTACCTTTCTTAAACGGTCAAAAAATTTGTTTGTTGAAGTTATACGTTTATTCATTAGAGGTATAGAGGTAACGAACTGCTGATAGTAGTTCATCCTATAAAGCTATATTGAAGCGGTTATTAAGTAATATTCGTTCTGTATAAAAACTTGGGATAGTAATCTCTCTTTTATACAGAAATTACCATAGTTTCCGTTTATAGATTCTGTATAGTTCTAGCTCTCTATAAAAGTTTGAATGCTGATAGTAGTCTCATTCTACGTATAAAGTTTGAACTGCTGATAGTAATCTTTATTCCTATATAGAAATTTGAACTACTACAAATAGTTTTTTATTCTATATAGAAGTTTGGATTGCTGATAGTAGTTTTATTCTATATAAAAGTTTGAACTACTAGTAGTAATTCTTATTCTACTATATAGAAGTTTGAACGACTAATAAGTAGTCTTACCCTATAGCTTAGATTGAAAATACTGTATACTTTTATATTTTAATTTGATGAACTTACATTTCCTAATTTTTTTTTTAGTAAAAGAAAAAAGAAAATTGTAAAAAGAATTATATAATAAATCTAATTTTAATTTTAAATCAAAATTTAATTAAAATCAAATCTTATTGCTTATAAATTTTATTAATTTTATAAAATTTAAATGTTATTTTAAAATTTTTAAATTAGAATTATTAATAAATAAAAAAAACATTATTTATTCAATTATTTTTTTTTTTTTTTGTTTTTTATTTTAATTTAAAGAATTTATAATAATTTGTAGATCATTTTCTTTTAAAAATTGTTAATTGAATTGAATTTTTTTTTTATTACAAAAATTTTATTTTATTTAATAAATACTTTAAAAAATTTAAAGTATTTTTAATTAAAAATAAAATTTGTGGCAAATTTACTATAAAAACAGTTTAAAAGATAAAAAAATTTATTGTAAAAAACCTGTTTTAACTTATCTAAAATAATTAATATAGATTTTAAGTTATATAAATAATTATTATTAATATTTTTATTTTATTTTTTAACTATTTTTTTATTTTTTTCTGATTTATATATATACTGTATTTTTTTCAATATTAGTTACCCCTAAAATTAACTTAATTTTGGAAAAATATGATAATTTTAAATATAAATAATTAAAGAAAGTTTAATTTTGATTTTTTTTTCTTTTAATTTTATTTTTTTATTATTTTTTTTTGTAAAGAATTATTTTAAATAGATTTAAATTAGGTAATTTAGTAATAATATATAATTTATACTAATAAATCAAATTTTATTAATGATTTTTATAATATATAATTGTAATGTTTAAATTATTTTTTATTAGTATATATAAGTAGTATTTTAAACATACTAAATCTTGAGTTAAATCTAATCTGATTTGAGTCAAATTAAAAAAAATTGGATTTAATTCAATCTAAATCTAAATCAAATAAAATCAAATTTAATTCAATTTAAGTTTGAATTGGATTTAATTTGATTTAGTTTGAATTTAAATTGAATGTATTTGATTTGATCTAAATTTGATTTAGACTTGATTTGATTTAAATTCACTATTTAAAAAAATGATTTACAGCATTTTTTAAATAATTTAAATAATTTAGTAAAAAATATTGCAAACTATTTTTTTTTATACTATAAAAAATAATCTTATAAATATAAATTTACTAATAATTTAAAAATTTTAAATCATTTAATTAAAATTAAAATTTTTATATAAAAATAATTCTTTTATTTTATAAATTAATTGCTAATTCATATATAAATAATATTTTATATATAAAATTTATGCAAATTTAATTAAATTTTATTTTATGATCTAGTAATTGAATTTTAATAAACTTTTTTTTGTTTTGTAACTCTTAATATTCTCTTTAAAATAAAAAAAAAATTCATTAAAATTAAACTAATAAATCACAAGATAAATGCAAAAAAATGATTTTTTAATAGATAGATGGATTCCAAATTTTAAATCTGGTTTTCTAATAAAAAAATTATTTTTTGTAATTATTTCATAATCTATTAGTCCAATTTCAATGATCATTTTTTTATTTTAAAAAGAATATTGAAAGTTATAAACAAAAAAAAGTTTATTAAAATCCAATTACTGAATCATAAAATAAAATTTAATTAAATTTGTACAAATTTTATATTATAGAGGTGGTCTGATTCATATGTGAATTAGTAATTAAAAGAAAGTTTTAAGATTATTCTTTATCATAAAACATATAATAATATTTAAATTAGCTATTGTAACACAATTTACTATATTTGCTTTTACAGTTAAGCATAAAAGAAATAGAGAATATTATACCAAAAAAGGGTACAAATAACATAATTACTTATTACCTTTGTTTTATTACAATTTACAATAAAGATTTATCTATATAATATGTTACTATATGGCTAAAAATTTTGAAATTTATGTTAATCAAAGTTATTAAATAATTTTTTGCACATTAAACTTTTTAGAGATCGAAAATTTTACATTTATATAATTTAACAGCTTGAAAATCACTTCCAATAATATATATTATTATTAAACCATTAATTTCGCCTTTCATAATAAACATAAATATATGTTTACACATTCTATACATTCGCAAATTTCTTAAACACCCATTTCCAAACTTTCCATGCAAAAGAATTAGTTGAAATTTTTTCTATAGTTACAAGTGAAATAAAAATAAGAATATGATAACCTTTTGATCCCGATAAATAACAATGGAGCACCTTTATAGAAACCACTTATTGGTAGCCTATATTAATAATAAGGACCAGATAATTAATAAAATCTTTCATTATATATTCATTATGAATATTTACATACCTGCAAGTAACGCCTTTTCGGCAAAATATTTGACATCTGCATCTGAATCTTCTCGTAATTTATCCAATGCGGGCTTTACTTGTGCATCTAAAAGTACCACAGTCTCTTGACTTTGTTTAAGAACAGGTATTAAAACCTCATAGGACTTAGCTACATTAAATCGAATATTAGGAATAGGATCGGAAACTAAATTATTCACTGTAGGAAGAATACAATCTCTGATCACTTCTGGAGTAACGGCAGGAGCCATTGTCTAATGATATATTATTAACTCAATTTATTTAATCACTAACAAAATAGAAAATAACGTATTTATATAAATGAAGTACCAACCGTAATAGCAAAAATGGTTGTCATCCTATACAAGTAATTTGGGTGATTTCCCATTGCTAGCACTTTTGGTATAATTGTAGTCTTTGCCCATTCGACTCCGAATACTTCAGTCAATTTTTTCAAATTAACCGTTGCAGCTTCGCGAATAGAATAAACGTTATCCCCTAACCAAGACATACACAGATTTCCTAACTTTTCGTCAAAAAATGCAACGCCTAATTGGCTAGCAAGCAAGGGAATATATTCGATAATTGCAAGACGAACGCGCCATTGCTTGTCTTCGGCTAATTCGACTATAGCTGGAAGAAGGTTCTGCGATAAAAGCTCAATTCCAATAACTGGAATGAAAATCAGAAATTAAATATAATGTTTAACTTATTTTAGTAACATATAGTCAATGATTCTTTACCTTCATTTACTTGTTCCAATTTTGATATAATATTTAATCTAACATCTGGGAATTCATCCTTCAGAAGTTGTAAAAATAATGGTAACAAATGCTCAGTTGTACTAGAATAATGGATATATAATTTAAACATGTTGAATGAAAGAAAATATAATATCATTCATATTAACATTTAAACATGTTAAAGAAAACATATTATTATTCATGTTAACATTTAAACGTGTTAAAAATGAAAGAAAACATAATTTTAATTACATACGCTTCTTTGCCTAAAATAGGAGCTAATCCACTAATTTGAGTGGCTAAACTTGCTCGAACGTGTTGTGATGTATCAGTAACTAAATCCTTAACGCATGGTAAAATGTGCGATAAAATTGTTTGCTTGTCGATATTTTGTGCGAATCCTAAATATACAGGAATAACTTAAGGAAAAAAGATCCTCAAAAATACTCGAAGAATATTGATATGTACCTGGAACTTGGCCAGAAGCAGCTGTTCTTACTTCTGCTTCATTGTCTTTAAGCAAATGAACGAATGCTAATACTAGATCATCGCGCGTTACTTCTTCGCCGACAGCTTTTGCTATCTAATAATTTAATATAGCATTAAGCTGACAAGGATAAAATTAATAGATAAAATATATTGATAATATAGTATACCTTGACAAAATTTTCGGCTATCATATATCTAACTCTCCAGCTTTTATCTGAAACCATACTTCTTAAAGTTTGCAGAAGATAAGTTTTGCTTTCTTCCTTAGTAAGGATTTCAGCAATTGCAACCAAATCCTCAACGGTCAGTAAACGCACAGAATCTTGTTCATCTTGTGCAAGCTTACTAAATAATGGAATAATATCCAAAACAACTTGTTCTTTAGGGATTTTTTTCGCAAATTTCTGTTTAACGAAACAAAATAGAAAGTCCCCGAATTTGTAAAGCATATACGTAGTATAAACATTAATAATTATTCAATTTACAAAAAATACGTCGTTCTAAACTTACACCTAGGTTAGCAGCAGCAGCCCTTCTAACCATTGGCGTATCATCTTGACATAATTGTTTGAACATTGATCGTAATTCATCCTGTGAAGATGGAGTTGCAGTTTGGTATGCTGCTGCATACAGACCGCAAGCGCTAGTACGGCTGGTAAACCAATCACCACTACCTAAGCGTTTAATAAGCGGTATGTAATATTCTTCAATTTGTTGTTGAGAGAGAACTATTGCAATCTTGGTCAAAGATTCGACGGCCTATTAACGTAATTTTAAAATGTTTTTAATATCAAATTCAGGCCATTATCTTAACAAATTATGTTTAAGTTAACCTTTTCTCTAACAAGAGTCTCTTCGACGGCAGCCAAATTTTCCAGTGGTCCAAGTATAATATGCGCGTGATCTTTACCACCAACATATTCTACAAAATTGCCAAGCTCTTCTGCTAATGCTAAAAGTACTTCGTCTTCATCATCGATGGATTCTACACGAGAATGCATATTATAATTAATTTATCATTTGAAACATAATTGACGTTCTTTTGAAAAATTTTGATGATATCGAGTTTAAGGATAATTAATTTCTACTCTTCAACCAGTTTAAAAAAATATATATATAAGTAAATAACAAAAAAACAACTATTAAAAATTACTGTTTAGTAAATTCATTCGTTTTCTATTTCTTAAAAGAACGAATGTTTTTCCGTCTCAAAACACGATAAAATAGAAATGTAGATATAGTAAAATTGCAAATAATCGTTCACTCACCATCAAGAAATGGTACAAGCTCATCCCGAGTTCTTTGAACACCTAGTGCTAAAGCGATAGTTGAAAGACGTTTGATGGCATTTAAACGAAAATTAACATCGTCAGCCCTTAACTCATCCAATAAGACTGCGATAGGATACAAACTATCTTCATTATCAATATCGGTGTTCATTGTTAGATTAGTTCAAAAAATAAATAGATACTTTAATATCGTAAAAAAGTGAAATTAAATAAACGAGATTAGCTTGAATTTATAAAAATAGGACAGTTGCACACCACAAATTTGTGAATGTGTATTGTTATTAGTGGCTTGGGAGTTCGTTTTCGTCATGTGATTTCACGGTTATTTGTCATATCTCGTTAATATTTCACAACAAATCATTTTTTTATTATGTAATTAAAGAAATTTGCTATATAATATTTTTTCTAATATTTGCTTTATAATATAAATACTAATTTAAATTTATTAATAAATAATATTAACTATAGAAATATATTCAAATTAAATAGTAGTTATTTTATTTTTTTTTTACAAAGTAGTGCAATTTGTAGTTATATAGGTATAGAATATCTGTTTTTATATGACTAATTCATTAAAATTCTAAACCAATTTTCATTTAATTTAAGATTGCTTTTGTACCTTACTATTACCTTATGAAATTTACCCATATCCTTCTATAGTAATTGTTAAATTATATAAGATCATTATTATTTTTACTACAAAAAGAAAAAAAAACTATATTATATTTATATATTTTAGTATTATTATATACTATTAACTTGTTAATACTAAAGGTAGTATTTAGATTCAGGTTTTTAATAAGTTGACAAATTGACTTGTTTAGAAAAAATACAAATCCAGATTAGCACCTGTTAAGAAAAGCTTAATCCAATTTTTTATTAAATTAAATCCAATTTAATTAATAGATTAATAATGATTAATTAATAGTTTGATAATAGTTAAATAGTAGTTATTTAATAGATTTAACAGTTGTATAGTAGGTTTTTTAATAGATTTAATAGGTTATTATTAAATTTTAATAATTCAATTATAGTGTGTAACAAAAAAAGTTGCCATTCTGAAAATAATTTTTTTTTGTATAATAAACATTAAAATGCTTTCATTTTTTACATCCCATATACAGTATTTTATTTAGCTTATTACTATTCTATTAAAGTCATTTATATACAAAAAAAGGTTATTTATTTGCATTTTCTTTCAATAATACCTTATAAATATATATTATACAAAATTAAAGTCTGATCTCAAATTATTTATCATTATTTCTTAATATTAGTCTGATGTCACTTATTTAACAAAAAAAAATATATCAGGGGGTAAGTATTCCTCTTCACATTATTAGATGTAATTTTAAAAGTTCAAATAAATAAATATTTTTAAGCATAATTAAAATAATTACCTGTTTAACTAAAAATTTTGCTATAATATATAGGATAATGATCTGTAGCTTATTAAAGGAGAAAACATTTTTATTATATAATAAATAACCATTTTTATGTAAGAATATTGCAGAAATGGTATTTTTTTACTATAAAATTTATTTACAGTAAAAATTAATATCTGTATTATTAGCTAAAGATTAAGGCTATTTTATAAAAAAATACATAAAGATTTTGCATATAATAAAAAAGTGAAATGAATTTATTTTTAAAAAAATATCTGTAAAACAACTATTTTAAAGAGTTTGTATTTAATAATATATCTATCAAGCTCTCTAATAAAAATAGTTTTATTCAATTATTTTGTGTAGTTATTAAAAAATGCTACTTTTTATCATGGCAACTTTTTTTGTTATACACTATATTTAAATTATTTATTATTTTTATTATTATTATTATTATTTATTAAAATCTAAATATTTAATGGATACAAATACATAATAATAAAATATATTTTTTATTTATCAGTTAAATAAATTATATTAAAATTGAACATAAATAAGATTTTTTTTAAATAAATTTAGTTTATATAAGTTTTTTATTTATTAATAAATTTTTGGTATCAAAAAAAAAAAAATATTTACTTATAGTTGAAATTGCAAAAACTGCTAGGTATTTCTGTACAAAGTTATTTAATATAGAAAATTTATTAATGTAAAAGGAATTTTATTAAGTTATAAATATTTTTCAATTTTTTAAGATATTATTTTTGACAAATCATTCTACTAGTTTTTTTTTTAAATATACTGGATATATTAAATATATTAGATATACTAGATGTATTGGATATATCAAATATACTAGATATATCAGTCAAATATATTAAATATTTTTTTTTGATTATGTTTAAATAAATTCACAACTGTTATTTAATATAAGATTTTTAAATTAATAAGGTAAAACCAAAACTTTTAAATTTAAGATTAAGTATTAAAGAAATTAAAGCTTTAATAGTAATTATAGAATAATATTTAATTAAATTTATATATAAAATTGATTTGATTTTATTAATTAAATTATATTTATATTATATATAAAATAAATATTTTTTTTTTTTTAGTCAAAAGAATTGCTTTATTTACCGAAAAAAGATAGAAAAGCGTACAAAATTTCAGAATTACAAAGCCAGCCCGTTTCCCACACTAGAGTCACAAACTATCTCATGACTACTATATCCCTAGCCTATTCTCTTTAATATAATAGGAAGTCTAGTTATAGAATTGTTCAAGGTATAAAGAAAAATGAAAAAAGAAAAGAAAAATTCTATGATCTAATAAAACAAAAACATCACGTAAAGTGAATGCTAAGCATGACAAGAAGTTAGTGTGAGACTTTCTATCTATCTCTTCCAATTAAACTAAACATAATGATGTTCTAATAATACCTTCAGCCCAGCAATTAAATATTTTACATCAGGCTTTTTAGACTGGTCATTTCTTGATTGATCGATCTTCTTGTTAGAACGTTCAGATTTAGGAGTTTTATTGTGATCATTCTTGCAGTTGTTAGTATTAAAACCTGAAATAGAAAGATTAGATCCCTGATGTGTCCTTGAAGACTTGTCTGCATTGCTAATTCGAGCAGATTTACGTAAATTCTTGAAGTTGGGGTGGAATAACAGCATCATGAGATTTAAGTATTATTCCAAAACTGAGGGTTATTTATGCGTGTGAAAACATGATCCCAAGTGTCAAAATAACCAATCAGTTTCCTAGAACTATCAACTTCTTTAACTAATTTAAAGGATTTTATGCCACTATCCAATAAAAACTGGTGTGGATGTCCATTTAGGAATAAAGAGGCATCTGTCATATCTTCTGGAATATTGTATATGACAGCTTAAAACTTCTCGCGTTGTTTCCTTTCTGAAAGGTTCCAGGAAGCAGGGTACTATCTAACTGGAATTCCTTTTAGGTTAACAGTCCAGTTTTCTCCATTATAGCATTTCAAGCACTCGTGATCAGGAATCAGTCTAACCCTCGCAGATAAGTACTTCTTGTGCACCCTAGTGCTAACTGATATGACCTTACCCCATCATCCTAAATTGACCAACAGAGTATAGTTATTCCATTTAGCCAGAATATCGTACACTATAAGGTCGAGTAATTATGTTTATTCTTCTCCTTGAGGACAATATTTGGTGATGATAACATTTCCATTCTTTAAATTGTTGTCTGTCTCTTTTTGTTTTAACTTCTTTCCATTATCTATAGGCGTTGATTGTGATTTAGAATCTCGCTTCAACTGTTGCTTATAGGATGTGAAAGAAGAAGAAAGTAAACTTTGATTAAAAGTAACTGTCTTTGAACCAGAAGGTTTGGAGGGTGTATACTCAGGAGATTCTGTGCTAAAAGTGGGCACTACTTGTTCATCCAGTCCAGAAGGAGTCTGTAATTGCAACATTTGTCTCTCTTTACGGGCTTTCTTTTTAGCACTCCTTTTCTGAGATTTGGTCAAGGGTATGACAGGTATGGGTGTGGTATTACATGGAGGTGTGATGACTAAATTGTCATCCAATGATCCTATCAAACTTGTATCAAGAACATCAAAATTAATCAACACGTCTGATTGGTATATAGGATTCCCTAAATCTTCCTTATCAGAAGATAGTTTGCTTGCGTACTCTAATCCTTGGTGAATTTCAGAATCTATGAGAAAAATTTCCCAGTTTTCGTTATCCAAAAGAAAGAGATTAAGAAAAGTAGCTAAAAATTGAGTTATGATAGGAAAACAGTCATCTTTGTAAATATATTGTGACAACTTTTTCATAGGAACAACTTGGTTCTTATAAGTATTGAGAAACTCATCTATAGCTGAAGGGTCTGTAGTTATTATTGAGCTAAAAATAGTCAAAGGGTTCCTCTTAATGAGTTCTGAGATAAAATCTACTATAACATTGTGAAAATGGTCAGCAGGTATACTCTTTAAAGCAGTAGTAAGGGTAACTTTAATCGTAAAAGACGTTGATACTATTTTTAAAGCTGGTTTTGTTAGCAAAAATCCTTTCTTCATGATGAAAATAAAAATTTTTCTTCCGTGAAAATTTGGTTCACAGATCTGCAGGAAAGAGTCCTTTCAATATATATAATTCATAAAATAAATATTATATTTATATATATTTATATTATTGATAAATTTATAATTTAATATTTAATATTAGTATAATATGCTATATATACAAATTACTGTATTTACTTTTAATTTTAATAATTATTTTTATAATTTAAAAAAAAAACATAAATATAAATATTGATAAATTAAAAAATTTGTATTGATAAATATTAAATAAATCAAAATTATTATATAAAAAATTATAATAAATATAAAATGAATTTATTTTTTATTTTGGATAAAATTTAAATATTACTTATTTCTATTATATTTTTAGATATAACTATATTTTTACAAAAAATTATTTTTATTTATTTTTTTTATTTTTTCTTAAACATTTTTTTTCAAATAATAATAATATTATTATAATAATAATAAGTCTTTTTTAAAGTACTATTATATTTTTTTACAGTAAATCTTGATATAATAAAGAATACTATATAATGAATTGTTAATATGAGACAGATATTAATATAAAAAAAATTCATGATTAATTAAATTTTATTAATTATGGATTATATAAGAACCCCAAATAATATATAAATATGTTAGATTTAAGTTTGCTTAATGATCATATAAAAAAAATCCTATGTAAGCCATTTATTTACTTATTTTAATATAAAATTTTTAGTTGGTTAAATATTTAAATGCATAGCTAAACTTATTTTTATTTCAGTTCAGTAATTATATTTGTGTAGCAGAACCCCTTATTCGTATAACAAAGATTTTCATATATATATATGGAGAAAATTTTAATTTCACACGTATATCAAAAAAAATTTTTTACAAAAAATTTTTTTAAACTGATACTTCTTTTCTATTATTTTATACATTTTAATTTTATAAATACAGTATTGTATTTAATATTTATAAAAAAAATCATGTTTTTATAATAATATTCTCATATTCTTATTTTTTGTTTGCTAATTTTACTCATATATAATATGAATTTTGGACAAATAAATTACCTTTTTATGTTTAAGTAAATTGTTCAGCAGTTATAAAAAGTATTTGTATTTCAATTTTTATGATTCTAAATATAATATTTGTGAAGATAATTATATTTTTTAAACAGTATTAACTCCAAAAATTTTTTTTTTCTTTTAACTTCAGGATGTAATAACTTCACTTTGGTCAAATGAAATTACTTTTTTATATTTAAAAAGTTGTTCAGCGAGATCGAATCTATCTACAGTAAAAATTTTAGAATGATTGGATTAATATTTATAGAATGCGACCAACTTTTGTACTTTCAATTATTTATCGTTTAAGTGATTTTAATTTTAAAGTGTAATTTTTTTAATTTTAAATCAACTTGTTAACTTTAAGAAGTTACTCATAAGGGTTGGCAATAATTTATATTTTAATTGCTAATCCACATATGAACGATAGACTAATTGAAATCCTGATTTTACTTAATAATTGAAAAATAAATATTACATTTATATTCAGAATATATAATTTAGGGATGGCGAAATATATTTTAAAGAAAAAATTGAAAAATTCCAAAAAAATCGGAAAAAAAAGAAAATTTGCATAGTTTTTGCTATTTTTGACGTTATTAGAACATAAATAAAAAAATTTCTACATTTTTTTAATTAATTTTTTTTTAAAAAATATGGTAGCAGATATTTAAAAGTATATATGTAAAAAATTTTAGACGTCTAGCTGACATTTTTATAAGACAAAAAAAAGTGGCATGAATTTATAAAAAAATATGGCCAAAATTCAGCTAATTGGCAATGTTTAAGTATTTCGCTCAAAATTTCAAGCTTTATAATATTGATATCTAATAATTGTATCAAAAATGTCTAATCCCACAGTTTCTTTAGAAAAAATTTTAAGTGATTTTGTTAAAAATTGATAGACTTATCTATGGGGGAAAAAAGGATTTCATATGTTTTGCAAATTTTTTGAATTTTTAGACAGATTTGTAGGATTTTAAATTTTATAAAAATTACATTAAATATTTTGATAAAAAAGATTTAGTCTTGTAGTACTTTTTATAAAATTTTTAAGTTAATTGAGTGAAGATTGACAGACCTGTCTATGCGAAGAATTAAGGGGAAAAAAATATTTCATATATTTTTCAATTTTTTTACACTTCTAGGTGGATTTGTAAAATTTTGAATTTTATAAAAAATATTTTTCGCATTTGATAAAAAAGATTTTAGTCTTAAAAAACTTATAGGAAAAAATTTTTGTGTGATTTGATTACAAATTGATGAACTTACCTATAGGGGAAAAAAGGCTTTGACCGGTAACAAAATTTCTATCAATTATATGCGGATCAGCAATTAATTTTTATAAATTTAAATATAATAATATTTATAAAAAATTCCAAATTTTAAAACTATTTTTAAAATAGCAATAGTATATTAATATTATATTAATATTAAGGGGCATGCCAGAAATCACCTGATTTCCTTTAATTAGTAGCTTTCCCCCCATTCCCCTACCTGATCACATTTTGATTGGTTAAAAATATATATAATAATATATGTAATTATATTTATATAATTAACTCATGATCTAGTAATCCAATTTTTATGAATTTTTTTTTGTTTTATAACTTTTAATAAGCCCTACAAAATAAAAAAGAATTTAAGTAAATTGAGCTATTAGATGACAAGATAATTGCAAAAAACTATTTTAATATATAAATAATAATAATATATTATATATATAATATAATTTATAGCCAATCATAGGAACCTGATTTTTAGGTTAGCCCCCACCTAGAGTTGGTAAAGTCAGTCCTAGTCCAGTTTTAGTCCTAAGACTTGCAAGTTCTATCTGATGGACCTACAAACTAAGTCCATATATGATTAGTTCAGAACTTGTGTCCGACCAAGTCCGGTTCTGGACTAGATCCTAAGACTCAGTCCTAAACCAGTTTAACGTATAACATTTATCATAAATTCTGTATTAAAAATATCAAAATTTTTTTTTTCTATCGTTTTCCTTAAAATTAATACAAAAAACATCATAAAAATAAAAAAAAAACTTCAAAAAAATATACTAAACATTTTATTTGTATAAATGATGATCATATGTTAATATGTTATACAACGTAATACTAAATACTGCATTTAACAAATAAAACATATTTGAATTACTTCAATCGAATTTGTTCACCAATATTATTCTCAATCCAACTTTTTGTACATAACGATGCTCTTGCAGTCTCTGGACATAAACAATTTCAAACTTTGGTAATTGTATTTCCTGCAACAGAAAATGCTTGTTCACAGGCTACACTTGTGGATTGTATTGCTAAGTAGTCTTTTGCCATTAGTGAGAGTACCAGAAATTTAGTGGAGTGGGCTTGCCACCAAAGAAGCGCTTCCACGTTTTCATCACATGGCAAAGCTAGATATCTTTCTATTTTAGCAAAATCAGGGCTAAGTGAGGGTGGCAGTGTTGTTTCAGCAGTTACTCCTATGCGACGTTTTTTTAGTTGACGAAAATATTCTCTTAATGATGTAGAAGGAAGGGAAGCTTGTGATTGTGGCTTTTGGGAAAGATAGAAGGAAAATTGTTCATGTAAAATGGCAATAGTATTTGTCGTTGGTTCACCTGATTCAAAAAGAAAAATTTTATTCCGGGGGTCTAATATTGATGAGATAGTAGTATTATTATCAATAATTAACCAGTATTCTTTAAGTTTTTCATTTATTGAAGCAGCTAACATGTATTGTCCGAATCCATCCTCCCTTTCCACACAATACTTTAGATGATCATGAATTTCATTAAAATAAAATTGAACATCAGCAATAGTTGGGTACAACGACCCTGAGAGGTTTTTTGTTACTCTTTCAAGGGGTTTTAAAATGATCACTGTTTCCTTTGATTAATAATTAAAAAGGATTTAATTTTGTAAGTAGTAATAACGAAAAAAAAAGAAACTTGTTATTAAAAAAAAATATTATTTCATTTTTACCTTTATCTTCGTCCATACTTCAACATCTGGCATTAATTCACGCACACTATCATGTTTGGCTGCAAGCATTTTCAATGCCGTTTCCATTCGCTGTAACTTACAAAGCATATAATAGGTGGAGTTCCACCTCGTTTTTATGTCTATTTCTGGCCGAAGGTACTCAAGTTTCTCTATAACACATAATTCACGTAATTCATCACATAATAAGACTGAATTTTTAATTTTTGACATTAGTTATCGCACTTCTACTATTTCTTGATCAACTATTTCCATTCCTTGCTTAACTGCACTGGTCAAAATCGATGCTAGCGGATACATATCGGGTACCCGATATGTGTAATATATTTGTAGGATATGTGTATGATATTCGATAATAATACACATATCGGGTACCCGATATGTGTATTGTTTATGCAGAAATTCGGTGATACATATTACAGTTATCGCACAAGTATTCACACATATCGGGTAGTTATAATATCGGGCACATATCATTTATTTACTGTATACCCGATATATTGTAATAAATATCGTATAAATATCGTATACCAATCATACATTTATCAGATAGCACCGATAATTATTTTATAGCTGTCTGATATAGACATATTTTGGTACCCGATATGAACACGATAAAGTTCAAGTACATATACCGGGCAGTATAATATTTTTAATAATTCAGGCAAAAATTATAGAATTTATATTATAATTTGTAATTTATATATATTTTTTCAGATTAATTTATAATTTTAACTCAAAATTTATTTTTAATTAAAAACAAAAAATATGAATTACAATCTATGTAAAATCAATACTACATTTATGTAAAATCAAATCTAAATTCAATAAATTGCGAATAAATCTATATTATATAAATCAATTATACTGTAAGTGGCATACTAACGAAATTAGATTTCACTTGTTCGCTTACTTATTTTCATTATATTCAAATTTGATCATTAAACGAAAGTAACATTATTAGTAACAGGTTGTTAGAAAAGGAACAATAATAAAAAAAGAATATTAGTAGAAGAAAAAGAAATAGTTAGTAGTAAAAAATGTTAGTAGGAAAGAAATAAAATAAATAAAAATTAGTAGAAGAAAATAATTAGTAGAAATTATAGAAGAAAGAAACAGTAGAAGAAAGAAAATAGAAAAATAATGTACAAGTACCCTACAACTTCATCCCTAGGTAGTCAAAAATCTCAGGTAGTTCCAGACCACAGCAAACATGAAAGATAACTATATATATACAATAGCAATGAAGAAAAATATTAGATAGTGGAAACGTTAGTAAAATTTAAGAAAAGTAAATGATAGAAAATTCAGATATGTTAATAAGAGAAGTATTAGTAAAAGGAAGAAAGAAACGTTAGCAAGAGGACGTTAATAGAAAATATTTATAATCATATGAAAAGAGAAGTGTAGCGTTAATAAAAAATATACCTTATGTGTTCTTTTCCTGAATATAATAAAGAAAAAAATGTAAAAAAACGTCGTTAAAGAGAAGTGTAACATTAATAAAAAAATATACCTTGTGTGTTTTTACGTGTTAATTTGATAATATTGTAAAAAAAAGAAAGCGGTTACAGACTTACAGTAAGCGAAAAAATTAAAGAGAAAAAAGAAAAAAAAAATAAAATGACAATATAAACAAATAATTAAATCATGTGATCATTAAATAATAAGTTGATTATAATTGGTCAACATTTGAACAGTTACACAAATTTTAAACAATATATTTTATCATATAGTACAGTATAATAACGAATGAAAGAATATAAAATATAGCAATAAAATTAATAAAAATTTTGCATTTTATGCATTTTACATATAATTCTGAAAAGGGTGTACCGGTTATCTATATATTTTATTTATCATTTTTTGCTATGATAATATTATCATCGTTAATATCACGAATCTTACTTTCACCTTTTAGCGTACAATCTGCAATAAAGAAGCAGAACTATTCTGGTCCGTAACCGTATCATGCGCAAAAATTTATTTTCTTGATCTTGTACGACTTAAAAATGAATTTCTTAAAATATTAATACTAATCTTTTTTTTTAGCAGCAAGTCATAGTGATCGTGGTGATCGTAGTGGTCGTGGTAGTCATAGAGGTCGTGGAGGTCGTAGTCGTAAAGGCGATGATGATATCGACGATAGGTAAAATTTTATTAATCAAATTTAAATTATCACTTAAAATATTATTATTTTAATTTTTTTTTTATAAGTACGACATTATCCTTTCTGACAGAGATGATGGCAACGACAATGAGCTTATAGATGACTTTGCGAAGCAGATAACATGTACATACACCTTTTTCAAAATTATATGTAAAATGCAAAAATGCAAAATTTTTATCAATTTGTATTGCTATTTTTTATTTTACAGATTATAAATATATCTTTTAATAAAATTCAAATTTTTCAGTTTATACTATACGATAAAAATTTATTAGCGAAACGAGTGAAATAAAAAAATTGAAAATTTGCCGTATTAGGTACTTTTGAAAGTTAAAACAATGCCGATGGAAACCTAAAAGTGCTAAAAGTGAGGTATATATATATATATATTAGTTATAGGAATAACTAAAGTAAGTAATTAATAGTTAGTGTTGGCGAATAGAGTATTTGCTGACGAAGAATTTGCTGACGAAGGATAAAAGGCGACAAAGTATTGACTGATGATGAAATAATAAGATAGTGTATAGACAAGTAACGATACTCAGTCCCATACATATCTTAGGAGGCTAGCCTATCGTGAATAACTCACTACAGAAGAATATGTATTTTATTTGCGCATATACCTATAACACAAGGTATATAGATGGACCTGCCAGTGAAGGCACGTATGTTCAAGAAAGGTGAAGGAAGGGAATAAGATATAAATGATATTAATTACTTACCCTATTTTAGAGTAAAACAACGTGAGATATGAAAACGTTACGAAAAGAAGGACAGTAGAAGGACAGTAGAAGAAGATAGTAGAGAAAACCTAAAAAGAAGAAAGGGAAAGAATAGGGTTGGCAAGCGTTAGCAGAAGAATGGAAATACCGAGTATTTCAAATATGAAACAGTGAAATAACATAAAAGCGGCTGGGATCACCCGACTGCTAACGCGCGATACGTATGTCGTCGGTGCCGGGCTAAGCCCAGCGGAGGCTAAAGCCCCTATACATCCCCCCTCCGTGGTGAAACCCTACCAGATCCCCTTCCAGTTAGGCTCTAGCGCCTTACGGCGCGTTCTCTAACAATACCATGGATAAATACCATTTCCCCTGGTCCAACCTACTATATATACTCCTCAGACCATCCTCAGACCAATCATCAGACCATAGAAACATAACAAATAAGCATCAAAATCACGAAATAAAGGCAAAATCATAGACAACATCAGTGTGGTCTAATGGTCTAAGGAGAATTCCCAAAAAAGTCCTCCAAAAATTAAGGTCCTTATATAAAAACTTTTTGGAAAAATCTCTCGGACCATCGAACCAAACCCAAAAGTATCGATTTCACATTTCCAAAGCCTTCAGAACGTCAAATCAGCTAAAATTCTGGTCCAAAAATTGGTCCAAATTTGTCCTAGGAGAAAATTCGCTCCTTGGACCAAAATATTAGCACCACTTTTAGGTCAATGACCTTGGTCCAAACTCTGATATATACTTTTCATACGGATCCATCGGCCGAGTTGTCATCATACTAGTCATCAGTCATTAGTCATCATACTAGTCATCAGTCATTAGTCATCATACTAGTCATCAGTCATTAGTCATCATACTAGTCGTCGATATTGGGCTATGCCTAAGAAGTGGCGATATTACAGGACCTATCCATAGAATACCGTACCTGAAAAAAAAAACAGCTATTATCGATCACCCAACTAAATGTTCAACTATCTCTTTTAATGGTTTTTCAAATCCAAACTCTTTAGCACGCTTTGCATTATCTAGTTTTAATCCAAGAATAAATGCTACTTTAATGTTTGTATGATCCAAATCCTCATTCCAGGCTATAGCAAACATTTTTATCAACTCAAAATATTCACTTACAGTGCCATCACCCTGTGTAGGAGCTGGTATCTCTTCTTTTTCGTCACTTTCTAATCTCGAAGTACTTGGAGGAGTTGTTGGTCTTCCCATTGTTATATTTATCACTAATAAATAGTGTTATATTTTCAATTAATCCTCTTTTGTCGCTTCTCTTAAATACTTATTAATATAAGCCTGAACTTTATCATCGGCATCCAAAATCTTAAGACCAAGTTTCTTAGCCTTCTTGTTTGTAGCCGTCTTCTTTCTCTTTTTCTTAGCATCCAGAATTTCTCTTTTACTATGTGTTTTAACCTCCCAATTCTCACCAGTAAGGGTATTCTTGTGCGTCCCACAGATAATACAATCACCATGAATTCGATATCGACCTTTATCAGTCATATCCTGAACTTCTGAAGACGTTTCTGTCTTCTTTTTACACTTTGTACAATGTATCTCTGTCATATCCACAAATTTGAATTCTAGAAGTAAAACTTTAATTTTGAGCGATATGACCCCTTTAGAGAGGTATTACAAATTTTATAACCTATCAGGGGTACCAGCACGTCTTCTTAAAGACCAAGAGCATTATAACATCTATCGAAGACCTCTAAAGGAGAAAAGATCTGAGCGTCCAAAAGTAATCGTCTGGAAAGAAAATGCTACTCAGCAGTCTGATTTAGCAGAAATGCCTATAGACCCCAAGGGATACCATTATTTTCTCGTAATAGTAGAAATATCCAGAAGACGAGTAGATGCTGAGCCTATCAAAAATAAGACAACTAATAGTGTATTAAAAGCATTTATTAAAATATATGGACGTGGTCGTATCCAACCTCCTACCCATAGACTAGAAACTGATTCTGGTTCAGAATTTACCAATTCACAAATACGTGATTTTTTTCTTAATAGCATTGGAGTTATGATGAGATTTGGAGAACCTGAACGTCATAAACAGCAATCATTTGCAGAGAGAGCAATTCAGGCTATAGAAAAACCGCTTTTCAGAAGGATGACAGCACAGGAACTAAAAACTGGTGAGACATCAGTAGAATGGTCTGAAGACTTCCATGATATAGTAAGATTAGTAGATGAACAGTGGCAAAAAGATCCACCTAAAATCCCAGAAGGTCCACCTAAAATTGATAAAAATACAGAATTACTATTAGAGGGAACACAAGTTCGAACCAAACTTCTTGAACCTATATCAGTACTTGGAAAAAAATTACATGGTAAGTTCAGAATAGGCGACATTAAATGGGACCCAAAAGTTCGTATAATTAAGAAGCTTATCCTTTCTCCTGAACAACCGCCTACATATTTACTCGATGGACCACATGGCAGGTTAGGAGTATCTAGATGTGCATATACTAGAAAAGAACTACAGGTTATTCCAGCTAATGAAAAACCTCCACCTGATTCGGTCATAAGAGGACGGCCAGAAAGATATGTACCTGAAAGGATTATTAAGCATCGTACTAGAAAGGGTCAACTCCAATACTTAGTCAAATGGGAGCGCTATCCAGAAGATGAATCTACATGGGAGCCAGCTGATAGATTACAAGAAGACGTCCCCAATCTAGTACGTATCTATAATGATACAAAATAGATTATATTTTTTTTTTAAATACCCCCAAAAAATTATAATTAAATATAGTCGATATATAGGTATCCAAAAAAAAATAAATTGATATCCATTATATACTAAAAGATGTACACGAACATTGCTAAATTCTTAGATGTATCCCCAGAGTGGGTAGAAAACTGGCTAAATACTCCAATCAAGGAAACTGGCCACAATATTAATGCTACTTTCAAGAGAACCGATATATTTCAGATACATGAAATTGCTCGTGTCATCATGTATCAACTTAACCAGCTTGCCGAAGAGGACTACTGGAAAGCTGTAATGGATTATAAGAATAGTGATGAAGAATTAGAACATGCTTATAAAAAATATGTAGGTACGAATAAAGCTCTTAAAGATTCTCTATATAAAAAATTTATGGATTTGGCTGATAAAAAAAGGGTAGCTTTTGCGTATCAAGTAGAGATAGAAAAAATTATGTTACAAGGTGGATTTGCATATAAAGATACAGAAAAGATTTATATAATTTATCATATTAACATGCTAGCTAATGGGTTGGATCCTTATGAAATCCCAGGATTCGGTGAACCAGAAGAAGAATCATCTTGGCAACCAGATTACTGGGGAGATGAAGATCCAGACAATCCTGCAAATTGGCAATTGATGCCGAATGAATCTGATGAATCTGATGAGGATCTAAGTGATGATTCAAGCGATTCTGATGAAGATCCAGACTACCCTTATTAAATGGATCTAATTTTATATTTTTTTATGTCCTATTTGCATCTGGAATTATAGGAATAAAATAGTCTTTATCATTGCAGGTAAGGGCGATATGATTTCGAGATTCATGAATATCATAATTATATCTTCTAAGGCATGCTCGGCTCAAACCAATCTCTCTATGCTTATATCCTTTCAGGACTACAAG
Organism: Rhizophagus clarus; assembly: GCA_015698045.1. Classification (NCBI taxonomy): domain Eukaryota; kingdom Fungi; phylum Glomeromycota; class Glomeromycetes; order Glomerales; family Glomeraceae; genus Rhizophagus; species Rhizophagus clarus. Next base: position 377,801 of record BLAL01000026.1, read on the forward strand.
ATCTTCTTTAATGATACAACTACCACTCTGTGGTGGTGAAAGGTTTATCGATACATTTTTTACTATACCAAATGTCTCACCATTCCCTGATGCACCAGTAATACTATGCTTTATAGATTTATCAACTTTTAGTTTTAGTTCGTGACATGCTTCTTCTTGGATAAAGGAAACATTAGCACAGGAATCCGCTAGACACTGAATATTCACCCCATTTACATTTCCATTTATAGCTAAAAGATCTTTAGTATTTTCCAATCGAGCGACATCAATATCCATAGCCGTTGGACCCAAATACTCTTCCTGTACTGCTGGTTGTTCTTGAGGGGCGCTATCATAATTTTCTAATATTTTATAAACGATCTCCTGAATAATCTTTCTGATATCAGCAAGTTTTAGAAGATTTAAGAGCTCCGTTTTAGTAAAATTCGTTGATGGCTTAACAGCAGGGATTTTTACCATTTTAGTGGATTTAGATGTCGATTTAGATGGTGCTGATTTAATTGCTGGTGGTGATGGTTTACCTTTATTTGAAACTATCTTTTTTTTTGGACGAGCATAATTTCTCCATTCTCACCTTGAACCAATTCTATAGGTACACCTCGAATAGCATTAGAAGTATCCATAGGATCATCATGATCATCCAAGGAAAGTTCACGCATTGCCCTATTTAACTCTGCATCTTCACGTCTTTCTCTAGCTTTTGCGATTCTTTTAGCAATCTTACCAGCTAATCTTTGTTCCAATGTATTTCTAGGAGCAGATCTACTTGCTACATCAAATACCTGTTGTAAATGCCTATCATCAACCTCATCTTCATCAGGTGGATTAAAAGCTTCATCAGGGTATGGATCCTGTTCATAAAATCCCCAATCATCCTGATATTGAGGCTTAGGTTTGGGTTTAGGTCTATAAACTGGCTTTACATCTCGAGCCTTAAGACTTTCCTGTAATTGACGAATTTGGGATTGAAACCCTTCAGCCTGTTGTTGCAATAAACGACTCATCTCTCCTTGGGTAACTGCATGATGTTGAACTGGTTTTAATATAACTGGCTCCTGACTAACTGGTGGCAATTGCTCTGGAATAATTTGTCTATCCCTCTGATACTGTATATTTTCTCGTCTTTCTTTACCAAGACGTAATTCAGCCTTTCTTTTTTCAACTCGTTCAAGAAGACCTACTAATTCCTCTATATCTCGTTCAGCACCAATCCTTTCAGCCTCAATAGCACAATCATCATTCAGATCTCTTAGAAACTGATTAACTAAAACATCATTACCATAACCTAATAGTTCAGCACTTCTTCTAACTTTATCATAGAAATCTCGAACAGGCATATTTTCCTGAAAAAGGTTACCAAACCTTAACTGACGTCTGGCATTCTGTTGTGTAGGAAATTCATTACGCATTTTAATTAGAACATGACAGGGACGGGCTGGAATTACATACGGATGACCGACACCTGCTCCACCAGCAATTGCAACACCAGCTCCAGCACCACCACCAAGAACATTGTGATTAAGAGGGTCATTAGTAAATTCCATACCAGCACGATTTAACCAAATATCTCTATTTCCTTCTATAGCATAATCGGGCCAGATATCAGTGACTGGATTATTAACACCTGCAGGTGGTACTGCACCATCAGTCATATGAGCTTGTGCAGGAGAACCTACAACCCATGTATTTACTGGACAATTACCAGCATTACCAGCCAAAGCCTTAAATGCTGGCTCATCACCATGTGCAAGACGAAGAAGAATATTTCTAAGTCTAACTCTCTTTCCTAGGATATTAGCATCATACCATCTGGAGGCCGGACCAGTTAAGCAAGCACGAAGTATACCCATAGCTTTCTCCCAACCTGCTGGATTACCAGCAACAGCCGATGGATCAATTCCAATACTATGAATATAGCCCTTATATAACTCAAAAAATCTCTCAAGATCATCGTCATCATTTCCAGCAAAAACTGGCATTCCTATTGCAACGGTAGCCATACTACTGTGGGATTATCTGGAGGAGGATTGTTGACTATGGGATTTGCTTGTCTAATTCGAAACCACTGTGCTTGAATTCTAAGTACAGCCAATTGTGCTTGCATTCTATCACGAATTCGTCCCAAATTTCTAGATGTAAGTCGTTCTATTGCAAGTTGGTGTGTTAATCTATCATTTCCTTGTTGCAAATTATCCCTAATTCTTCTTTGCTGTACTTGCTGAACTTGTAATTGATTAGCTTGATCACGATTTGCATTTACCAGATGATTTCTCTCATTTTGCAATCTGTTCCTCTCATTTTGACATGCAATAAGACGCTGTCTAATACCATGAATCTCACGTTCTCTAGCATTGGTCACTTCTTGCAAAAAATTTAATAAACCAGTCGAAGTATCAAGCTCTTCCCTAGTTTGTCTTGCTCTTTCTTCAACCTGTATACCATAAGCTATAATCAATCCAATAATATGCTTAATCTCATGATTAATATTTATAAGATTTGGTGTAACAGTCATTCGACCATTTACCAGCAGGGCATCTGCGCCATTCTTAAGTGCATTAATTAGCTGATTAATATCCATTGCTACTAAATGTGCTGGAGGGGGTCCTGTAGGATCAGTGGGAACATATGCCATTTTGAATATACTATACACTATATACTACTAATTGCTTAAAATGGACTTATATGTATACAATTTGGATGAATATAGTAGTGATACTAGGCAAGGAAATGAATATGCTCCAGTATGGAATTTTCATCTTGCTGTAGCCGGTAGCTCAGATTCTGGAAAGACTACTATGCTTCTTAATTTACTAATGGGAGATGCAAAAGCCAAAGAGGATGGAAATCGATATATTCTTTGTGATGAAATAGTCCTTATTTGTAGGTATTTAGACGAACCTAAATGGCAAATGGTAAAAGATTTCTTTGATGATAGTAAAGACGTTACTTTTAGAGCGATTTCATATCACCAAATACCGGATGTAGAAGACTTTGACCCCAAAATTGCTACTGTAGTTATATTTGAGGATTTAATGGATGCCCCTAAAAACATCCAAGAAAAAATAACTGGATACTTTACCCATGGACGACATAGAAATATTTCGGCTATTTATGTAGCCCAAAGATTCTTTGCCATCCCAAAAGCAATTCGAGAAAATGTAAATTATATTTCTCTACATGGTGGGCATGGTAGTTTAAGTGATACAAAGCGCATCATTAGCCAATATACTAATGAGTCAGATTCTATTGCCCCAATCATTGATGAACTAACCTTAGGTAGGGAATTCATAGTATTTGACTTAAGACGCCCTAAAACTGACCCTTTAGCAATCAGAGTTCGATGGGATACTAGTCTTAGAACTTTTATGGAATCGTCCTTGAATAACGCTTCTAAAATGATCACGTGTTCATCTAAGATCGATCTAAGATCATCCAAGAACGATTCTAGAATCATCACAGATTCATCTAAGATCGATCTAAGATCATCCAAGAACGATTCTAGAATCATCACAGATTCATCTAAGATCGATCTAAGATCATCCAAGAACGATTCTAGAATCATCACAGATTCATTCAAGAATGATCTAAGATGTCGATTTACTTCTTATGGGCAGAAGGCAATAGCTGAAGCTAAAAAGAATAATTTGTTAAAGGAATTTGCCCGAAACTTTCCTTCTCCTAAGGAACGTAAACTTTACTTAATACCAGACGCCTTATCGAAGGTAAAAAATTCAGAAATTTGGGCTAAATATGTTTTTAGAGAAGCTTATGGAATAAATGATCGTACTCTTGGAGATGAGTATAAGAAATTCCTGTCCCAAGTTAAGAATGTATGTATTACTAGAAATAATTCCCCAGTATCAGTAACACCTTTTGATCGATATAGAGAACTTTTGAATGAGCGTCCTCTAAGTGGTGAAAAAATAATAGAAGGTATTGAAGCACTTCTAAAACTATTCAATGATAGCTTAATGAAAAAGCCTACCCTACAAGTGGGAATTAATAGTCTATTCCATTCTTTCTAAAAAGCTCAAGTAACTCTTCTCTAGTCGCATTTATAGTTATAGTGCTTTTTTCCTTGCCATCTACTACCATTCTTGACATTTTTGTTACTAGGCCAAAGGCCTTCAATGCACGAGAAACACAGTTTTTGCTTAATGGATTATCTATTACAATACAATACATACCATAAAATACGGCAAAGGGTTCATTTATCCCTTCTACTACATATAAATCAAATAAAAATCGATATAAAGCTTTTTCTCCTACATCCCTATCTAGCTCATTAATTCGTTTGAGTAGCCAAATCTTGATCGATTCAACATCTGGTTCAATACTATTTAACTGTTCTTCATAGTCTCGAGTAAAGGTAAAAGTAAGTTCATCATCTAGAGAGACCGATCTATATATTTTGATTAGCTTATATATATTTTCATGTAAGCTGTCTATATCGGTACATCTTTGTACAGTTCGTCTGAATTCGATAGTAGATAGGCCTCTTCTTGGCTTGGCCAATACAAGTCCACAAACTGGGCAGTATTTTTTAATTTGCTCAACCATTTTTTTCAGAATTATCTACATAAAAAATGAAATTATTTAATTACCTGTTTTTATATTTATTCTTTACTACAGTCTTCACATAAACCGCTCTCAGGTAATTCGTTAAGATTTACAGGCATTTGGCACTCCCTGCATAAGGCAATATTAAGTTCGGCAAGCCTTCTTGATTGTTCCTCTTGTTGTGCTTCTCTTCTTCTTTGTCTAGTAAATTGGCGTGCTTCTTCAACCCCTTGCCTATAACTTGGATTAAGTCGTTCCCATTCAGCACGATGAACAGTTATATTACGTGCAGTTTCCAAGTAATCAAGTCTAACCTGAGTATCTTGCAAATACAATAAAGATGGATTAGACTGCGCGATTTCTGCATATCTTGAAGGAACAAGATAGTAATCTTCTATTATTTCATACCCAGCCCTTTGAATTAAATAATAATACGTTCTAGTTCCAAATTGAACCATACGTCCAGTATCTACATTGAGATAACTTTCCCTTACAGAAGGAAGTGGAGGTGCAGTTGCTCTTCGAACCAATCCACTATCAAGATAATCATATCCTTCTAAAACTAGCTGATTGAAAGTTGAACCACCAACACGAATTGTTCTGCCGGTCAATGGATTAGTAGTATATCTATTAGCACTCATCTTTTTTTATAGTTACTTTAGTATAGGCTATATTCAATTACGATTTTTTTCTAAAAATGAAAAATCTCTAGTGACAAAGTTACTTCGTCATCAGCCTTTGCACAAAATTTTTAATATTGCCTAGCGACAAAGTTACTTCGTCATCAGCCTTTTATGCAAAAAATGAAAAATGCCTAGTGACAAAGTTACTTCGTCATCAGCCTTTTATGCAAAAAATGAAAAATGCCTAGTGACAAAGTTACTTCGTCATCAGTATTTGCACAAAATTTTTAATAATAAATTTATAGCTTATTACCAAGAAGTTCATCTAAGACGTCCTCAGCTTCATCTTCAGTAAGTTTACGTCTAGGTGGTACTTCCTTAGGAATACAATTATATAAATCATAGACCTTTATAATTTTAAAAGCAAGATCTGGATTATGTGAATACTTTGCTCGAATCATAGCAACCTTCTCAGCATGCGATTCTTTATTTGGCAATAATTTCTTAGCTGTATAACGAATATAGCCTTCTGGATTGTTGGCAGATTCTATTTTCTTAATATAGTTTACGTGGTTCTTTATAAGATAACTTTCTTTACCGTATCCATCTTGTAAACCTGCCAATATGACACCTTTTAAAGCTTTTATAATTTCGGCCAGATACATTTCTGGCTCGATAAAACTAGGATGCTTGTTTGTGAATGGGAATGAGTCGTCGTGTTCCATCTTTGAACTTCTACATCTAAGGAAAAAAATATTTAATTATACGGTCCATACCACTTGGTTGGCATTTTTTACATGACACTCTCCTTCTTTTTCGAATTTTAGAGCTTTTAGAGTCTTAAATGCATCTTTAGCACAGGCTATAAGAGGAGAAGAGTTAACGTCTTCTTCTAGAATGAACCCATCAGTATGAATACGTCTGACTTTATCCACATAGGGTTGTACCATTTCAGAAATAAACTTTCGACCATGTGCTAGAAGGAATGGAGCAATTCTAGGGTATTCACCTTTAAAGGGATTACCTGGATTCGTAAACTGGAATCTCCACTGCTCTTCTCCTATTGGTACAATCGAGTCTAATACCTCACCATCTGGAAAGTCAAAAGATTTACTCGATGTTGTAAGAGTCTTGTATGTTTTCTTTCTTTGGCAAAGTGCACCCCATAGTGTATTAAGAATTCTTTTAGCTACTTGGCTAGCTATACCACCCTGATTCTTAATTTTTAAGAGAAAATCTACATACTCTCCAAAGATTACACTGCCTCGAATTCGAGTTTCTTTTTCATAAATAAGAGCATTAGAGACTCCATCCTGAATTAATGTAACTTGGAGACCAAGAGCTTTGGCACGTGTAAGATCAATATGAGTATATACATTATGATAATTATATCGAAATAGTGGGGTATCTCTCTTTTCAATACTTGCACGAAATATTCCAAAATGGCTATATCCTCGATGGTTAGTAAAGTCTTTTAAAATCTGAAACTTACCTTTACCGATAGGAAAGTTAAAGCTGATTGCTGAATACTAGGATAAAGACTTGTTTTATCGTAACTTCTTCCATATCCTTTCCAGTTATTTTGTGCCCAGATAATTCCTCCCAACATTGCTTTACTTATCCATTGTGCTTCAAGCGCATCAAGAGGTTCATTAGCAGGATACCTACACTTAATTTTTCGAATAACCATAAAGCCGTTTTCTTTATGTTCCAATCAAGTAATGATATATCAATTGGGATGCCTAGCTTTTTCGTCTCCTGTAAAAAGGCATCTCGTTCAGCATTAATTCTGATATATGCCTTTTCCAATGATTCTTGACGTTTAGCTGAAACAAAGGAGTAGTTTTTGCTAAACTTAAGTTTTTGAAATTGCTGGACGGTAATAGATTTGTTAACCATTTCAACTATATCATTTACTTCATTCTCCCAATAAGTTATAGGCTTTTTTGGCCTTTTACATTCAAAGCTGGGATGTTTCTATCTGGATTGGGTAGGAGAGAATAGTGTCCATTAGTAAGAGTAAGGGTATTTCTTCTTTGTGCTGGACTCTTAGAGATATAGGTATGATCACCTACAACATTGATAGCAATACTTCGAGCTAATCGTTCTATTTTTTCAATACAGGACAATGGAATAGGATCATTCGTGCCAAATTTAGATAATCTTTAATATACTCAGGCTTTTCAATAGCTTGAGGCATATTCGAATAAGAGCCATAAGCCATTTTTAAGCACTGATAAAGACAATCATTTGTATCGCCACATCCACCTGATATTGCTGGTGCATCCCTCATATAGATGATAAAGTTATCAAATCGCTCTGGATCACCCCCGTCAGGTGGCATTTGGCTCTCATCATAGTGATCAAGTAAGGAGAAAAGATTAGCGTCTTCTCCATTTGTAGTCCATTGATCAGGCTTCCAATTCTCATAAGGAAGTAAGATTTGAAAACTGTTTGCCTGGATATCGGGCTTTAAGTTTTTGATCAAGATTTGCAATTCTTTTTCTAGAGAACTGTCGGCCACTAAACTTAACTTCTATAATATCTGGCCTATTTGGTAAATGACGAACTAGTCTTGAAAACATTTCTTTGAAATATATAGTATTTATTTAATTACTAATTTTTTGTTAATATATTTGAAAAAATAAAATAACTAGCTCTTATAATTGATTAATATCATCAAATAAGCCATCATCAGATAAGCCATCATTATAATCTGATTCGTATTTCCTCACCATTGGCCTCCATACATTCACGTTTCATTTATTGTGGCTATGGCATTCTATTATCTGTGGTTGTAATTTTGCAACTTTATAGCCAGAAGGAGGTTCTACAAATACGGTTTCCTTATTCTCAATGTATTTTCTTAGATAGTCAGCAAGTTCTACGCATTTTATGTGCCTATTCACCTCATCATTATATTTTGATCCATTCTTTTAGCTTATCTATGGCATCACCAAATTTGACGAGATACAGATTATCTCTTCTTGCAATTTTATCAAATTCTTCCAATTCGGCTAAGAGTAATTCCCAGTCATATTGATCATCTTCGTAATATTTAGCCCAACATTCTTTGGCTGTAGAATATAGCTCATTTATCATTTCATCACGAGAATTCTTGTACCAGGGCTTTATGTGGTCATATTTATGTCTATCTATCCATTCCCAATATTTGGTGGTATTTATTTTAGGCATGGGATCTGGATCAACTTTTGAACTAACTTTGATACTTCTTGTGATATAGATGGTTCGATTGGTTTAGAAGAACCAGGTATTCCGTATGGTTCTGGCTCTATCTCTGGTTCTTCCTTTACCTCTGGTTCTTGCTTTGTTTAGCTGAAGCGATATGAGATTATCTAGTTCCATTAAATAACCATCTATTAGGTTTTCAAATTCTGAAGCAGTGGATCTGATGATACTTCTACCTTTAGATGCGCTGGCTTTGGAGGAACCGGTGGTGAACTTTTCTTTTGCTTATTGGTATATCAGCTCCAATTTGTGTTAAGAACTGATCGAGAGCTTTGGGGTCAGATATAGATTTTTTAGGAATATCAATATCCTCGATATCAATCTCATCAGTTTCATGAATCCAGTTATTGCTAAGATATTTCTTGTATAAAGTTTCTCTAGATATATTGTAAACTCTAGTACGGTTTTTATCTATATAAATTCGTTCACTTGTTATATTAACTCATTAGATAATGTTCTTGCAACCACAACTTAGATAATGTGTAATTCTTCTATTTTCACAGTAACTCGTATAGGTGGCGTATAATATGTGAACTGGTAAGGATGTAGTAGTATAATCAGCCTTTGCTATATACGTCTCCTTTATAAATTTGAAACAAAAGGTGGAAGAGTAGATACGATATGCTCTTGCTAGATGCAGTCATAGGAGGTGGGTTGCCATTAAAATCTGGATATTTATCGGCAATAGCTTTAAAAGTAAGCATAAAAGGCCTCACCACTCCTGGATATTTCATTGCATCACCTAAACCGTTTGAAATATTGCAAATCTCCTTTTCGAGCAGGTGAGATATCTAGGAAAACTGTCGTCTATCATCATTCTCAACTCTAAGAGCATTTCATAGTGAGAACGATAGTAGACATAAAGTTTTTATATTGGGTAGGTGTTTATATTTTTCATGAATTTCAATAGTATCGCTAGTAACTTTATCTTTAAGAGCGCGATATAATGAATTTCCATTGGCTTTTTTTCTGTTGGCATTTCTTCAAGTAAAAGGAGTACTTTACCTAATAATTTGCCCGTTTAAAACTACCCAAAATTGTTTCAGGATCGCTCGTCTTATAGACTAGCTGAGTACCTAAAACATAACGCTGGATAAAATCAGTTATAATACCTTTACCCCAGCCTGACCTGATTTAGATAAGAATCGAATACATTTTTCTCTACCAGTAGCCATACCAGCAAACCATTTGATAATGTATTCAGTTACATTCCAATCTCCTGAACACCAGACATCCCGAATATGAGTAAATATGATTTTAACTGCCTGATGAATATTGGCTGAAAAGTCTGTTAAAGGACGAATTTGGTGTAAGAACCCTGGGAAAATATTAAGATAGAGTTGACCTTGAATTTTATAAATACGTTGCTTAACAGGATCACAAGTTGCTACACATGTTGACAGAATTATCATATATAAACCATTTGGCAATATAAATTCTGTCTTTGTTGGTAGCTGTTCAGGATGGATGCTTAAAGAAGGTTTAGTTATAGGACGAATAAGCATACTAATATTTTTCATGGGAATATTGCTCAAAATTCTTATATCAGGTCGCCACATAAATACACCATGTGGATTGAACAGAGAATGAAGTAACTGCAAATATATCGCTTTGCTTTGTAATGTCATCTAAACTGGTTTGCCTCTCTGATAAGCCGTTTAGTATATCAATACTGTATGCTTTTTAGATTCACCGATTTGAGATTACTACTTGGTTACTCATTGTTAGTTAGATACTTTAGTAGAAGTTTTGTTTTTAATTTTATTTTTTGATACTATATATCGACTATGTTTAATTACAAATTTTTCAGTATATTTGTCTCTTGGGGGTTGATACATTTAGGTACGAACAGTTGATG